>QXEO01001594.1:0-172959 GCA_007115705.1 Dactylis glomerata | reverse complement strand
TAGCACTTCTCTAGCTATGTAACAGGCACCTCTATATGATCAATGAAATAAAGCATTTGGTTCACTCTTGATTTCTTCTGAGTCTTTTACCTCCTTTATTGTTCATTTAGATCGTATAGAACCTTTTGCGCAATTGTGCTTTGCACTTGCGTCTCTTTTAAATCCGCCATAAGCGGTCCGCGTAGCTTTTTTATGTTTTGATCTTCATTCGATGTTCTCTGTGTGGATTCCAGAGTAGTGACTTTTTGACGATCCAAGCCGCCATCTGCTCAGGGTTCTGGAAAGTTGCTATTAAGTATCGTCGCCCTAGCGGATTGTTCGTGCGAAGATTTCGTCATCTCACGAAAAGTCAAGCACAGAGAGCCGGATGGCGGATCGCATAATCCTACGCGTGAAAAAATTTAAGTGTTGTTTTTTGGGCATGGCAAAAACTGCAAGTTGCATAAAACTAGGCCTGGCAGTTTCTTCGCGCAATTAAACCACTTCATAAAAAAAAAACTGCAAAAGTTCACAAGCATTCCACTGATCCGCCACAAGCAGATCAGTCACAGTGCGGACACATCACACACAGTTACTCAGGGGCCGAATTAATGCAAAGTATTTTTTCTGCCATATCGCAGGGCACATCTCACGAAGATGGCGGAATCTTGGAGGACACCTCATCGCCGCCATCACCACCTGCTGTAGCCGCGGAGGCGGATGCCGAAGCTTGGCTTGGTGACCCTGGCAGCTCGTATGCTTCATAGTATACGTTCAACTGAGTGCCAAGGGCGCAGAGTTGATCGTATCCCAGCACGCTCTGCCGGATGGCGGCCTCATCCACCGGCGCGCCGTCCTCGCCGCTCTCAGGGATGCCGGAGGTGAGCTGGTCCAGGTCCATCTCGGGATAGTGGGCCTTCGCCAAGGTCAGCGCTGTCCTGGCACCACCCCGAGCAGAGGACAGCTTCCAGTCCGCCACTAGCCCTGGCACCAGCAGCAGCTTCTGTGTGAGCGCGATGGCAGAAAGGTTGGAAGAACCCACTATCTGCAGGCTCCCGCACGCTTGGCGACCAGCGCTGAGAAGGTCATCAAGCTCCCTCCTCGCTGCGTCGGTGGCCATGCGCAAGCCCTCAGCGGTGTCCATCTCGCTTTGCCCCAAGGAAGCTGCATGGCGGAAAGAAGAAGATGTGTCACGGGCTGCATAGCGGAAAGTGAAAACCTTTACGTTATAAGAAGTGGTACCTAGCAAGTTGTCCTGGAAGTGATGGAGGAGCTCGTTAAAGCCTTCACGCCGCTTCTCAAAGTCAGCGGCGGCTTTGCGGAGATCCGCTATCTCCTTGTCCTTCTTCTTGCCCTGGTTCTCCTGGTCTTTCAGCTACCTCTCGAGGGTGGCGTTTTCAGCCAGCGATTTCCGGAGCTGTTCATTCAGCCCATCCATCGCAATGGCATGGCCTTTCTTCATCCCCTCAAGTGTGGACTTGAGCTTGGCAGCGTCTGCATGGCGGAGTCTTGTCAGCTCAGCATTGATTGAATAAGCATAAAGGAAACTTAAGGTAGATTACCGCTATTCTCAAGCTGCTGCCGCAAATCCGCCACAAGAGCGCCTTTCTCCGCCAGCTCCTTCTCCTGCGAGCTGACGACCTGGACCAGGTCCTCCACCACCTTCTTGTAATTCTGGCAAAATTTGAAGTGTTAGTCAATCTTAGAGCTTTATGCCGGATGTGAATCCGCCATAACGCTCGGGGGCTACTCACTGATTCTTTTATAGTCACTCTTAGAGCATCATGATGAAGGATTATCCGCCATGATGCTCGGGGGCTACTTATGCTGATCTTTTGTCTTCTAAGAGCTTTATGCTGGATAATTATCCGCCATAACGCTCGGGGGCTACTCAGTATGAAAATTAAGTTCTCTATAGAGCACTGTGTGAACTACCAGCGCTTGAGGGCTAAGTTATTCAAAAAACTTACAGAAGTCAACTTTGGAGTCCCATAGCGGATTAAATTTGCGAATCCGCCATGGCGCTCAGGGCTACTGGGAGTACAAACCTCTTTAACAAGACTGGTTCTCTGAACGAATGCCGCCATTGCAGATGACACATGGTTACTGGCCTCCTCTTGCATATTGTCAAGGCGGAAAAGAGCCTCTGATTTCTTCTTCCATTTCGTGGCCTCCCCAGCCCCTGTGTCCATCTGGATCGCTTTTCCGCTAAAACTTACTTTCCTAGCACCTTTAGCAGGGCGGTCTTGTGCTTCAGCAGTTTTCTCTGGAACATCCGCCACCTTGCTGGTATGCTGAGAGGAGGTGGAGGGCCCAATTGGGCGAGCAGGAGCGTCTGGTGTAGGTGGAATGGCAGCAGGAGATGGGTTGGTCCTTGGAGGTTTCTGGCCAGAAACCTTTCTTCTTCTATGTGCAGAAGAGACAGATTAGAAAAAGTTATGCATGGTATGAAGGCGAATTATGATTATACTTACTTCCGCTCTGGTAGATTTATAGTGGCGGAATGTTCTGGCACGGTGTCCAGATGGCCGCGAAGGGCAGGGGACGAATGGCGAGAGATGACTCTTTTGCCCATCCCACGAATGCGCCCGCCAGCACCGCGAACGCCACGAGGAACCGCCACTACAGGCTCATCCGCCACTACCTCTTCTTCCGCCACCTTCTGTCTTTTGGGAGACGAGGATGTCTCGTCCTCATCGTCAGTAAGATCTTTCGTCCGGGGATAGCGGACAAGACCGCTCAGCTCAGAGGGTGGCAGGGAAGAAAGCTGCGGAGAAATGTGAAGTCATTCAAGGAAAATTAGCTGTTATGGCGGAATAAGGAGAAGCACTTACCTTTGGACAACTGCCATTCTCATACATAGGAATTTTTAGCTTCAGAGGCTCATCTCGTCCCACCTTAATGATGCTGCGGATCCGAAGCTCGATCTCTTCAGCGGACAGTTCCTCCTTGGAATAGCGCTGGGGATCGTCTATTCCGCTATACTCGCACATCAGGGTTGGGCGATATTGAAGAGGCTGAATCCGCCGTGAGATCCAGCAGTAAATGGTGTCAGCACCTGTCAGTCCAGAGAAGACAAATTTCGAAATCCGCCGTGAGCATAATTGGCATTCATCATCCATTGTGAAGTCATCCATGACACCCCAGCTATCCTGCTCCTTGGCGGGACCATCAGTAAAAGACCGCAGGCCGAACTTCCTTTCAGGAGGGGCCTGGTTAGCCAGATAAAAGAAGGAACCCTGCCATCCCTTAGCAGAGTCATGAGGGACAATGTAGGGGTAGGATTTCCCGTGCCGAGGAACAAAGGAGATCGACCCACAATTGCGAGGATTTCCGTTCGCGTCCCGGTTATGGCGGATATTAAAATACAAGCGGAATAAATCTCCGCGTGGGCTTATGCCCAGATATCCTTCGCATAGCGCGACGAAGCCCGCTAAAGCAGCGAAGCTATTCGGAGCAATGTGGTGCAGCTGTAACCTATAATGGCGGAGAACTTCCCTCAGGAAGTCGGATGGCGGAAGGCTGAGGCCACGATCAATGTGGGACTTCAGCATAACGACCTCTTCATCTGAAGGAATCGGCGTCGCTTCACCAGGCTCAACCCGCCATCTGGAGGTTTCCTTAGCAGCTATGCGGCCTTCCCGCTCCAAGGAAGATAGAATTTCCTCGCTCAGATTGCAGGAGTCCCAATCTCCTCCTGAGGTTTCGGGCATGGCGGACTCTGTATCAGAGGATCGCACAGAGCCCTCAGCAGCTTCAGACTTTGAAGTTTGGCGAGGAGATTCGGGCTCCATGGCGGCCAGTGGCGTGGCGGTGATGACTTCTAAAACTTCGAGCGAGGACGAGGAAGATGATGCCAGCTTGTGGCGGAAAATGCTGCCGGCGGCGAGGTTTTCCGCGGTGGCTCGCCGGAGATAGCGAAGCTCTCGTGGCGGCGCTGAAGAGAGAGAGAGAGCGACGGAGGAGAATGAGGGGTGACCGGCCGGGGTAAGAGGCCGGGGTATATATAGACCCCGGGCCTCGAGATTCGTGCCCGCCATCACCACCGCTCATCCTGATCGCAGAAACCCTAAACTGGCGACACGTGTCCAAGGGTAAAAAAGTAACTTGGTGAAAACAGTGCGTGCACTGTAAATCTTGCCCTAGAAGGAACTGTGTGCCGAAATTTACGGCGGATTTCAACGGTATGATCCAAAGGATCCCGAAAATCTCGCTAAGATAACTACGTCGCTTGATCCGTTATTTACGGCGGATTGATAGATGGAAAAAAGGAACATCAAGATAACCGCCATCCCAGCGAAGAAGAGCTATGGCGGAAATGACTTATCAAGAACAAGCATGGCGGATGTAGATGGCAATCTTGAAGTTCCCTGGGGGCTACTGTTGGGGATATACCAAATAGGTATACCAGCGACGTAGTCCTAAATCAGCAAGCCAGGGTGGCCCATCAGGGGTGGTATGGCGGATTCGCCATACCGGGCGGCCCAGTTGCTGAAGTTGGCACGGCGGTACTGGACGCAGGCGCTTATGGCGGATCCGGAGACAGGTCCATGGCGGGCTACTAGCGGCGAGCTTATGGCGGATCCGGATGACGGCCCATGGCGGGTGACCTTGTAGCGTACGCGCAGGACTTAGTCTAGGACTCCAAGTTGTATCCGCTCCGGTACCAACGTGTAGCCCACGCCAGGCGCCTTTATAAGCCCGGCGTGGAGCAGCCCTTGAGGCATCAGACTAATCTTACGGCCAATCGCATAGCGAAACAGCCAACCTCATCATTGTAACCGAGCACTTGTTGCCATATAGTGAATTATAGCAGCACGTAGGATCTCGCCACCGTCGCGGGATCTGAAGCTGGGTAAACTCGTGCTACCACCGTCCTGGATCGCTCCTCCGTGTTCACCCCCTTCCACAAACCGCCATACCCCTACCCCTATGGCAGATCTGTTGACGAAACCACGACACAAAGTAATATGACAAATAACATCATAGATAGTTAGACTAATACACATTTCATTTTGCAGCACTGCCCTTTCTGTGTCCTAGAGTGTGTCGATTTATGTAATTTGGACTTTCTTGGCACTAATATTATGCCAAGCATATGTTTGGAACACACATATATTGGCACGAGTGAAGATATCGTGATACGCTATGAACTCTATAAAGATCACCTTGCATGGCTCTCCATGAATTCGGAAACCCCTAAGTGTTTTCTATCTTGGAAGAACATTATATATGCTCCTGTTTAATCATCGCTAAATCTTTATTGTCATGCGTATCTAATGATGAAATCATGCATGCATTATAATGTTTCAATCAGTTTGCCATCATCCATGTGATTACTTTTAGGTCATCGTCTAGTAGCAAGCTGAACTTTTGGTGAGTACACTAAGGCGCATTTGGTGGGTCACATGGACGTAGGTAGACAATATGTGGAGATAAATATTTATTTTTATTTAGGAAACTAATCAGCGGGGGGGGGGGGGGGGGGGGGGGGGGGGGGGGGGGCGCAAAATGAGTGCACAAGCTCGAAACTTGAAGCACTCCGGGAAAGCTCCACTGGAACAGCCGAATCGGCAGTTTCTCTAGAGCCAGGGCCCAAATACTAAGAAAACAGAGAAAGATTCTCCTATTTTCAGTGGGCCACAACCAAACACACACGGCCCAAAATCCTACCAAAGTAACCAAACCCATCAACTCCAGACCTCTAGTAGGGCATGGCGCGTCTTTTTGATGCAACCATCTAAAAATGCTGCAGTAAACCAAATACGCTTCTAGTCATCCATGCATGATGCATCATGCATCCAGCTATAGATAGCAGCCATCTAGCATGTGCACACATGCATGGACAGAAGTCTCGACCTATTCATGAATGGGTTCTTTCGTCCACACATGGGAAATATGTGGCCAACTCTATTCTATAGTCTTTTACTTGCAATTTTTTAAAATATATATACGCTTCTGCTAAAATCTTCAATTTTTTTTGACATAGTAACAGTTATACGGAACAATTTGTTGATGTCTGCCTTCTTCATCAATAATTTGCTTAGGATGGCACACATATACATAGATTCGTTTGGATGGTTAATGTATGGCATCAGATCTACATAGGTCTCGTATAACCAAAGGATCTCCCATGTTCCCTACCAGCTTCGACACTCAAACTATTGCTTTTTAGTTATGACTTCATCTATCCGCCGAGTTAGTAACACATAATTTGTTAATGGCTATCTTTTCCATTGTTCATCGATAATTGTCTCAGCATGGCGCGCCTACATATAGGTAGATTACTTTGGCAGATTACATAGTGGTATCAAATCTACTAGTGTCTCGTATAAACAAAGAATCTCCTGTTTTCTCTACGAGCTTCTACACTCATACACATGTTTATGTCACCTCATGCCTGCAAATTACGTTATGTTTGACCTACATAGGCAGTGCTGGCACCTAGTGTGGCATAGACTACAGGGCACGTAGCTTAAATATTAGTACTAACTAGAAAGGTCTATAAATTGCTATGGCTAGGACGATCGACATGACAGGCAAGGCGATCATTTGATCGATGTCCATCCCCCCATCTCCATTTTTTCTTTGAAGCGACCCTCCATCTCAATCAAATGAAACTAGGGCTTTTATACTCCTGCAGAAGCTAGGATGCATGCAAGTATGGTGAGAGCTATAGCATATACCAGTGTCATTCCATGTCAAATCTTGAGCAAATGGGTTTCGACGTTACGTGGATACATGCCCCCATGCATATTATGACACGCTTGCATGGGCCTCGCAAATCATGAGCCTAATTAAATGATGATGCCATTGTTAATTTGGTATGGCTATCTTAGTGAAAGTGACAGACCTCGACACCTCACTAGTCACTACAGGAAGACGGCTAGGCACCGACGGCCCGATAAAAAGCCGTCGGCCTAGGATTAGGCCGTCGGCGCCTGATGTCAACTCTGCATGTAGCATATGGGAAAAACGAAATTGTAACTTGCTTCATTTCCATTATGGTAAAGTAAGCTACTGAAAATGTATGTATCTAGAAGCATTTGAGTCATTAGGTTCGCCTATTTTAGTCATTATCTAGTTTACACTAAAATATCTAAAAAGTCTTTAAAGGAGGAAGTACCTTTATCTTTTCGTACATATGCTTTTGTAGGCAAAATAGGGGAGGAGTCGGAGATTGTGGCTATCATTTTCTTATGGCTCTAGTTTTCTGTTATGTCGTTATTATCCGGTTATATATCTTGTGTACTACCTCCAACCTATATTACTTGTCGTTACTATAGATGTATCTAGATACTCCCTCCTTCCCAGTTTATAAGGCTTGCACGTGCATCTAGGTCATTAATTTGACTAACTTAGCATAAGATAAATACTATAAAAAATATATCACTAAAAACTTTAGATGTTCTATTTTCTGATGGTATAATTTTTTACTAAATAATTTATTTTATACAAATCAAATTAGCTACCTAGATGTACATGCAAGCCTCATAAAGTGAGAAGAGGGAGTACTAAATTTACCTAGATATATCAATGTTAACGTAATATGGTTCCGAGGGAGTACATAATTGACAAAGTTTATTTTGTCTCCAATTCTACTTTTTCTTCCATCTATGCGCCTTTCCTGGTAGACATTTACTAGGTACATTGTACCTGTTAGGTCTGGGCAGGTTCATAGTATTTGCATGCATGATACGCGTCAATACTTCCTGATTGAGTGAAGATTGCCCTTTTGAGCCCTTGAAGGGTTATATCCATGGAGATTATACATGCAGACACAATTGCCCATGCATGCTGGCAACTAGCAGGAACGTACGATTAAATAACAGAACCTATACCTTACCAGAGAACTCCCCGGAAATGCATTCGCTAAATAATATTGTTTGTTCCAAATCGGACCCAGCCCTATCAAAATGACGAATTCATTTAACACTTACGTTTTGACTGTCCTCCCACTATCGGCATACATGGCATGGTCTATTGTCCCGAGCTGCTGAGGGGTCCGTGCATTTGCTGTTGTATTGGCTTTTATGGTTCTACAAAAATTGATATGGTCCGCAACGAGATGAATACTTTTTTCGTTATTCTTCTACGAACACATTGTCTTTTGTATATTGCATTTGCTTCAGCCGAACTGCTAGAAGTTGTTGGTGACGATGTGTGCACAATTATAGAGGGTGTTTGGGGTGGCCTTTAAACATTATGAAATTATGGCCTATTGATGAATCAAATATGTATACTAGATGGGGAAGTGGCGAATCAGCATCTACCTATTGATTTATGGGGATTATTAGATAAATAAGTTTATATATGTAACATGCGACTAGATGAACAATTCTAAATGGTAATGTAAATTTAGCACGCAAGCTAAACAAGCTAGAAGTAAACCAAGCACAAAAGAGCATACTCCATCCGTTTTTACTTACTTCGCATTCTGGGTCTTGTTAAACCAAACTTTATAATACTTGACCAAATATTTTAAGAAATACCAGCATCTACAATATAAAATCTAAGGTATTAGAATCTTTACAAAGTATGATTTTATATTATATTATTTTGGAATTATGGATGTTGATATTTGTTTCTACATTCTTGGTGATACTTTACAAAATTTGGCTGTGAGTAAACCTAGAATGGGAACTAAATAGAATTGGAGGGAGTAGAAGCAATGATAATGGATGAGCACAAGCATGCAGCGATGTAAAATTAAGTGCTTGAGGAGACCCAGATCAATATTCAAGAGGACGTGACAAACAAAACACACAATGATTCCTTGGATCTAACCTTATTCTCGGACTAGTGGACTATCTTGGGACCTTTACAAACTGCATAAGGAAAATTTTACTAACTTCGAAGCTCTCAAAACTTGTAAGGTTCACGAAAAATTGCTGTACGATGCAAACTTGGCAGGTAATCAATTTTTGGATAGGTGGAATACGGGTCTAAGTATACTCTTTCATTTTCTCACTTGAATTTAACTGACTATCCATACCTGCGCCACTCCATGGGCTAGCTGTTCTTAAAACGAAGTAAAGAGTAGAAGAATTTGAGTGACTATTGTATATGAAATTTCACGTTGTTATAGTTGATACACCAGGCCCTCTTTGAGCCCATGAGAGTAGCAGTTTGACAGATCATTTGACAATATGTTCCTGGGCATGTAATATGGGAAACACTCGCCTCACGTGTTGACACCGAATGTCACGTAGGCAGCTCCGGCAGTGCAGTTATTAGTCGTATTTATCATGCATGAAGGCGTGGAAGAGGGCGTCTTTGTACGGCCATCGGGCAGAAAGGTTGATAACATGGTCGTCATGTTGAATGTCTATGAGAAAGGATCATGAACATGTAGATAGTCCCCTCGAGGTAGGCAAGTGCATCGGACGTTTGTACGCGTTTAATCATATCGTTTTACGGTTGAGGGTAGGTGGTCGGGCAGAAAGTTTGATAACATGGTCGTGGCGCACCTTGATAAGAAAGGACGATAAACATGTTTATCGCTCCCTTAAGGTAGGCAAGTGCATGACACGCATGGTTACACATGCCAATTGAACGATTAATATTTAAGCTTCTGCGATATTTCACACATGATGCTTCTATGTAAACCATGTGCGATGTGTTTGCCTTCGAGGATGGCTGGAGCATGGTCGCATATAATATATTTTGCCCTAAGCGATCGTTTGGAGCATACACTGATTAAGTGAATATTCCACGTGCGATTGGGACGTAAAAGTCTTGATCTGTACAGCCAAACATTCAGTCGAAAACAAACTTCAAAAGCTTCTTTGTACGGCCTTTATGTACCAGACATGCCATAGATACATATCTTTTCGAGACGGGGCACTGGCCCAACATAGAAACACAAGTAGTAATACTCTGTGAGTAGTTACACGGATTATAATGCTAGTTTATAACCGTCCCGGATAGCCTTTTTACACGGATCGCTATTTTATACCTGTCACGTATAGCTTTTTTGTACTTTCCAGAACAGTCTCTGTCCGTAAATCTAGCATTATTTTTGTACTGGTGTCTTTACACGATTTCAAATATGGGACACAATTGCTAGCTAGCTTGACGTTAGTTCCTTGAAGCTCATGCCTCCATGTCTTTTTCGTGCCTCCCTCATTGCCGCGACATTCTCTAGTAGAGTCGTGCGTTGAACCGATATGATGTGACTGTTCTCCTTGAATACGCTATCACAATCAGGCTGGTTAACTATTTGTCACCAAAGTACCATTATCTATCAAGTCAAAAAAAAAAGTACCATTATCTATGCAACCATAGGATCCGAAATAGCGGGAGACGACTCAATTAACAATGCTCGGGCGCCCGGAAACATGTCGCGTACGTCGTTGTTACAAATCATGCACTAAATGACGCATTCCGTGATGCCATTTCTCCTACTTCCATTGTAGTAGGAGATTCTATATTAGTTGTTAGATAACAACACGGATACAGATGGTTGGTGCACACGTGTATGGTGATAGTTTGTAATTTGCATGCTGTCGAGAATCCGCGTTTGCTTCTTGGCAATCTTACAAGATCTTCTGTCTTTTATATAGTTTGTATTTGTACGTAGCTGGCTTGCTCCCAGAAAGTGGGAGAGAGAGCAATGCCCATTCTTTGCTCCCAAGCGTTGTAGGCTGGGGTGTCGAGGCGCCGCGGACGAGCACGGAGCAAATTGCATCATTGAATAGAAGTTTAATAACTAAGAATACAAAGATATATGGCAGAAATAGGTTGTGCACATCTTTTTTTTGGGGAACATGGGGAAGATAAGCTACACTGCACCAACTTTTTGGCACCCATTTATATTAGAAAACTAGAGATTTTGAAACATAAATATTACAATGTGTACCATAAAGTACTTATACTGTTTGTTACATTGATTAGATTTTGTTGTGTTCCATCTCTGGCGGATCTCACAAATAGAATGTAGTTTTCCATGGGTATTCCATATTCATGTCGCAACAGGGCATTCCATATTCATATCTTAGTCACAAATATAAGTGTGGGAATTTTTCAATATTAATATAACATCTTTTTCTAATTGATTTTTTTAATAAGTATTCCTTCTTTCTTCTCACTTTCTATCTCTTCCAGTTAACTTCACAAAAAACTTATTTGGCTCTATACTTACACAAACTGGTGCATTAATATATTTGTGTTTTCTCCATAAAAGTTGGAGACAACCAATGGTCTAATTTTTCATATTTTTAATACCCATAATTTTATTTTTAACCTGATTGTATCGTATCGGGCATGACATTTTGGCTCTTGGTTTGCATATGCTCCCCTCATTTTTTAAAGGCATTTTGGGGAAATTTAAAATTTTAAAAAAAATCCAAAGAATGTTGCACGTACATCTCCACATCCTACATGCTAACGAAATTGTTTCAAGAAAAAATAATTTTTTTTTGCATCATGTGTAAAAAGACAAAATTAGATACTAACATAAGGATTTTCATGAGAACTTTTTTTTGCATAGACCCCAAAAATGCCAGTTTTCACAAAACTTTACGTGAGCACATAGAATGTGTTGATATATGGATGAAAAAATATTTTATTTTTGTAACATACTGTAATTTGGTTTTTTGTTGAAAAGAGAATATACACCTGAGATCAAAAGTGTATTTCTGGTACAGAATATATAATTTCCTGCTATGGAGCTCGTAAAGGATAGTAACGTATCTTTACGTAAGACTAGTCACAATAGGAGTATCATAGGTAGTATCATGCGTGCTACGTTGGCAAAAATTTGACTTGGCACAGTAGTTAATGAAGAGAGAGGTGAGAATAGTATTATAATATGATACAGTATCATGGCACACAAAACTAGAAAGTCTAATGACAAATGTAGATCATATTTACACTGAGATTCTACAAAATATTAAATACAAGGTGATTATGATACTACTACTAGATGCTACTATGCATTATACGAGTATGATACTAGTTTATGATACTTTGCATTGCATTGTGACCGGTCTAATTCATATCTAAGAGGAGAACCAACCTGAGGTTGGGTGGTTAGGAGGGTGGTTGTACCCCCAGCCCACCAGAGTTCAAACCCCAGGTTTGACATCTGTGTGTCTCATAAAGGCGGAATATTCTTTCAGTGGGAGGCGACGTTCCCGTCGATAGCGAGGCGCCCGTGGTGACTTCGTCAATCTCAAGACCCGATCTGCCGGCTCAGTCTTTCGGAGGTGCTCATAGGGGTAGGGTGTGCGTGTGTGCGTTCATAGGGGTGAGTGTATGCGCGTGTATATGAGCGCTTGCGTTTGTACTGTGTTTCTAAAAAAAATTCATATCTAAGAGAAGCGTAATGGACATGACATGATCCATACACTCTCTTATCTGATTTACTTTACTCCCTTTCCAGAGACGCCACACCACCAATGCCTCTCTAGCTACATCATGTCCATACATATATCATATGTCTAGCTGATAGAGAAAAGTATATTTCCTAAAAAATATGAATAAAATCGTGGACGAAATTTGCTCTCACATATACGTGGTACTAGCTATGGTGGCATCCGGGGGGAGGTGGTGTGACCTTGGAGGAAGGCAGGGCCGCATGGGCAATTGGGCGTCAGGTGTAGGCCAGATGCATCGACGTGGAACCTCCTTGGAACGACCTACCTATCCACGTGAAGTATCTACTGTCGCTGACACCTTCACTTCTCATGGACGTACTAACAGAAAGGATCCAAGTGTCCTATCTCCCTGCCTCTTTTTAAATCAACGGATCAGACACGTCGCTTGCCTAATTTGGTTAATTAATTAGCTGCAACCTTAGAAAAATAATAAAAGTACATCTATCTATGTAGAGTAGCTATCTTAGATAGCTTATCATCGTCTCTCTTTGATGTACGGGGATTCTGGGATATACTTTATGCTTCTCAAGAAAAAATACTATAATGATCGACGTGGACTGGTAGGTTTTTGACACGCAAGTTTCATCGATGAAGTACTGATGTGCATTGTAATTAATAAGAGGAGAATGCAAAGTTTTATCTTATCTAATAACAAACGACTGTGTTGCACGTTATCATTGGAAAACAAATTACGCACATATCAGGTGATCACATGCAAATATCAACAAAACATCACTAAATACAAGTTCAGTTAGATATAATTAGAAAAATCACTGACTAGAATATGTGCTAAAAAATAGTGCATTATAAAAGGCCTAACAGTATATGCTTTTTTTGACCGTGATAACAGTATATGCTTACGCTCAACATTTCAGATAAGAAGGGAAATCGTTCTAAACCTAACCACTCCTTGAATGAGACACACGTATATGCTTACCCTAATCGTGGCTATGATAAAAGTATGTACTGCTATATAACTACCAATATGGTATAGCTAGTAATATAAATCTGTGTCGGCCGACGCCGGTGAAGGGGGCGGCGGGATCTAGTGTCTCTCGGCAATCCCGCGACGATCTCGGAGGCGGGTCGTCGCGCCGGCGGCCGGAGGCGTCCCTGCGGTGAAGACGACGAGACGGCCGTGCTGGCGTGCTGGTGGCCGCGACACAGGACGTGCGGAGCTCTGGCCGGTGCGGGCCCGATCTGAGCCCGTCTTGGCCTGATCTGGGTCCTCTGGGCGACCTGCATCGACGCTCCTCGGCGCTCCCCTGGCGCGGTTGGCATCCTCGTCGAGGCGTCCTCCGGGCTGCAGCGCGGCGACGCGGCTCTGGCGGCAGCCCGGGCCTGATCTGGCCCAACTGGGCCCGACTTGGGCCCTGTTGGCCGCGCTCGTGGCGCGCTCCGCGGTCGCTCCTGGGACGCAGGCGTCTGCTCCTGGCACTGTCGAGGCATCCCCCTGGCGCGGTCCTGGGTCGCAGCGCGTCTGCTCCAGGCGATGTCGAGGCATCCTCCTGGCGTGTGGGTCGCGGCCTTACCTCATTGTCTTCCCCAGAGTTGGTGGTAGCTAGAGATCTCGCTCCGGAGCCGCGGTCTACTGCCCTGCTTTGGCGGGACCATCTCGATCCTTCCTGGCGTGCGATGGTACTCCTGCGGCGGTGGTTGACATGCTCCTCCTCGTCGACAAGCTGCCACTGCCTTCTGCGGTGGTTACTACTTGTTTCCTTCTCGCCGGGGTGCGGTTTCCTGCCCGGGTGAAAGCCCTGCTCGGCGTTGCCAATGCGGATCACGGTGACACCTGCGGGTGCCACTTCCTCCTTGGAGGCGTGCTCTTGGGTCGAACCGCTCCTCCCCTCCATGCCAGAGGAAACCCTAGGTCCGCTTTGTGAGACCGGCCTCGTTCCCTTCTTGAAGGCGCTGCGCTGGCTACGAGGGCTTTATAGCTCTCGGAGATGGTGGCCTCGCCGATGTGAGGCTTTGGAGCGCAATGTACACCATCATCGGCACCCTTGTTGACTTTTCCATGTTTGGCTAGACCTTGCCATTCGCTCGCTTCGCGCCGCTTCTTCTAGGCACTTGAGCAGTGGTTCCTTGGTCCGGCCGACTTCGGAGCTTTGGTCGTACTTGTTTGTTTGGTGTTGGGTGTGACGCGGTCTAGAGGCTCCGTGGCCGTATGTTAGGCTAGGCGTACTTGGCGTCGGTGTTGTAGGAGTGTGTTGTAAGCCGAAAGGCTAGTGTGGTGTTGTAGCCATTCGATAGAGTTCTCGCAAGCTTAATATAAAGACGCGCACATCCGTTGCGGGTTCTCAAAAATATAAATCTGTGTCCAAGCTTGACAAATATGCATGTATCCTAGACTCCTAGTGGGCATTCCATGCATCCCAACATCTTGCAATGCCATGGCGCCACCTTAGCATCCATGGCATGAATTGAATATTTATAGGTAACGGCGTCGCAAATCAGTCTGCGTAATTCCTGCTTGATTGCATCACTGCATGCGTATTTCTTCTGTATAAATATAGAAAAAAAATGAAGTGGCCATGCATGCATGCCACGCCTTCCTGATTAAACGAGTCCATTCTCTCGTTCTCTTTGCGTACGTTGTAGGGAACTAGGGATATATTTTGAGATTATCTGCATTCGCGGCAGCTAGCACTCACACTAGACACTACATTGTTCATGATATCACTACGTTGTTAAATAATTACTCCCAGTGGTCATCTGGTGGCTTGCCACCATTGGTCTCATCTTCTAGTGGCTCATCTTTTATCACTCAGCTCGGAAGCATCAGAGAGAATCTAGTTAGTGATGCCCCAAGGTACGTGGCAACTCAGCACATATATATCGATAGTTGTGGTCTTAATAATCATTTACACATCTGGGTAGCGTTTACTTGGGTCAACTCTTTAGCATTGCAACATGTTGGGAAAACTCGGCACACCGGTTAACTCCTTAATTTAGAGATTAGCACACTATTAGCGTTGAGTGAAAAATACGCATGGAATCAAAATAAACTTTAGACACTTGTGCTCTAACTCAAGGATCTTTGCTCGTGCCGGAAGGAAACATATGCATCAACATATATGGAGGAAATAGGAGCAGCCCTTGGCTCTCTCCTGATCCAAGATAGTCTCTCCCCTTAGGAGAGAAGCTCTCTCCCCTTAGGAGAGAAGCTCTCTCCTCACCTAAGACAATCTCTGTCCTAGGGAGAGAGGTCTCACAACAGCTACAGCAGTAGTAAATCAACACACAGATGACACCAATCCTTTTTACGTGGAAAACCTCTCAACTTGAAAGGAAAAACCACGGGCCGAAGCCACCCAAATCTTCTTCCACTATTATCAAATGGGGATACAACAAGTTCTTCTCTAGAGAGCACTAGAGGATCTCAAGCACCAAGATACACACGAATCTGTGGCTGCTTCTACAAGATTTGGGGCACAAGAGCTAGAGAGTGGAGCAATCTCACCAAGCTTGGTGGAACAACAGCTTGAAGGAGACAAGGTAGCAGATCTGATGTCTTCACAACCTTGTGGGCAAGGCCTGGCGCTTGATTCAGCTTCTTCCTTCAACTTCTCCTCTTCCCTTCTCTCTTGGTTTTCTTCTTCAATGGAGGCTATCCTGATTTTCGTCCTTGCCACTATGGTGGCTGGAAAGGAGGCTTATCATCCCCTTTCCCCTCATGTGCAAAGTCCAAAATGACCCTTGGTCATAACCCTAAAGGTTAGTGGGCTATTGCACCTGTTTGGGCCGCCTGAAAGGCTTCTTTAGGCCATCTCCTCATAGCCCACATGAGGAGGATACCCAACATTCTCCCCCATCTGACTCATGTGGGGGGCATCGCCATGCCCGCTGCCTTGCAACATACAAGCAGCTTCTCCTTTGGCAATAACTTGGTCATCATATCCGACCCATTCTTGTTGGTATGGATCTTCTCAAGTTGCACCAACTTGGAACTCACCACCTGTCGATCCAATGATACCTCACCTCAATGTGTTTGGTTCGAGCATGGAAACTTGGATTCTTGGCAAGATAGATAGCACTCTGGCTATCACAATATAGAATATACTTCTCTTGCTTCATGTCAAGCTCTTGCAAAAAGTTCTTCATCCATAGCACTTCCTTGCAAGCATCAACCGCTGCTATGTACTCAGCATCTGTGGTTGACAATGAAACGCATTTCTGCAACCTTGATTACCATGACACTGCTCCCCCTGCATAAGTCATCATGTATCTGGAGGTAGACTTCCTAGAATCTGCACAACCAGCATAATCTGCATCTGTGTAGCCTTGCAACACAGGATCACCGCTTCCAAAGCGTAAGCACGATCTAGAAGTACCTTTGAGATACCTGAGAATCCACTTCACTGCATTCCAGTGAGCTTCTCCTAGATTTATCATGAACCGGCTAACAACTCCAACTGCATAGGCAATGTCAGGCCTAGTGCACACCATGGCATACATCAAACTGCCCACGGCAGATTGGTATGGTACTTTGCTCATTGCTTCTTTCTCCACCTTGCTGCTAGGACATTGTTCTTTACTTAGTTTGTGATGGCCTGCAAGTGGAGAGGCAACAGAATTTGCGCCTTGCATATTGAACATTTCAAGTACCTTCTCAATGTATCTTTCCTGTGAGATCCAAAGCAACTTCTTTAATCTATCACGGGAGATCTTCATGCCAAGTATTTGTTTAGCTGGTCCTAAATCCTTCATGGCAAATGATTTACTCAATGCCTCCTTGAGGAGAGCAATCCTCTTTGTGCCATTTCCAATAATCAGCATGTCATCAACATATAGCAAGAGAATAATGAAGTCACCCTCGGCGTACCTCTTCGTAAACACACAATGATCAGTTTGTGCTTTACGGTAACCAAGCTTGGTCATGAATTAGTCAAACTTCTTGTACCACTGCCGAGGAGCTTGCTTCAAGCCATACAAGCTCTTCTTCAATCTGCACACTTGGTGCTCCTTGCCTTCAACAATGAATCCTTCCGGCTGCTCCATGTATATCCCCTCCTCTAGGTCACCGTGTAGAAACGCTGCCTTCACATCAAGTTGTTCAATTTCCAAGTCCATGGTGCCAGCAATGCCAAGCACAACTCGGATCGAAGACATCTTGACCACCGGAGAGAATATCTCATCGAAGTCTACACCCTTTTTCTGACTGAAACCTTTCACAACCAATCTGGCCTTGTACCTTGGATGTGAGCTATGTTCTTCAGTCTTCACTCTATACACCCACTTGTTCTTTAGTGATTTCTTGCCCTTTGGCAAGGACACCAAATCAAAGGTGTTATTCTCATACAGGGATTTGATCTCATCCTGCATGGCTTCTGACCATTCATTCTTGTGCTCATCAGACACTGCTTCCTCATAGCATGAGGGCTCACCTGCATCAGTCATCAACACATATTGATGTGGAGGATATTTGGTGGAAGGATCTGAATCTCTCCCACTTCTTCTCGGCTGTTGCACTGGTGGTGTAGGTGGATCATCTTCACCTTCTTCATCATCGTCACTTGATGGCTGGTCATGTCCCTGACTTGTACTGCCTTGTTCAGTTGCATCATCACTATCTTCAGCATCTTCATCATCTCCCCCATGATCATCATGCATGAGAGGAGGGTTAACTGGATCCAAGTCAACCCGAGGTGTGGTGGTCTTCGGCTTCTCCGGTTTCCCAATATCTCGTATTGTTTCATCTTCAATGAAAACCACATCTCAGCTTCTCACGGTCTTTTTCTTAATTAGATCCCACAATCTGTATCCAAATTCATCACTTGGACTGCTGAGATAGATGCACTACTTTGTCTTGCTATCAAGCTTGGATCTCTCATCCCTCGGGATGTGCACAAATGCCTTGCAACCAAAGACCTTCAATTGCTTGTATGACACATCTTTACCTGACCAAACTCTCTGAGGAATATCACCTGCAAGAGGAACTGAAGGGGACAGGTTTAGTACACACATAGCATGATTCAATGCTTCAGCCCAAAAAGAATTAGATAACTTTGCATGAGAGAGCATAGCTGTGACCCTCTCAGTGAGTGTCCTATTCATTCTCTCAGCAAGGCCATTGAGCTGGGGTGTCTTTGGTGGACTCTTCTCAAGTCTGATACCAAACTTTCTGCAATACCTCTCAAAGGGACCTCGGTATTCACCACCATTGTCTGATCTTACGCACTTCAATTTCCTGCCAGTTTCTCTTTCAACCTTGGCATGAAATTCTTTGAAGACGTCGAGCACCTGCCACTTGTTTCTCAACACATAGAGAAATATCTTTCTGGAGTGGTCATCAATGAATGTCACAAAGTATAATGCTCCACCGAGAGATTTTTCGGTCATGGAGCAAACATCAGTATGCACTATGTCAAGAACATTCTCCGCACGATGCGGCAGGCGTGTACGAAATGCAACCCTATGTTGTTTGCCAGCAAAACAATGTTCACAGGGTTTCAAGGTTATACCTTTCAACTCAGAGAGGAACTCCACTCGAGCAAGAGCTTGCATGCCCTTCTCACTCATATGCCCAAGCCTCTTGTGCCATAATTCTGCCGTAGTTTCATTCTCAGCGACGATCAGCACATCATTGCGTAGCTTGGTTTTAGTCACATAGAGACAGCCTTACTTGCTTCCTCGAGCCACAATCAAAGAGCCTTTGGTGAGCTTCCATTTTGGATCACCAAAATAACTTCCATGGCGAATGTCATCAAGCTTGCCAACTGACAACAAATTCAGCCGTATATCGGGTACATGCCTCACATCATCGAGCACCAACCTGCAGCCTGTGTTTGTCTCAATGCATATAGTGCCCTTGCCAACAATAGCTGACGAACCGCTATTTCCCATCTTTACCGAGCCGGTAACACCGCTGGTATAGGAAGTGAAATAGTCCTTGTGTGATGTAATGTGGAAGGACGCACCTGAATCCACAACCCAACTCATGGCATCATCACGAACAACACTATAGCATTCTTCATCTTCAATGATAAGGTAATCTTCACCTTGTTCACATTCTGCAGTCATGGCGGCACCATTCTCGCCTTTTTGCTCGTTCTTGTTAGCAACTTTACCCTCTGCAAGATCTCTCTTGTATATCCTGCAATCGACCTTCTTGTGATTTGGCATGCCACAATAAAAGCAAGTGATTTCTTGTCTCTTTCTTGACTTTGATCTCCCCCTGGATTTCTGTTCTTTACTTTGCTGAAATCTTGCTTGGCCACGTCCACGGTATTCTTTCTTGCCGTGGGATTCAGCCATATAAGCATCGGATGAGGAGGCATTGCCTTTTTCCTTCTTTCTGGCTTCTTCATTCAGCATGCTATTCTTCACCATCTCCAACGTCAGCTTCCCATCCGGAGCTGAATTGCTAACTGACACAACAAGCGTATTCCAACTATCAGGCATGGAACTCAGCAACAACAATGCTTGCACCTCATCCTTGAAGTTGATCTTCATGGCTGAAAGTTGATTTATATGACATTGGAAGACATTCAAGTGTTCAATCACACTGCTACCATCCCGGTACTCAAGCTTTGCTAGCCTTTTGATCACCGAGGCCTTGTTCATAGCTGTCTTCGTCTCATACATTGACTCCAACTTCTGCCACATCTCATATGCATTTGTGTCACTAGTCGTCAACCCGTGCTACTGCACGGGCTAGAATTTTTGTAAGGAAAAGAACAGATTATAGGAAGTTCCATGCATTAAATTTTGTTCAAAAATACTCTTCTATCAAAATATAGGGAATGGACTTTTTTTAGAGGTGACTTTATAACCATGTAATAGTTTATTGTCATTCCATGTAGATTACTTTGCGAGTACTTTGAGAAGCTCCAATTATATCGCGATGCACGCTTTACTAATACTTTTAGCAAACTACTCAAAGAGTCTGTGAAGACCGCATAAGAAATGAATACCAATGAGAAATTCAGAAGTTACGGGCATAAGAGAGACATAGTCCAGATAAATAAATTGGAGCAAACTTTTAATTAATATGAAAATTTATTTATATTCAAAAAATTATATGAAAAATATATATAATATTACTTCTTAATCATTACCATGGAATTCGGTATAAACTTTAGAAATATTTATAAGATAAAAGGAGGGTACTTAAACACCTGATTTTGTTGACCTGATGTTTCATATTTGTTCTTAACAATACTATCTTTTACGCGTATAAATGAAGCGAAAGAAGTCAATTAGGTCATCTATTTTCGTCATACCGTGGTGTATTGCTTGCTTCTTCTCATTGTACAATTTTTTTCTTGATTACGCTGTTCTAATTAAGTAGCATTACACTACGTGGGGAGTAGTTACGACATGACGGATTCCACACATCCACCATATAAATTTAAAGCCTTCAAGTAGCATTACTTGTACGTCTGCTCACCTAATGACACCAGATTTATTAAGACTATATTTTGAACTACAAAAGTATTTCCTAATCAAAAAAGGAACTGACATTTTTGTAAGTGACATAATATACTGCAATTGTGACCTAAATAATAATTAAAACTGCAATTTGACATATAAAAAAAGAGGAGACACACCTCATTGAAGACCAATGTGGTGTCTAAAGAAGACTGCAGCTTCGGCGAGATGATCGAATTGTGCAAGGCTTGCAGGTCGGTGGGTGCATATATAGACTCCCCAAGGACGCAAGCTAGGAGGATCAATCTGCGCCCTCGTAAATTAGACTGGATGGATACTTGGAGAGGCAAGGCAACGCAACATTTTTTCATACCATCAATTGCTAGACAATGCGGTGCACAAAATCATTGGCACTGCATGGCTGAGGGTATGACATTGCAATTCGTTGTATAATAATTCTGTAGAACTGGTAGAGGCAGCCGACCACCAAATCTATCGAGTTCTTCTTGCGTTGTACCTTGGGCCGATGAGACTTTGCCAACTTGCGCTGCCGTATATTATAAATCCATAGGAGAAGGATTCGGAGAAAACGATTTGCTACCGGATCAAACTTGTTGCCATTAGCTGGAAGAAAAGGCTGACATCCGTGATCTTTTCTTGGATCACGAAGAGCGGAAGAAGCTTCTCGCCGCCGCCAGATCGATGAAAAGCCAGGGATGGGAGATTCTTTTTCTAGGTTAGCTAATACAGAAAGACAGAAAAGTTATGCGACGGGAAGAGTTGATCGGGCCTCATTGTGTATCCTATTGCTTAAAATAAATTACATGTCGATCTAATGGTTGACATTCTCTTAACTCCAAGGATTAATGTGATGCTTCATACGGTGCCTCTAATTAGTAAATATAAGATAGTGAAGCGGTGAAACCCAAATTGTTAATTTTAGGTAGATTTCGATCAAAGTAGATACCGATGGTTAACAATAATCAAAGTTTCACATGTAGAGATCTTATATGCTGCGGAACATCATGTAGCAGAGCCTGATGTTTTAACAGACAGGGAAGAAGTGTTCATGTGTGAATCTTTGTGTTTAGAGACGGCACATAACTATTTTTTCTAGAACATGCAGGAGATATGCGTGTCGTTTATATTAAGCTCGAAAAGGAGGGAGAATTGTTACACGCCTGACGGCCACGTCCACATTGGAGCACAACTTGTGTGCCCGCGTGAAAAAATCCTGTGTGATAGCACATAACTAATAGTTATGGAACCAAATCCCTTTTTCTAAAGATATAAAGTCCTTTAAAATCTAGAGCTCTAGGACTGAATAAAAATCATAGATCTACATTGTTGAGAATTATCATCTGAGAACTTGTTTTTGAAGGAAGTTTCATAGTTGAAGAGACAAATAACTAACCAAACGGAGACATATAGAGAAATAATATCAGAGTAGTTACTGTTTAGGGGAATAACTTACTGCTATTTTTCCTTCAAATTCATCTTCGCCATTTTAATTTGATGTGTTTCTTCCATGGCATGGATCTAAATCCATGTAGTCTTTTCTCTTCGGCCCAGACGGAGCCGCTGCCACGCAGTCAATCTGCTGACAGTCGAGACTCCAATGGCCAAAATTGATCAGCGGAGTACACAGGTAAAAAAATCAAACAACAGCTGCACCCGAGAGCATAAAATACCAATGGCTGAGTAACCCAAGAATCTAATAGGAAAGAGAAAGTAGATTGCTTACATGTGCCTGGCGATTCTACTCCCAGCGCCAATCGCCATCTAGCATTGCCGCAGATGCCCGGCCAAACGCGTAGACTCTGGCCGCCGCTACCGCTGAGGATCATTGCTTGCATGGGTAGGAAGAGGTGGTGTGGCCTCTCCACGTTACACACCCGTGAACACAAAACCAATCGGAAACAATTTAGGAGATGCACGTGAAGACCGGATCTAATACGCCCCGCTGTATCGTACGTAGTAGAGATGACGATGAGATATCTTTCTTTTTGTCGAAGAAGAAGAGACACGACTGGGTACGATGTCTCCTAGAGAAAATATAACTCTTCGCTCGGCTATTCGATCCCGACCGCGTTATTTAGATCCTACGGTTACTTTTTTACAGTTTCCAAGGATTAACGTGGGAGCTCGTATGGTGCCTCCAATTAGTAAATATAAGATTTGCAACATGGTGGAAAATATTGTGGTTGATATACAATCGAATCATACCTACTGCCTTTCGGTTCAGCACTCTCCATTCTTCTTCCGTGACACCGGTCGGTATCTTCTCTTTCACAATTGGCTCATACAAATCCTTGCAATAAAGGATGTCTTCCATCATGGGCTTCCATAATGAGTAATTGGAAAAATCAAGTTTTATCATGCCACTTGTAGTGACGCCTTCTTCCAAAGCCATTGCGAGTAGCAAGCAACCTCTGACTAACTCTGAGCAGACTTTGAGCAACCTGGGAGCTCTGATACCACTCTCTTGGGAAAACTGGGCACACCGGTTAACCCCTTAATTTAGAGATTAGCACACTATTTGTGTTGACTAAAAAATACGCAGCGGAATCAAAGTAAACTTTAGCCACTTGTGCTCTAACTCAAGGATCTTTGCTCGTGCCGGAAGGAAACATATGCATCAACATATATGGAGGAAATAGGAGAAGCCCTTGGCTCTCTCCTGACCCAAGACAGTCTCTCCCCTTAGGAGAGAAGCTCTCTCCTCACCTAAGACAATCTCTGTCCTAGGGAGAGAGGTCTCACAACAGCTGCAGCAGTAGTAAATCAACACACAGAGGACACCAATCCTTTTTACGTGGAAAACCTCTCAACTTGAGAGGAAAAACCACGGGCAGAAGCCACCCAAATCTTCTTCCACTATTATCAAATGTGGATACAACAAGTTCTTCTCTAGAGAGCACTAGAGGATCTCAAGCAACAAGATACACACGAATCTGTGGCTGCTTCTACAAGATTTGGGGCACAAGAGCTAGAGAGTGGAGCAATCTCACCAAGCTTGGTGGAACAACAGCTTGAAGGAGACAAGGTAGCAGATCTGATGTCTTCACAACCTTGTCGACAAGGCCCGGCGCTTGATTCAGCTTCTTCCTTCAACTTCTCCTCTTCCCTGCTCTCTTGGTTTTCCTCTTCAATGGAGGCTATCCTGATTTTCGTCCTTGCCACTATGGTGGCTGGAAAGGAGGTTTATCATCCCCTTTCCCCTCATGTGCAAAGTCTAAAATGACCCTTGGTCATAACCCTAAAGGTTAGTGGGCTCTTGCACCTGTTTGGGCCGCCTGAAAGACTTCTTTAGGCCATCTCCTCACAGCCCACATGAGAAGGATACCCAAAACAACAGTAGGAGTACACCTACCCAGCTCCTCTGCTTATAATAGTACTACTGTTGTCGTTACCAATCACAATTAGTAGCAGCTAACAGTACTAGTAGGATACTTAACATAAAATAATGATCACTTACCAGTGTTTTACTGAACTACCAGTTCGTGTCTGTGTCATTGGTACATGCTTAACATGAAATAAATCGGTGTCACTGTTCTACTAGTTTTTTCCTCCTTGAAATGAATTTCTCTCCTATTTCTTGGTGCGACGCCGATCTTTTGTGTCTCGATCTGTCCCTCCACAGATAAGCTGTTTGTATTTATTCCTGGCGTTCAAGTGTACGTGGCATGCACCCAGCTACTGCTCTGGCATGTGTATGTAAATTAAGTACAGTGAAGTGCGACAGCCAGTTGCTCTAGCTAGTTGTGCATGGTACACTGCCCTAGTCGACACGCAACTTGACCGTTCAGGTCGACAGCGTTACTGAAAAAGATAATACAGTACTTCTATTAGTGCCCGGGACATGAAGAACTGTATTATAGCAATACCGAGGTTTGTAAAATACATAGTTTCGTACCATTGGAGTGAGGAACAAATGTCTCTATAGTTTGTCGTAAACAAGAGCCTACATACTTTGGTTTGCCATGTGTTTGTTTGCTTGACACTCGTGCAAAGAATAGTGAGTTTGCCGAGTGTTTTTCCATCAGCTCTCGGATATGATGACATTAAACGGTTACTCTTCGCGTCGAAGAAAGGAGAAACCGCAGGTGAAAGTAGTAATGCAGGGCTTGACACGAAGCGGAGACTGCTCCCGCTAAATCCCGATTGAATCGAATGGTAAGACATGCACGGCACCGTGGTTAGTCAACTGGCGATGTGAGAGTTCCATATCACAGCTTCTGTGGCAACGATGGTGATGGCAAGTGATGGTCCGGTCGCGGAAAGACTTTGTTAGTCGGCCTCTACTCTGGCGGGTCTGAGTATCTTTGTGCTGGCCTTGTTGCAAAGCTGGGGCTGGTATGTTTCTCAAACCTTCGGTTGAGCGGCGTACGATGACCTGCAAGGGGTTCTCCATGGTGATGATCTTCTTCAGAGAGGGTCTTGCGCATCTCCTCTCCGGAGTTTGCCATCAGAGTTGGAGCTTCCTTTCTCTGTGCGAGGAGTCAGAGCTTCCACTAGTAGAAAAAAGGGCTTTCATTCACCCCAATTAGTCCCCAAACTGTTCGACCCGCGGCTAAAGGGCGCATTAGTCCCGGTTCATTCAAAAATGTGGGCCATGGAGCATTAGTCCCGGTTCAAAGGTGCCCTTTAGTCCCGGTTTTTGTCAACAACCGGGGCTAATAAGTAGGGGCCTTTAGTCCCGGCTCATGGCTCAAACCGGGACTAAAGGGCACCCTTTAGTCCCAGTTCGTGTCATGAGCCGGGACCAAAGGCCCATTCAAATGAACCGCCTCTTCCCGCACCAGTTACGACGCGACGACGCTTCGGAATCGATCGCCATTAACAGCGTCGCTTTGTAGATCGTCGCGAATCGCTTTGGAAACCGCCGACCGGCTTGATATCACACCGCCGGCACTGTCTTCTCATCTCCCTCTCTCTACTATATAAGTACACTCATATTTTCATATTAAGCACACATCTTCTCATCCTAATCTTCTTCCAAAACACATCTCCCACGCGCATAGCATCTTCACCACCGCTGGCGCCCTCTCTCTCCCTCTCAATGGCGGAGCAAGATCTACCTCGATCTCGGCTGTAGTATATCACCATCGAAGAGATGAACTTCACCATCACAGAAACTCTCCGTGCATCAAGGGTGGAGAAGTGGATCCGTGCCGTCAAGCAACGGTTCCTCGACGCCGCACCGATCAAGTGCGTGGGCTTGGACTGTGAGTTCACCACCCCTCACGATAAGGTCAATCAGCGTGCCACCATCCTTCAACTCTCGGTGGCGTCCGAGGTATTGATCTTCCAGATATGTTGGGCCAATCGCGTGCCGCAACTGCTCAAGGAATTCTTGAAGGACACCACCATCAAATTCTGTGGTGCGGATATCACCAATGATATGCGCATGCTGAGGACATACGGAATTGAAATTCTGTCTGTGTACGATCTCCAAAATATTGTCCCAAACCCCACCGACAAACTAACTCCGAGTCTCTATGATCTGGCCAATGCTACTATTGAGACACATCTTGAGAACAAGAAGAGGGTCAAGAAGGACAAGAAGATGGTCAAGAAGATGGACAAGAAGAAGGACAAGAAGAAGGGAGAATAAGAAGAAGAAGAAGAAGAAGAAGATGATGATGATGATGAACTAATATTTGGTTGGGCCAAAGTTCCATTGAGCTGGAAGCAATTGTTATATGCCCCTCTAGACGCTCGCCTAGGCTTCGAGATTGCTAGGAGCTACTGGAAGCTAAAAGACTACAATAGCCATGTTGATCATCTCAACCTTAATGTTTATTAGATGGATGATCGTAGATGTGTGGTTGTGTGAGTCTTCGAGATTTCTCGTGTCTCTTATTGTTATTCTATTGGATAGTATAATGTTTGGGAAAATGTACTCCCTCTGTTTCGGTTAACAAAGTCTATTAATTTTCGAATTTTGGAATTTTCAAGTATTTTGGCTTTTTTGAATATTTTAATTATAAAAAATTAAGAATTAAATTATGCATAAAGATTATTTGGAATTCATTGGTGCTTATTATTACTTAATCATTGTTGCTTATTTTGTGAATTTATTTGGAATTTAAAAAAGTAATATTATATATTACCAAAGTGTATAGGTTAATAGAATTGGTAGCATACCATTATCAAGAAGTCGCGAGCGCAGTCTTGGAAGCTAGTAGGGAAGGAATGGAGAAGTTAAGTGTGCTAAGGGTGGAGCAGTGTGAGGATGGGTGATCGACCGGGAAGTGAGGACCACAAGTACTTGTAATTTGATATGAGAATGGAGTGAGAGCCATAAGTATCTAATTTAATATGAGAATAGAGATGATTAGATATTAGAGAAATAAAGAAAAATAGAGAAATAAAGAAAAATAGAGAAATAAAGAAAAATAGATAAATAAAGAAAATATAGAAATTCCGAAATAGAAAATTAAAATTTTATTCTGAACGGACCTTTAGTCCCGGTCTGTGTTACGAACCGGGACCAAAGGTCCCGTTCCGCAGCACATGACCCGGGCCACGTGGAGGTCCATTGGTCCCGGTTCGTAAACAACCGGGACTAAAGTCTGGAGCCTTTAGTCCCGCTTTGTTAGTCCCAGTTGCTATAACCGAGACTAATGGGCAGCCTTTAGTCCCGCTTTGTTAGTCCCAGTTGCTACAACCGGGACTAATGGGCCTTACAAACCGGGATTGAAGGCCTTTTTTCCACCAGTGTTCCTTTCTCTGTGCGAGGAGTCACCTATTTGGAATATGCTTGCTGGCTAGAGCTTCGTGGCCGCTACAGTGAAGTCTTAGGTGGTCTTTTCTTTGGGGAAGTCAGAGTCGCTGCATAGTGATGATGATGACGCTGGTGGACAACATCGACGTTACCGTGCTTCGATGGTGTCTGTGCAAATTATGTGGGTAGCCAGGGTGGCTGTGTGTGCCCTCGAGATGGTGATATGATGGTCAGCGAGTGACAAGTGTATAATTACTAGAGCCCGTTAGTTGAGTACCCCTGAGGCCCGTTAAGCTAGGCCCAACTGTAATGATAGTCGAATACGAGTTATTACCGTATGTCGATATTTGTAATCTGTATCGAACCCGACCCGATCCTCGAGACCTGGCCACCTATATATAGGGGCCAGGAGAGGACGGTGGAGGGCAGATTGAAAGCAAGCCAGGTTGAACACCCAAGTTTACTTTCGATATACATCTATTTCAACTAACTTTACCTTCGAGTTCATCCAACGCCCTATCTCCCCGATCCTAAGTCCTTCATCTAGGACATTTGTCGAGTTAACCCCTCGTCAATTGGCGCCGACTGTGGGAACTCTGGGCGTTGGAATCATGAATTCGACGGCTTTTTCGCTTGTAGCCAACAGCAGTCCAGAAGTCGACGGAAGTCAAGAGGTAGAACTAACAATTGGAAGCATGAGCATCCTCATCGGGCCATCGGGTTCATCCCGCCTCTCGGAGTCGACAAAGCCAGATCCGTCGGGAAGCAAGCCCGAAACAAAGGAAGCATTGGAATCATCAGAAGGCTCTTCCAGCGAGGTAAACTCGCCGGTCAGCTTGGAAAAAGCATTAATCGCAGAAAGCGACGAAATTCAGGAAAAATTCGACTCAGAAGAAAAAGCGTGTCAGATACACAACAACGCAAGGGATTTCGCCGTAGGAAGCAGCGGCGTCTCCAAAGTACATCAGTTATGTGTTATTATCACTGAAGCAGAGGAAGGAAACAACAGCGAAGAGAGTAAAAGGGTCGACAGGCAAGTCGACAAAGTGAAAAATCACAACAAAAAGGAAAAAGAGAAAGTCCATGTCTCGGCTGGTGAATGGAGGATGATTACATCAGCCATTAATCATGGTACAGAAGTACCCGAGGGATCGCGAAGAGAAGTTCTAATGGGATATCAGTATGCACTATACCAACACAAGAAGAAACTGAGGGAAGAAAGAGACATGGTGTTTCAAGACAACAACAGCATATCAAGGGAAGAATACTGGGAAGACTATAGTGAAGACTTAGAATATAGCAGAGAGAGGCGTGGAGATCCAAAACACAGAAGGGGGGCAACAACACGCGACAGAAAAGAGGGGTACTCGAGGAGCCCCACCCCACAGTTAGAAGAGGAGGAAGATGACCTGATACAAAAAACGCCAGAGGCGGCACTAGCAGCAGCACAAGCGTATTTACTAGCCACAAGGCCAGAGCATGGGGACCCGCGAGAAGATATGCACCGAGCCACGATACGAAGCCTCGGAATAGTAGAAGGAAAGATCAGGGAGCAAGGCCTAGAGATAAAGTCGGCAAGTCACAAAGAGAAGTTCAGATACAACCGCACAGACAGCGACTATAGCGTGTCATTAGAAGAGAAAAAGCAGCAGAAAAAGAAGGAGGGTGCAAGAGGTATAATAGCACAAGCTCGAGTAAATAAATCGCGACATGCTTGGAGGGAAGAGAATTACGAAGACGACGATAAAGATATGGGTGCGTTATGCTTTACTCGTAGAGTTCGCAGAACGCGGGTACCTAAAGGATTCAAACTACCACACGACCAGAATAAGTACGACGGGTCGCAGGAACCCACCTTATGGTTATCAGATTATCTACAAGCAGTGCAGATATTAGGGGGAACAAAGGCGACTGCAATGCAAAGTTTGCAGCTGCACCTCACCGGCGCCGCCCGGTCTTGGTTGAACACGCTACCCGACGAATCTATTGGAAGCTGGGGGAACTCGAAAGTCGATTCACAAGAAATTTTTGTTCCACCTACAAACGCCCAGCATCACTGGAAGAAGTTAAAGCATGTGTGCAAAGGAAAGGCGAAACGCTACGTTCCTATATACAACGCTGGAGTATAATTAAAAATTCAGCAGAGGACGTCTCCGACGAACGAGCAATAGATGTTTTTTCGGAAGGACTTCGTCGCTCAGATCTTGTGGAAGAAATAGGAAGAACAAGACCTACGACAGTAGCTGAGCTAATGGAACAAGCCAACAAATTCGCTGATGGAGAGGACACGTATAACAATAAAAGAGGACGTTCGCCAGAAGTCGACAGAATAAGTCGACAGAGGAGACGATACCGCAGCGGGGGTAACCAAGGAAGGCGAAATCAGGTAGCCGCAGGTTATGTACTAGAAGAAGAGGAAGGGTACGAAAGTAGGAGATTTCAGGCAAAAGGGACAGAAAAATCAAGATACTCTGGTCCTTTGGCTGAGGATATGCTATACGGACCTTGTCGAATCCACTACGCGTACCTCGACGGGAAAAGGGTCTCAAATCACCAGATGAAGGATTGTAGAACATTCCTAAGGTTGCAAGGTGCCATGGGCTCGAGCCAAGAAGGAAGGAAAGGAGAAAAACGTAGAAGTCAAGGATATCAAACTCAAAGATTATCACAGCACCTAGAGTCGCAAGTATACATATCAGCCATGATTCAACCAGTGCCCAAGTCGAAAAAAGAGCGAAAGAGCATATCCAGGCAAGTGAACCTAGCAATATCATCACCACCAGCTACCACAGAGTACCTACGATGGTCAGAGCAACCAGTCAAGTTCAGTAGAGCAGATCACCCACGGAAAGTTCCTAGGCCGGGCCACTCGCCTATGGTTCTAAAAGCACAAATAGGAGGGTACGACATCGGAAGAGTGTTCATGGATGCAGGGAGCGGCATAAACTTAATATATGCTAGAACACTGAAGGCTATGTGCATCTCACCGGCGAGTCTGAAGCCAACAGATTGCTCTTTCCACGGGATAGTACCAGGAGCAGCGAACTACCCCTTGGGAAGAATAGAACTCGATGTCTGCTTTGGTAGCAGCGAGAACTATAGAAGAGAGAAACTGGAGTTCGAAGTTATGGACTGGCCATCACAATATCATGCAATCCTGGGGCGCCCAGCATTTGCAAAATTCATGGCAGTACCGCACTACGCGTATCTCACGTTAAAAATTCCAGGGCCCAAAGGAACAATAACAGTACAAGGGAGCTTTGAAGTAGCCAACACATGCGACAGAGAATTCAGCAAGATGGCGCAAACCTTCGGCATGACAGCAGAATACGAGAGGCTCAAAGGAGAAACAGATCATAATGTGCTACCCGACGTTGGGCGATCCCTGCCAGATAAGGCTTTCGACACAACGCAAGATTCAAAGAAAATTCAGGTCCACCCTACGGATCCAAACAAGACGACATCCATTGCGGTAAACTTGGATCCCGCATAGGAAGGCGCGCTCATCGAGTTCCTCCGTGAGCGCTGGGAAATCTTCGCCTGGTGTCCATCGGACATGCCAGGGGTCCCCAGGGAACTCGTCGAGCACGCACTAAACGTAGATCCCAAGGCGAAACCAGTCAAGCAACCACTGCGACGATTCGATGAACCCAAGAGGAAGGCAATAGCGTCAGAATTGCACAGATTAGAAAATGCTGGATTTATCAGAGAAATCAAAACTTCGAGTTGGGTGTCGAACCCAGTAATAGTATCCAAGAAGAACACAGACGTACAAAGAGTATGTGTCGACTACACATCTCTCAATAAGCATTGTCCAAAGGATCCCTTCCCTTTACCCCGCATCGATCAAATAATCGATTCAACAGCGGGCTGCGCAAGGCTTTCCTTTTTGGATGCATATTCTGGCTACAACCAGATCAAGCTGAAGAAAGAGGACGAGGAAAAAACGGCTTTCATCACACCGTATGGGGTGTTTTGCTACCAAGTGATGCCATTCGGCCTAAAAAATGCAGGGGCGACTTATCAAAGGATGATGCAAAGTTGCCTTGGAAGCCAAATAGGGCGCAACATACAAGTCTACATTGACGATGTAGTCATCACCACAAGAGAGGAGAAATCTTTAATCAGCGACTTGGCAGAAACCTTCGACAACCTGAACAAGTTCAAGTTTAAGTTGAACCCGACAAAGTGTTCCTTCGGAGTTTCAGCAGGGCAACTTTTGGGATTCTTGGTATCAGCGCGAGGAATAGAGGCAAATCCAGAGAAAATTCAAGCAATTCTAACAATGGGGAAACCCACGAAACTCCACGACGTACAGAAATTAGCAGGACGAGTCGCGGCATTAAGTCGTTTCGTTGCTCGACTAGGGGAGAAGGCGCTTCCTTTTTATGCACTTATGAAGAAGTCAGACGACAAATTTGAGTGGACAGAAGAAGCAGACGCAGCGTTTGCGCAATTGAAAAAAGTGCTCTCCACGCCGCCAGTGCTGGTCGCACCTAAAGAAAAAGAGCCACTACTACTATACATCGCCGCAACCCATCAGGTGGTAAGTACAGTTCTAGTAGTCGAAAGAAGTGAAGAAGGCAAAGCTCATGGCGTCCAGAGACCGGTATATTTCATCAGCGAAGTGCTATCTCCAACCAAACAGAGGTACCCGCATTATCAGAAACTGGCGTACAGTGTCTTCACCACTGCACAAAAATTACGACAGTATTTTACTGTGCACCCAATTATAGTGGTCAATGAAGCGCCATTATCGAACATATTGAACAACCCTTTAGCAACAGGCCGTGTCTCTTTGTGGGGAATCGAGTTATCTCCCATGGACATCACGTACGAAAAAAGGAAGGCGATCAAGTCACAAATTTTGCCAGATTTTACAGCAGAGTGGCTCGAGCTGCAAAGCACGGGACCACCAGATTTATCGAGTACTTGGACAATGTACTTCGATGGTTCAAAGCGAGTCCAAGGAGCAGGCGCAGGAGTAGTATTAATATCGCCTCATGGCGACGAATTAAAGTATGTCTTACGGATGAGCTTCCCGCAGGCTTCTAACAATGAAGCGGAGTACGAGGCTTTGTTGCACGGCATGAAGATGGCCAAAGCTTGTGGAGCAACTCGCCTAAAGATATTTGGAGACTCTAACCTTGTTGTCCAGCAAGTTATGAACAGGTGTGACACAATCAATGACAACATGATGGCCTACAAGAATTTGTACCATTATCTAGAAGGAACGTTCGATGGATGCGAAGTCTCTCACGTCAGCAAGAACAGCAATGAGGAAGCCGACACTTTAGCAAATATTGGATCACAATGCTTACCTGTACCATCTGGAGTATTTTGGGAAGAAATAGCGGAAAGGTCAATAAAAAGTGCTAAAAGTTCGACTACCACGGCAGGCTCGGGGGCTATGACAGAGCCAGAGGAGGTCATGATGATAGAAGAAACATGGATGCGGCCATATCTTGCGTACATGATAAATAAAAAGCTACCAGAAGATGCAGTGGAGGCTAAGAGGATAACTCGAAGAGCGAAAGCGTTTGTCGTGATTGAAGGAAAACTATACAAGAGAAGTATTACAGGCGTTTTACAACGCTGTGTCACACCCCAGGAAGGGCAAACAATATTGAAAGACATACACAGCGGAGTATGTGGCCATCACGCCAGCAGCAGAGCAATAGCGGCAAAAGCTTTTCGAGCGGGATTCTATTGGCTAACAGCCATCGAGGACGCAAAAGATATAGTTCGAAAGTGTGAAGCATGTCAAAGGTTTGCATCCAGACCGCACGCACCAGCAGCGGAGCTACAAACAATACCATTATCCTGGCCCTTCGCACAATGGGGTCTTGACATGGTGGGAAAGCTGCACAAATCTTGGCCAGGAGGGCATGTCTACATGCTAGTAGCAGTCGATAAATTCACCAAATGGGTGGAAGCAGCTCTAGTAACAACTCAAGATTCTACAGCAGCAATCAGCTTCATCAAGTCGATAGTTTTTCGTTTTGGTGTACCACACAGCATCATCACAGACAATGGGACAAATTTTACTTCAAAAGAATTCAAAAGTTACTGCGAAGGACTGGGGATCAAGCTTAAATTCGCATCTGTGGCGCACCCGAAGACAAACGGGCAAGTCAAAAAAGCCAATGGCCTGATAAGTAGTGGAATAAAAAAGAGGTTTTTAGCACCTCTCGAGAAAGCCAAGAGCGCTTGGGTAGAAGAATTGCCCTCCGTTCTTTGGAGTCTAAGAACTACGCCTAATGCAGCAACTCAAGAAACTCCTTTCTTCCTGGTCCATGGCGCAGAAGCCGTGCTTCCAGTCGAGGTTACACACGAGGCTCCAAGAGTGACGGCATATGATGAGGCGACATCGACAGAAGCATTGCAAGACGACGTCGATGCGCTAGATGAAGCAAGAGACAAAGCATTAGAAAGGGCTACGCAATATCAGCAAAGCTTACGAAACTACTATAGTAGTCGAGTTCGTCCATGATCCTTTGTGGTAGGAGACCTCGTTTTGCGACTCAGGCAAGATAGCCATGGGAAATTGGAGTCCCCGTGGGTGGGACCTTACATCGTCACGGAAGTAATACCAGGAGGAGCATATCGACTACAAGACAAGAAGACTAGGAAGGACGAAAGCAACCCGTGGAATGCAGAACAGCTACGACATTTTTTCGCGTAGACTAAGTATAGAGATATCAATATATTCGAGTTAACTTTCTGGACCCAGAACATGAGGCCACAGGTCGGGTTCTTTGGGTTGAACTCGACAAAATTGTATGATTCTCGTGTTACTTCTCCGCTCGGGGGCTTCAACCCCTGGATCGTACGAAAAAATCGTTATGACAAGATGGAGAGGTTTTCCTTCACTATAAGGTTGTTTACACAACCCGATAAATACAGAGAGAACTTGGTTCATAAAAAGAACCCGATATCATCCTTACATTTATTGGTTCGCAAAGAACCCGACATATGGAAAGCATATCTCAGAACATGACTTGTTCTCATGGTACTAGTAAACGATATCGACACAAAGTACGAATATTTATTGCAAATATCATTACAGGAAGGACATTGTCAAACGAAATTACATGGATAACAGATCCTAATAAAAGAGGGCTTCAAGCTTCATACTTCTTCTGGCAAAGAGTGCCATTATAGATCTTCACGTCAAACTTCGACGTACCGACGTGGAAGTCGAAGGCCATGATGAAGCCTTGATGGATGTCGTGGTCCTCAGCAAATTGCGACCAGCCACCTCTGAAGTATTGCTCGCCATCGCCATCATACCACACCTCCACCTCATAGGGGATGCCACCGCCAGACTGTTCACGAAGAACCGCCTCTCGCAGTTCGCGGCCATCCATAAACTTTGTGAAATCTAGCGGCAAGCGCTGAATCTCACGGCATTGCGCCATGGCAATGCAAAGGAAAGAAAAGATACGGGGAGGTACAGCAGGAGCAGCTGGAGCAGCAGATGGAGGAGCGATTGGACCTGGAGTGACGTTAGTCACTTTGGGTTTGTTCTTGCTACCAGGTGGGCGGCCGGGACGGCGCTTAGCCGGAGCATCTGATGAAGTTCCTGCGGCAGCTGGCGCAGTGTTCTTGTTTTTGCTGCCGCGAGGGCGACCCCGACCTCGTGGTGCCGCCGGGGAACCAAGGTTCAGGCGGGAGCCTGCAGCATCTGCCATGAGTGCGAGAGAGAAAACCTCAGAAAAACCCTAGATGGAGGAGAAAAGATGATGCGGCGGAGGAAAGAATCTGATTAGGGTTTTTATCTTTACCAGATGGTGCTTTATTTATAAGCGCGTATTATTGGGCCCCCGTGCTACAGCGCAGCCCACAAACAAATTTTAAGTAGGAGTTAAATTCTGCGTACAGCAGACGATAATATCAATAAAAAAAAACAAGACAGGAGACTATGATCGCGCGATATGGAAACCTCGACTTGGACTCGGGGGCTCGTCAAATAGTAAAAGGTCGACAGGAGACAGAAGAGCTGAACTTTGAGCCTATGCTTGACTACAAGTTGCCAAACATAGCCTCGGGGGCTACTCCCATCGGGAGCGCTGAGCGCGCACCCGATAGAGACGAAATAGTCAATATTGAAATTGCAGAAGGATAAACATACAAAACTTCGACTACGTAGTCGACAAATTGAAGAGAAATTACTCCCATCGGGAGCGAGTTTTATGGTTGTAGAAACCCGAATATTTTCAGTCAAACTTTGACTGCGACATAAGATTCTCGAGTTGCGTTATCGCAACGAAACTCGACTGCCGTGATTTATCACGAAGGTAAGACCCCGGGATCCGTCCTGTGTGGCCTAGTATACGCACATGGATGCGCTCTGCTGGTATGTATCCGTGTCTACGACGCGAAGAAAATCCTGGTGGACGCACTGGGTACCCTGAGAACCACTGGGACTCATTTTTTGTAAGTCCTAAATGAGGCAAAAGAGTGAGTTTGACCGGTATCCCGAATTCAAGTCCAAGGGGATTGAATTTGAAGTAGGTGACAAGTATCTGTTCCGGTAGTTAACTGACCTCTTGATCCGTCAGAGTTGTCAGGCTTGTTCATCGAGACCCCTTGCGAGCGAATTATCATTATCATAAGTCGAAAGACCAAGTCGAAGATTTGAAGAAGATGAAGAATTATCCAAGTCGAAGATTTGAAGATTAGAGATTCAACCTGAATCTGCAATTCTGGTAGAATCTCAGGGGCTACTGACAAGGGTATAATTACTAGAGCCCGTTAGTTGAGTACCCCTGAGGCCCGTTAAGCTAGGCCCAACTGTAATGATAGTCGAATACGAGTTATTACCGTATGTCGATATTTGTAATCTGTATCGAACCCGACCCGATCCTCGAGACCTGGCCACCTATATATAGGGGCCAGGAGAGGACGGTGGAGGGCAGATTGAAAGCAAGCCAGGTTGAACACCCAAGTTTACTTTCGATATACATCTATTTCGACTAACTTTACCTTCGAGTTCATCCAACGCCCTATCTCCCCGATCCTAAGTCCTTCATCTAGGACATTTGTCGAGTTAACCCCTCGTCAGCGAGGGTGTTTGTACTGAGTTTTAGCCGGTTAGTTTTACTAATAAACCAGCCAAACTCTATTCTTCTTCTCTATTAATGAAAATGGCAAGTCATTTGCCTTGTTTTAAAAAACAATGTCATTAGTGAAAAAGTACTTAAGCTGAAATTCTGCCAATGCCAGCTTACTAAGAGGCTTTTGCTATATTTATCTCATCTTCTCTGTTTATTTCAAAATGTTAGCCCATTGGGCTATGGATTTCGTAAACTTTGGAAATTATTCACTAGTTGATTAATTTGCTATGTGTTTGATCTTGGTACAAAATCGTTAGATCAACATTTTTTTAAATAAATAATTTGGTGATACATGACTTGATCATTTGAGTATTACTGCTTTGAGTTATAGAGAGTCCTTGCTCTTATGAATTTGCATGTATAACATGCATGAATATGCACTATGTTGTGCCAATGTACTACAGACCATATTTTATAGATTTCATCACCGAATGTGCTTGAAGATGAGTTTGTATCCACTCTAAAAAACAAAGAAACAATATATATTTGAGACATCAATGTCGACAAAATTCGCTTTAGAGCTCAAGGTATGTGGTGCCCGATTTTCTTCAAAATTTGAGACATCATTCAGTTTTAAAAATATATATTTAAAAAATTCTAGATGTAGATAATGATGTACTCTACCAACATAAAAAAATATCAACAGAAATAGTTTATTTCTAGACTTAACAATAATGACAAAATCTGAGAGAATTTGGAGCATTGAATATTTCCAATGTTCTCTACTTGAGATATAAGATTTTGTCATTTTATGCAGCCCAAAATACGGGTATCTCGACTTGAGATTTTTTCACATTGATAGAGTAGAGCACGTAATTTCTACATCTAACTTCAAAATGCTTAAATTGTTAAAGATAAGGGCTCCGTGTAGCTCGGATTCAAATTGCCACACTCTTTCGCTCATATAGGATGGCATTCTTGGCTTCGAAGGAAGGACGAACCGTACGTGAAACTAGGCATCGAGGGCGTGACACGAAGCATAGACTGCTCCCGCTGAATCCCGGTTGGATCGAATGGTACGACGCTGCTCCGGCGGTGGTCGCCGACGGCGTTTTTTTTCTCGGCCCAGATTTCCGAAATCTCGCCGAAAACCGGTTTTATCGGTGACCCCCGGTATTTCTTAATAACGAACGAAATTTTCCGGTATTCGTAGAATATGTCTAAATTTTAAGAATTTTGATAAATTTTGAATCAATTTAGAACTTCGTTTGACAAATCTCGGCCGGTATTTACCGGTATTTCGGCCGGTATTTCCGAAAACCGGATTTCTCGCTACCTACCGGGTTTTTTTTCCAAACGAGAAAAAAAAAACTTGCCGCTGCCTGCTGCCGCCAATCTAGTTACTCCTGGACGTACCTCTCATGCTCCTTGCGCCATAGCTGCTGGACGTAGACGTCATGACGTCCACATACAGCGCGCGTGCACGCGTGTTTGTCACTTCATGTGTGCAGTTCAATCAAGCTCGTGGCAGTTCCCTAGCCAGCGTGGCGGGCGTCATCGTCAACCTCTTGAGGTCACAACTTGACCATGGCAGACCACGACGTCCTCTAGCTGCTTCGGTCTACTTGTCGACTGATGCGTGAGGGCCACTGTCAAGTGTTCTGTGTCGTGTCTTAGGATAACTATTTTGCCCACGTGGCCATGGGTCCTACCTGTTCTCGATGATGATCCATTTTAATTTTGTCAGCATTTGTCAATTGACCTTGACATGCCGTAATGAGAATCTGAGATATTTCTGCTACCAGACATGTATGTCGGTTTTCTGGTTATAAATTTTTGACGCTAACCTTTCTCGTACATACCATGGAATTGTATTATGTAGCCCTTCGTGATACAAGGGGGTGCGTGCGAAAGAGAAAATGGAGCTTGACGTTGAAGATGATAAGAAGTCGGCTATGGTTTCTGAATTGTGATACTCCCTCCGACCCATATTACTCTTCACAAATACGAATGTATCTATTACTAGAATATGTCTAGATACATCCGCATTAGCGAAGAGTATTATGGGTCGGAGGGAGTACGTTATACTCATACAAATATTTGTTATACGTGCCATCAACCGGATAAACACCGGTCGGACGCATTTTCTCATGTGATTCAAGCTCAACCCTCGAATTTGTATTTCTATTGGCGTGAACACATGAACCACTTTTAGCAGTTCACCCAAAGGTTTTGTGTTGACTGGAGTAAAGTGAAGACATAATTTTTACATCTATTCCAAGCGGCCACTGAAGTGAAAACAAATTCCACTAATACATGCATCATGCATGACACATCTATTGGAGTAAATACAAAATTACGATGTGCATCCCCATTGTGGGCTAGACTATTTTGCACATGCGAAATGTGCATGAACGTTCGCAACAAGCACACGGATAATTGGTCGGTTCCCAATGCCCCTGGGGCCGGTACAAAGATAATTTTCGAGGATAAGGCACAGAGGCACGACGAATGCTTTGCCTTTTTACGTGTCAAGCCAGAAATCAATCACCCGTCTATCTCTTGTATATCCATCTACCGATGGCTCGACAATTTGTTCGTTTGTTACCGGATGGTGAAAAACCGGAGATCGATCAACGTCCTACTTCAAAAGGGAAGGAATTATGTCTATACAATGCCGAAGAGATAAGAAGGAAGTGTGTAGATGGAGTTTGGAATCCACATGCCATGCCGAACATGTCGGCATCAGAAGTTTCTGGAAGCGCACACAGGAACGGGAAAAGTATATTCTTGTCTGGCTGGCTCTCTTCCGCTAGCTCTTGGAAGACGCAAGTGGCTGATGGTATGCGGAAAACCCATGCAATAAGAGAAGAAGTAATTTGTTCAATCCACTGCCTGGAGTTTCTTCTCTGAAGCTTCTGCTCCTCTGCATTTGTCATCCATGACTCAGTAACTTGCCACTTGTCTTCTCTAAACCTTCTTCTCCTCTGCTTCTTTTACTTGGAACAGTGTTTGTTGAGCAAATGGCTCTTCAAGCTGATTAATGAAAAGGGTGTGTGGCAACAACTGCTACATAACAAGTACTTGCATTCCAAATCTCTGTCTCAAGTCAGAGTGAAACCAAATGACTCTCCCTTCTGGAAAGGGATAATGCGTGTAAAGGAGGAGTTCTTCGAAAGAGGTGCTTTTATCCTTGGGGATGGAGCTAATATCAGATTTTGGGAGGATAAATGGTTAGGTGATAGACCTTTGGCAGCTCAATACCCCTCGTTATATAATATTGTGAGACATGAGAATCAAACAGTAGCGCACACCTTTTCTTCAACTCCCATTAATATTGAGTTCAGGAGGTTTTTGGTGGGTGTCCGGTGGAATAGGTGGTTACATCTGTTACAAAGGCTAATTGATGTACGACTAGAACCAAAGGAGGATGAGTTTCGATGAAGTCTAACTCAGTCTGGAAAATTTACGGTTAAATCAATGTACTTAGATCTGCTGAATGACAACACTGTTTATCTTCATAAATATCTTTGGAAAATGAAGGTGCCTCTCAAAACCAAAATATTTATGTGGTTTTTTCATCGAAAGGAAATTCTAACGAAGGATAATTTGTTAAAAAGAAATTGGCAAGGCTCTTCTAAATGTTGTTTTTGTGATCATGTTGAGACTGTTCAACATCTTTTTGTTAAGTGCCCTTTTACCAAAATTATTTGGCAGATTGTTTATATGGCTTTTAATATAACTCCCCCGCTTGGCATTTCACACATGTTTGGCAATTGGCTCGATGGTGTGGTTAAATCTGAAAAAGTAAATATTAGAGTGGGAGTTTGTGCCATTATCGCGGCAATATGGCATGTTCGGAATGAATTTATCTTTAACAAATCATGTTTCCCCACTTTCTTGCAGGTTATCCCTTTAGCTATCCATTGGATCCATATGTGGTCTTATCTCCGGCCGGAGGAGCAATGCCGGGACATGGATATTGGGTGCAACCGTTTGGAGACGGTAGCACGGGATATCTACAGCCGATTCGGGTGGCGGTTTGATGGTCGCTTGACATGTTGATGCTTATGGCTTTGCTGAAAAGTTGTATCTTTAGATGGTTGGTTCATGTTTCCACTTTGTGTGATCAGTGAGTTGTAATTTTTGAATATGCTACTTTAATAATGCTTTAATAAATGGCCGTATGCATCAATTGATGCAGAGGCTGGGTTTCCCCTTTTCGAAAAAAAAAGTGTTAGAGGCTGATTTTTGCCGACAAAGGAGAAAGGACTAGATCTCTTCCAACTAGGAGGACCAGGAGGAAGCAACCGGAGTCTTTTTCCCGTTTGTTTCTATAGACGAGGACACATGGGATAACTTCATGTGAAACTCGGAGTAGGGTATTTACAGCACTGTCAATTAAACCTTGAAAGAGTGCAGATTTTTTTTGCATATCTCGCAATGGGGCAAAAGTTGCAACCATTTTCCCCTACCATTTGCATTGCAAAAAAAACATTGTTTAGTTATGACTTATGAGCAAGTTTTATTTCTTGGGCCAGATTTCAGAAATTTTGCCGAACACCGGAATTCTTGTTCCTCTTCGAGAGATTCTGATACTGTTTAAACAAATCGGATGAATTTAAATTTAATTTCCAAAACATAAAATAGGTTGTGCATGATACTAATATCAAATGAAATGGTTTAGTATGGTGGCTATATGGTATGTATCTTGTCCAGGGTTCGCGGCTTTGACTTCTTCTTGCGTGGCCATATAACAATATTTTTGATAGTTTAGTCAGATTTGGTGGCATAACGATATTTCTACATAGTTTTGTCAGGTTTCGTGACACCAAGTTATGACCACTCTAGTTAGGTCAAGAAAATTAGATGAAGGTACCCTGAATGCATGTGCTGCGCCCATTGGCACACGGTACATTCTAAACAAAGCCAAACAAGCCACCCTGGAAACATATATATATGTGCGGCCTCTGTTTCATGCATATATAGTATGCTGCTCTACTCTCGGCACCGGACGTTTGCATCATTCAGGTATATTGTGCCAGAAGAGTGACGATAGATGGTAGGTGTTTCTAAAAACTGGTGGCTGGGAAGTGGGAACACAAACCACCAGGCACTCACTGCAAGTGTTGAGCCACACGCGCCACCAAGGAGATGTCGACGCACCCATGCTTGTGTAAAATAGTGCGCGTGAGGATATTATCTGCTTGGACAAGAGCAGCACACAGCCACCTGAACTGAAGGTCGGCGGGAGACAAAAACCGAGTTAACTCGATCCTATAGCTTCTAAGTAGCTAGGAACTCGATATATTGCGACAAGGAACAGAGTTACTCATTTGCAGATAGTTTTTGGCGTCCTTTCGGCCTTTCGCAAACTCCTATGCATGGAAAGCAAAGGGGCAATGTTGAGCTATAGCTAGCTAGGACTACGTGTCCAACGTAGCCGCCATGAAAAGATAAGAGGGAGTCGATAACTGTTGGAACTTGGAGTAGACTAGAGAGGGGTGATAAGGAGCAAGAATAACATTTTCAATGTTATTTGAGGAAGAGTTGGATTTATGGAGAGAGTTGATGGTAGATGTTGGCAAGTGACCAAGCAGATTAAGGTAGAATAAAAAAAGGGTGAAAATAGCTTTGACTAGGGTTCAAAACATAGTCACATAGATAGGTGGTAGGCTTCAAAATGCACCAACAAGTGCATAGATAGTTAGAGAATATCAAACGGAAGAGGAATAGGTCATAGGATGGCCTCTGAACAATTGATTTTCGAAATTTAAAAGTATGAGCAAAAGTGCATCTGATAATAGTCAACTAGTCACTGATTTGATTAGCCTCAGAAACAAGATTGAAACAATTTGAAGATGGCTTCAATTGACCAAGTGGTAATGGAAAGAATGGAAAAAACACATGTCAAAGATGAGTTATAGGAAGGTACATTGTCCTGGATGGAATATATGTGCTTAAGACAAGTGTCTCAAAACTGAATCTGTTAACAGAAGTGAAGATAAACTACACACATGGTGTTTGAGGAAATGCCTGCAAGAAAAGATTTTCTAAATTTGACTGAAACCTTTTATGAATAGATGCAGACGATATTAATAACACTTGGGGTATTTTATTGGGCTAGTTTGATTAGTGAAAATCCTCAAAAAGAGCTCCTAATGCCTTATGGTAAGACATTAGAGTTAGGGTTTTAGGATGGAGAAGGAAACATCAAAATAGGTTTTATTTAAAAGATAGAATAAAAATAATTTATAAGGATATCCCCACTGGACAATATATTATTTGATGGGTTTTGAATAGGTTAGGCCACAGGCCTACCTGAAGATCATAACTACACACAAGCAACTTAATCATAGTCAAACAGGTTCACACAAGGTCAACTCATCACATATAGTCAAACATTAGCATCTAATCAAGCATCACCAGAAACAATTGTTGAACAACTGCTCAATGATGATCATGCCATGGTCAAGTTGAAAATAGTTTCAAATAAGGGAGTAAAGCTATTGTAAACTTTTCAGAAACTAGTGGAGGCATAAACATCACCTTTATCGAGATTTCTCAAAGGTGTTTGAAATTCATTCATAAATGTCACAAAATATGAGTCTATAAAATAGTTGGGATCACACCACTTCGTATGTCCCTATAGTTTTATAAATACTTAGTTTTGGTAAAAGCTTTATTTCAAAGATAAATCTTGGCTCTTGTTTTGGACAAATAAAATGATTTGGAAAAGGAGAGGTTGCCAATATAATGGTTTTGGGAAATAGTTAGAAGCATAAATAATGGCATGATCACAAGGGCACAAGGATTGTGTTGGTTCACCATATTGTTCAACAAGCAACTCGAAAAGACATCCTTAATACAACAACCAAGACAAACAGGCAGGAAACAGTATTTCCAGAGGTTCGCACAAAAAGTTTTTCTTGGCCCTCAATTTTGCCTCACTAAACACTACTTAAACTTGGTTACAAAGGTTGGGGTGTTACAGAGCATCTGCATCTAGTTTTTACTTTTTTGTTTGCATCTCTTTTGTTGAATAAATAGACCACCACCTGTAGGTAAACTTTATAATAATGAGAAATCTAATGTAGGATTTGAGAGAAAAAGTTGGGAAGAAAAGGGAGATAGCAATGCAAGTAATGCTTATGTTCTATGCTTCATACGCTTTGATTGAATAGTAATTAGCCAGTGTCGTATTGAGTGCTATTTCTTCTTTGCGCATTGATGGTTAAATTTTAGTTACTTAGTTCATTTATAAATGTGTAGCATTATGGATATTATGTATGCTTGTGACTTTATACCTTTGCAATGGCAAAGAGAAGAAAATGAAAAGAAAAAAGCAAGCAAAGACTTGTATATCTGAAAATCTTGAGCTATAATTCTCCGCAAAATCTCCACCATACCTACCTACATAGCAAAATGCTATTCCAAGTATAGTGTATGTGCCATGTATTTATATTCAAAATATCCTTTTTTTATTGTGCAATTCAAAGCTCATGGGAAAAGTAGCAGTCTACGGTGGAGTTCATTTATGTAAGTTGCATGTTTACCATTTTGATAGTTGGAGTTAAGTCAAACCATGCTGTCATGGAACAAGACTTTCAACTTTAAATATGTTGTTGTCATACACCTTTGGTTATGTATATTTTCCTGGTGTGAAATGAGTGGGAGTTATCATGTTAATGATTTGAGTGTGCATGTTTGTTAGAGAAGAGCATTGGGCTGCTAACCGAAACCATGCTTAATCATGGTAGAATTTTCAGCATGGACTTCCTCATTAGCTTAAATAAGTTTAATTTACTTCATACATGAGTACCTTAAGAGGATTTCATTTTTCGGTTGTCCTATCATCCCGGTATGTATTGCCTTTGCAAAAAAAAGATAAAAATCTAGAAGGCACTGTGTGTACAGGTGACATGGAGGTAACCCTTTGCGAGCACTTGGTTAAAACTATATGCACACGATGAGAGTCTATGGTAACTCTAAAGTTTAGTAGCATGAGGTGGGGGTACTATTAATCACGGGGTATGAGACTTGTAACTAGTAAAGTGTTGATCATGTGAACCATATTTGCTCTTCACTACTGTCGACTTGGGTTGCACAATCCTCAAAATGAATTTTTCTATTTAGCTTTAAAGCTTGGCACATATAATCCCTACTTACTTTCAGTGGTTGTTTATTCAAGAAAGAGAAGAAAGAAAGAAAGAAAAGAATTCTAAAGAACAATCACTTGCATGTTTAATGTCCATAGTACTTTCATTTGTATTTGCACTATATTATTGATTGTTGGACATCATTGAGTTGAATCATAAGTATCACTTTATATCTCATTTACTTGTTGCTGTACATTAAAGATTGAATCATCTATCATATGCATTACTACTTGTTATTTACATCGAAGCAATAAAATCCAAAGCTCTTGTTTTATTTTATCACCTTCATACTCGAGGACGAGCATGGGTTAAGCTTGGAAATGTTGATGCATGAAAAATACATGCATGATCTTTGTAGTTTATTGATGATTATTCCTACATATTATAATGTTATTGGGTGTTATAATCATGATTTATAATGTTTTATGTGGATTTTCCATCAATCCCCTTTATTTTGGTTATAAGTCTTCAGGACAGGAAAATCCTATTTTGCGTATTTTTGCGTTTTAGGGACCTTCGTGGACTCAAATTGACCCAGGATTTTTGGAGCGTTAATATTTTACAAAGAGAAGCAACTGGAGGAGAAGAAGTCAACAAGACGAGGCTCGGGGCCAAACGAGATCAGGTGGAGCGGGACCCTGGCCTGGCCGCGGCACCCAGGCTCGTTTGAGCCTAGGACCTCCGATGCCGTCCATCTTCACTTCCAAATGCTCATCTTGACCAAAAAACACCTATATATAGACCCCCCCCCTCGACGATCTCGAGACGGGGCAGCAGAGAAACACGAAACACATAAACAGAGGTTGTTCCAGCGAAGATTGGAGGGGGAAACACTGCTGGAGTCGCTCCTGGACGCTTCTCCAACCTCTCCAACGTCAACACCATCATCACCGCCATGAAGAGGGAGTAGTCCACCTCTGGACTATGGGTTTATGGTAGTAGCTTGTCCTATTTCTCTCATGTACTTTATTGAACATGATTATGATGCATAGTATGTAATTACTATGTGGTGGATCTTTATATTATTGGATGATTGATGAGATGTGACATGTTATTATGTTCTTGATGTATGAGTAGATACATATTATCACTCTGTTCTTTATTACTTGTTCTGATCCAACATGTATGCGAGGGCATGAGGAGTATGGTGTGTGTTGGTGAGATAACTAGGTAGTAGTGATTGAATAAATGACAATATTCATTGATCTGCTAGGGTCGTATACCTTCTTTCACCGTTATTTTTCTAGGGGTAAAGAGAATGCATGTGCTATATGTTCTTAGTGACAACTGAGAATTCTGAGTGACATTCATAGATGCAGTTTCTATTGTAATATGTCCAAGTGGTAGCATATTTGTTGTTCAAAATCATGTCAAAGTACCTAAGGCTATACTCTATTAATTCTTAATACTAGATGCTTGAAGTTTATTCCTTCTAGTGGAGTATAAGTAAGATGTGTTGCGTCATTTTTAAATTAGGACGTGATGCCCATATGAATATTATCAAGTAACATAATAAAAATCATGTCAACATTTCGATCATCCGCATTGCTCTTATTGCCACCACAATTCAACGAGAGAGTAGGCAAGTGAACCAATGAACCCCCGTCCAATTTAAATCATAAGAAAAACACCTTTCCAACACTTTTGCATGCACTTTTATTTTCAGCACTAAATTGTTCCGAAAATAAAAAAACACATTTACTTCTGTGCATACACAACCAAAACCCAAAAACATCTTTTCCGCATTATTCTAGTTGCATATTAGTATAGTTTACCTTTCCCGCAATCATATTTATTTTACCGCATCATATTTATTTTATTGCATCTTGTTACTTTTACTTACATTCATACCTTGTGCTTGACAACCACTCGGTGGAATTGGGGACACAAGAACAAGGAATTGTTTTGCAGGTTGCTAGAAGAAGAACAAGCGGGGCTTTTTCGACTGTTCCCCGATAGTTCGATATAAACCCTGAGTTTCCCTTGTGGGAAAAATTTACTCTTTCTACAATACTCTGCACTTGGAGTCCCAACTTGGCACACTTTCTTAGTGTTATCAGATCGCTGGAGCATCGTGGTTCTCGAAACTCGATCTGAAGGCTGGCTACCACCAGATTCGTCTTGCCCCAGGAGAGGAGCACAAGAAAGCTTTTCAGACACATAGCGGACATTATGAGTTCATGTAATGGCATTTGGCCTCACAGGAACACCGTGAACATTCTAGCACGTGATGAATGCTACCCTAGCACTAGTTCTCCAGAAGTTTGTGGTGGTTTTCTTCGACGATATCCTAATTTACAGTGCCACATATCAAGACCACCTCAAGCACTTGCCAGCTATTCTGGAAATTCTCCAAAAGGACCAGTGGCATGTGAAATTCATCAAATGTGTTTTTGCACAACAGTCCATTGCTTACCTTGGACATGTCGTGTCTATAGATGGTGTGTCAATAGATCCTTCTAAGATTGACTCTATCAGGAACTGGCCACAACCTATGAATCACAAGGAGTCGCGGGGTTTTCTTGGGTTGACCGGATGCTATAGGGAATTTATCAGAAACTAGGCCATCATCATCCAACCTTTGACAAATTTGCTCAAGAAGGGTGCTGATGAAGGAATGCCGAATGGGCCCTCGATATTCGCCTACCTGGTTTTCCCGTCGTCCCCACAGACGGCGCCAATTGAGGCCCAACTCGTCAACCGGCTACACGCCGTTCTTCTTGCTCTTCGGAGCAGAAGCAGTGTTTCCTACGGATGTGCAGTACTGCGCACCTCGCGTAGTGGCCTATGTCAAAGAAGATGCGCAAACGGCGCTGGAAGATGCCCGTGATCTGCTGGAGGATGAAGCGCGAGACGTAGCCCTCGCCCGATCGGCAGTCTATCAGCAAAGCCTCCGCAACTACCATAGCAGACGGGTACGCGGACGGTCCTTCGAGCCTGGCAACCTCGTGCTTCGTCTCAAGCAAACAAGCACGTCGAAGCTGCAATCACCATGGGAAGGCCCATATCTCATCCATGAAGCAATCCCCGGAGGAGCTTATCAGCTATGCAACCCCAAAACAGGGGCGGATGTCGAGAACCCATGGAACGCCGCGCAGCTGCGCCGATTCTATCCTTAGAGCGGATAGATTTTTCCCTTTACCTTTTTTCTCGGTAACTAAGCGTCGGCAGCAGACCACGCTCAAACATCGCGCCTTCGGCGCCAAGCAATAAAGTATGAGTCTTCATATCATTATTCGACCCATACTCGGGGGCCTCGCCTTAAAAAATTATTCGACCCATACTCGGGGGCTTCGCCTTAAAAAAAATTATTCGACCCATACTCGGGGGCTTCGCCTTAAAAAAAATTATTCGACCCATAATCGGGGGCTTCTCCTTAAAAAATTATTCGACCCATAATCGAGGGCTTCGCCTTAAAAATTTATTCGACCCATGCTCGGGGGCTCTGCCCTTCGACCTACGCTCGGAGGCCCCGCCTTTCGACCTACGCTCAGGGGCTCCACCCTTCAACCCACGCTCGGGAGCTCCGCCCTTCGACCCACGCTCGGGGGCTCCGCCCTTCGACCCACGCTCGGGGGCTCCGCCCTTCGACCCACGCTCGGGGGCTCCGCTTTTTGACCTGTGCAATTCAACAAAAGCTTTCAAGTTTTCACGTCTTCTACAGAGGACAATACATCGAACAACTTTACATAAGCACATACAAGGCACAGTCACATATTACACAGGCGAATGAGTTTAAGACACTAAATGGTCCCGACTCGCCCTTTGACGGTCGCTTTCAACAATGATCTGTCCTGCGATACAGTCATCAGCCTGTTTGTAAGCAGAATAATGCGCATCCATCTCAACGTGACCGCTGGGAGTAGGAGGCAGCGTCTTCACCAGATTCATGTCAACCTCCGGATAGCGGGCTCGCACGAAGGAAAGGGCGACCAGAGCTCCGCACCACAAGTGCTCACGAATGAAGCGGTAGATGGCTTTACAATTTTCAAAGCGGCCAAGCAACGCAGGAAGACCGTCAGGCTGATCGTTCAAGGAGAACATCGCCTGATGCACAAGCGCAAGAGCGGCACAGCTGGTCTCAGCTAACTCCCCAGCCTGAGAGATTTGATCTTGAAGAACGGTCAACTTCATTGCTTTCGTTTGATTAGCCCAAAAGTTGTCCGCGATCGAATTCATGTGGTTCTGAGCTGCACGAAGATGCGCATTTACACGCCAAGCCTCGGCCTCGCTGTCAAGACACACATCTACAGTCGACAAAAAAGATGATCAGAAGTCGTCAACCAGATGAAGAACAGATTAAGAGCTTGAAAATCTTACATTTCATTGCCTTCCCAAGGTTTTCGATCTCCCCAAGAAGGAACTTCTCCGCGTCCGTGGCCAGCGAAGCCTTGGAGAGAGCGATGTCGACCTTCACGGTGACTGTCTTCAGTTCTTGTTGAGTACCCTTCAGTTGATCTTGCAAGGAACGGATCAGGGAAAGTTCGCTCACAGACGGTGCTCGCCTTTCGACGGCAGATGAAGAACTACCAACTGTTTTGTACGAGATGGGCCAGGCATCAGATCCTGCGTGTACGCCCTGCAAACTGGGTGCCCAGTTACAAAAATCCATACACAGTCTCAGCACAACCAAGCGTCGAATATATGAGTTGACAGCACAAAGGCAGAAAGCATCTTAATAACAGACAGGATTCAGAAGTTTACGACAAACAGAAGTTGTCACCACATCATTCGTTACAGCAAAAGCAGAAGCCTTCCTAACAGACTACGTCGAACTACCGGCGGCTATAATAGATGGTGCACCCGTCGCGCTGTGCTTCTGGGTCTTCGCAGCCGCCCTCCTATCATTCCTATCTGCCAAGAAGCTCGTCATGCGAGCAGACAAATCTCGGGCACGCTCAAGGTACGCCTTGGGAGATACATCGCGCCCATCCTTGTCCTTCGGATACGTGCTCATGACCTTGTCGAAGTCGCAGTCGACCCCGTGCATCATCAACATAGAGAAGACGGACTCGGAGCCAGTAGTTACCTGTCGGCGAACTGCAGCAACCAGTGGATCTTTGCCGTTTTCCTTCACTGACAAGGCCTCGAGGACGCCAGCCATGATAGTGCTTGTCGACTCCAGAGCAGAAATGTCGCGAACGCGGTCAAGCATCAATCGCGCCTTTGCCAGAAGATCTTGCACCTCCTGGCAAACGCGTTCTGCGTTCTCAATGCTGGATACGAGTCCAGTAGGCTCTGTTGTCGCCGTAGCACCTAACTAGGCGGCAACTTCATGAAGAAGCAAGTTTTTTAATCAGCAAACTGAAGCGATTCCGGCGAATCCTAGATCGAACAAGGTACGAGGCTTACCGCGCAAGGAATCGAGGGTAGCCTGCAGACGTTGTTGCAGTTTTTTCTCCCTCAACTCAGCTTCCACTCGTCGACAAGCTCCTGAGCCTTTGCCTGGTCAGTTCTGAGCTGGATAACCCCGGTGGCCAGACCATCAGCTTTTGACTTCAACGAAGTATTTTTGGCCACAAGTTCGTCTACTTGGGCCTTCAGTGAGGTCTTGTCAGCAGCAGCTTGTGCAGCAATTCATGTTTACCAGATGGACAGTAGAGTAAGAAACCAAGAAAGGTTGTCGAACCAATAATTCAGGATAGGCAAAAGAAAAAAGAAACCACTTACGGCGCATGTTATCCAGTGCAGCAGACAAACGCTAGTTTTCCTCTTCCAACGCAAGATAGTTCTTGCATATCCTCGAAAGGTCTCTGACGACAGGCTTGACCAGCGGAAGCAAGGATAAGCTTCGAGGTATTTGCTTTAGAGGGCAAGCCCAAGTGTACACACTTAGACTCACCCTCGGGGGCTACTGATAGGGAAATATTTGACACATAAAGATAAGAGGTTCAAACTTACATGGCGTTTGGACCCGGAAGGCTCGCCGGAGGAAGAAACTAGGATAAGATCGGGCTCGGCCATGCTCTTTTTCGGAGGGGACGACGGCTTTGGGAGGTCCTTTAATGTCACATCCTCGACATCTTTCTCTTGCAAGTCGGCGGTCTGCTCGAGGGTGGAATCGTGAGGTCGAAACTGGAATCGATCACGTTCCCCCAAGCTCCCCGAAGATTCCTCATTTGAAGATCTGAAGCGTGCAACAGAGTTAGAACAAGACGAAGCCATCCAGGAAGAAATTCGAGAATAGCAACTTACGATGTGTCAAGGCCAAAGTTTGGAAGAACTCTCTTTCCCGCTCGAGGAGGAGCGCGACTGTCCAGAGGCTTGGCAGGAATCGCCGCACCATCATCGTCACCCGAGGAAGGAGAATGGGCGCCAAGTTCTTTTGAATCTTCGACTCGATCAACATCTGCGACATTCGTGCGCTTCGTCAAAGCACGTGAAGTTGTGGGTGCGGCGGATGCCGATTCTTCTGGAGCCTCGACGAACTCACGGCCAGGATATTCACCTTCTTCGGGCTGGGGCGGATAACATCGGGCTATTTTGATAATCTGGGCAAAGCACGTCCAGTCAGCAGTCAAGTCTTGACAAGAAATTCACCAAAGACCGAAAACTAAAGCAAGGATCAAAGTTTGCATACCTCGGTGTGAGGATTTGATTTACTGAAAGCTTCGATGCCAAAAATCTTTGGCACGATCGACTTTTTCTTCAAACAAGTAATGGCACGAACACCATCATCGTTCTCGGCTTCCTTCAGTTCGTCGGAAGAGAATCACGTCGGGTCCCGACGACCGGTGTAATCCCACATACAATGGGCTCGCGCGGCTAGCGGCTGGATCCAACGCTCGATGAAGGTGCGGATGAGCTGGAGGCCTGACAGCTCCTTCCTAGGCGTGGCCCAAAGTTGCTGGATCTTCTCCATTAAAGGCTGCATAATCTTTATCTCTTCCTCGGATAGCTCGTGCGCCCACGACGCCCGGGGCCGAATGATGGTGGTGGGCCAAAACTCTTCAAGACCGAAGCCTTTCCCAGTGGAGGGTTTGTCCCTAGCATAGAACCACTTTGTCCTCCAACCGGGATTGTTTTCCCGCATATGGAGATTGAAGTACTCAACATCTTGGCGCACTTGGCAACTGAAGCCGACGGTCTGGTAGTGCAGAGGGCGCCTGATGACGAAAATTCGACGCCAGAGCGCCCAATGGGGCTCTATCCCTAGGAAACATTCACAAAGCGTGATGAAACAAGCAATGTGTAGAATAGTGTTTGGATTCCGATCGTGAAGCTGAATTCCGTATGCGAAAAGAAGACCACGAAGGAAAGGATGAGGGGGAAGCGAAAGCCCCCAGAGGAGAAATGCAAGGAAGAGTACCCGGAAGCTCGTAGGTGGTCGGGGAATGATTTCTAGGGCGGCGGCGAGAGTCTCCGCCAGATCGTTCTTCAAGATGCCGATCTTCTCGACACTCTGCAGTTCCTTCTCCTGGACCTTGGTCTGGACCCAGTTCCTAACGGCGGGCGTGTCGGCGTCCGCAGTTTTGGCCTTTTTCGCGGCGGTGTTGGCGGCGGCTTCGGCCATGGACGAGCTTCTCTTGCCCATGAAGGCGGCGCTCAATGAGGATCTCACAGGAATGGGAGGAAGTAAAGATGCTACGCAGGAGCGGAGTGCAAGGAAGAATATGATGACGGCGGCGGAATGGGGTAAACAGTTACTCCCTCCGGGTTTTTCTTTTATCCCTCTGCGGGAAATCATTGGTCCATCCTAGCCGTATGCTCTGGAGGGGAAGCGACGGGGTGGATCTGGCTGTCCACGTGTCAGCACCACGCGCTCCACGGCCTCCACTACGCACGGTAATTGAGGAGGCGTGGCGGACTTTTTTCAACAAACGCGCGGGACGTGCGGTCAAATACGGTCAACAGCCGGAGCGCGCGGCTGCTGGGCCCACAGGGTGTCTAGTCTTGTCAATGTCAGGTCATCCCTGTAGGGGATGGCGTGACAACTCGGACAAGCAAAGCATCATCATTGACGTCACTTCCTGTGGGGCTGTTTTCTTTCGACCCAAAAGAGAAGGTCATTTTTGAGTCTTCATATTTTTGAGGTATGTACTATCAAAGTCCATCGCTTCTTTGGTGTCGGGTGCTCTTTAGGTTTTTCACCCTCTTTGCACGATTTGAACGTAAGGATCGCCTTTCGAGCGGTCTTGCCTTCTACTCGAAACTTTTGGATGAATCCCTCGAGACCTTTTTCGAGTTGGGTTTTTTGCATGATTACTCGAAGGAATCTTTTCGCTTTGGTTGGTACCGTCTCGTTATTCGAGTTGTGGATTCTTATCCCCCGAATTATGTTTCACGGGCCAGCAGTGCCTCCATGCTTCACGGGCGATGGGTCTCAATTCCTCGGTTTGCCGTATTTGGGCAAGCCACGTCCCCTTTTTCTTCGAATTGTGGATTTTAATCCCTCAAATTGTTCTCTGGCTGGCAACGCCATATTACCATTCAAGTCATGGTTTTTGATCCCTTGAATCTCTCTTTTTCGGCCTGCCGTGCCGCAAATTCGCCCGAATAGTGGATTCCTACGTTCAGGCCTTCAGCACCGTTACTGCAACCAACCATGGGCTTCAGTCCCCAGGTTCTCTCTATTTTAGGGCCAGCAGCGCCTCAGTTTCGATTCGGGTATAACTCCCGGTTCCCCGAAATTTGGCTTTATGCTTATGCTTACTCTTGATGCCCGAATCTTGGTGGCAACATACCAGTTTGGATGTCGTATGTCAAATACGAAGGTAAGTCCACATTTAGCAACACTGGATGGCCCAGTATTCGTATCAAGCGCACTCTGCCGAGAAAATTTCCATACCTATGGTATGAAGTCTTACATCGATGGACACATCGAGTGCCTTACACATTACTGGGCTTCGACCTGATAAGTCCACACGCGGCTCGGGTCGAAGTAGCGCCAGCCCACGCGGGTTCAAGTCGGGGGACTCAAATCTGAGTAAGCTAACTGATGTTTTTGCGACTATGCAATTAACTGGACCCGACGTGAGTCTCGGACTGGTTATGCCGATACCCCCAGCAACCAAACTATGCATTTTCGAGGCTCGGAGCGAGCATTACTCGAATTAACTGCTTTTACTAAACGAATCATTCGTATGCCTGTTATGCCTTTATGTTTTTACAGGTAGGGCGAAGGAGGTATGAGCAGTTAAGTAAAGTCTCAAGTTAGAGTCCCTGCCATAGTCTTCGACTATCCCAGGCACTCGGGGGCTACTGACGAAGGAATGCCGAATGGGCCCTTGATATTCGCCTACCTGGTTTTCGGTCCGGGAGGGACATCCACCGAAGGGATAGCAAGGCCCATGAAGTTAGTTTGGCGCGGCCCAGGAGCGAGACTTGGCGTGCAATGCAAGACTCGAGGAATAATACCTAGTCGAATTAGGACTTGTCTAGGGTTTATTCAAACCGCCTCTATCTGTAATTAGCTTGGAGAACAATCCTGGGACCCAACCTTTGCATATAAAAGGTTGGGAGGGGAGATCCAAGAACCTCTCTAGACACTTTTCGCCACCATCCACCTGAGCGCTCATAATCTCGAGAGTTCTCCACTTTTCGGCTAGAACTAATCTACGCCATCGTTGTACTCATCCATTGTAGCCACCCCATCAATAAAAGTCAGACAAGCAGGACATAGGTCGTTACCCATCACGGGGGCCGAACCTGGGTAAAACCCGTGTTTTCTGTGCTGTCTGATCGCCATTGAGTTCGCCGGATCCCACAAGCTCTTCATGTCTCGAAAGCCCTCAAGCATGGGCATTGCCGGGGTTGAACCTTGTCAGGTGCCTTGTTCATTTGGATACTAGCAATAGAGACTACATTTCGTGTTCTCCAACAGGCCCTCATCACAGCTCATGTGCTTGCTATGCCCGACTTCACGATTCCTTTTGTCGTTGACACGGATGCTTGCGATGCTGGCTTCGATGCCATCCTATCCCAATGAGGCCATCCTCTAGCGTATGTTAGCAAAGCCCTGGGGCCACGCAATCGTGGATTGTATGGGGCCGCGCAATCGTGGATTGTATATCTACGAAAAGGTGTATCTTGTCATCCTTATGGCAGTGCAACAAAGGCACCTGTACCTGCAGTTGGGAGAATTCGTGATTCGTACTGATCACAAGAGTTTGACAAACCTGACACAAGCAGCGTCTCCACACCGATTGGCAGAAAAAGGTGCTGAGGAAACTTATGGGGCTCCAATACATGGTGCAGTATAAACAAGGGATCAATAATGGGGCCGTCGACGCATTGTCATGCAGCCACACGCAAGTTCTCAAGTGTTCGCTGTGATGACGCTCCAGCCTTCGTGGATCCAATCAGTGAAGGATAGCTATGGTCAAGATGAGTATGCGCAGCAATTGTTGCAGAAATTGGCTATGGATTCCCAGGCCCTCCCTGATTTCTCACTTACCAGTGGAATTCTCCGCTACAAGAATCGTATTTGGGTGGGCGCTATACCTAAGCTACAACAGCGGCGGACTTCCGCCCTGCACGACAGCCCACAAGGTGGACATTCAGGTTTCCCTTTCACTTACCGTTGGATTGCCTCGTTGTTCTGCTGAAAGAAGATGAAATCGATGGTCCATGACTATGTCCCATGCTGTCATGTGTGCCAGCAAGCTAAACCAAAACGTCTCAAGCCTGTGGGGCTCCTCCAACCCTTGCCAATTCTGTCACAACCCTAGGAATGTGCTACCATGGATTTCATGGATGGATTGCCGCAATCGCGCCAATTTAACTGCCTCCTGGTTATCGTAGACAAATTCACCAAGTATGCCCACTTTGTTCCTTTCTAACACCCATATACTGCAAGTAAGGTCGCTGAATTCTTTGTCAATCAGATTTATCGCCTCCATGGTTTGCCCCTCTCCTTGGTTTCAGACCGTGACCTCGTGTTCACGAGTGTGTTCTGGCATTCTTTTTCCGTGCTACGAGCACCAAGCTAAAAATGAGCACTACTCAACACCCGAAGACTGATGGCCAAACTAAAAGGCTGAATCAATCCATTGAATGCTATCCAAGATGTTTTATCAGTGCACCCGGTCAGTGGACTAAGTGGATTCTTCTTTGTGAGTTCTGCTACAATACCAATTGGCACTCATCGCTCGGCAAGTCTCCATTTGAGTTGTTGTATGGCCATGCCCCGAGATACTTTGGACTTCCAGCTGATGTTTAGGCCTGGCTCCAGGAGCGTACCTTGTTCCAAGCATCCGCAAGTCAGCATCTGTTGTGCAGGCAACAACGCATGAAATATCAAGCTGACAAGAACAGGCAAGAGCATACATTTGCTGTTGGCGTGCTGTGCAAAGATAGGAAGGATAGTTCGCTAGATAGGCAATACTGGCAATCACCTGCCGCAAAGTATTGCAGAAAAGGGACATATTGCCGCTATTCAAAAGCAATTTGGCTGCCATGAACAGGTTAGTGTAAATGTACTACAAGCACATAGCTAACAGTTAATGAGCCAAATAAAAAGGTGCCTAAATTTTTAATTAGTAGTTCATATTTTCTTAGACAATCCATAGGGCGACAGGGTGACCATGTCAGACTGATACTGACTTCCCGATTATGCGTAATTTAGGCCGACAAAGATCAGCATGTGCTCAGTAATTATATCAATCTGAACTCCAGTCAGACTAACATCAAATTAACTGACTTCTGCAACAGATCAATTCACTTGTTTAGCTTCAGATGCTTCAGCCCCCTCGACCAAGAATCTCAATTGTTTTTCGTTTGTTCTCTTAACATGATAGGCAGACATCATTTCTTCGTACACTCCCAAGCAACCATACTTATCCATATACAGTTCATATTTATGCCTATCTTTCACCAACCTTGACACCTCATCAGCTGAGATCTCCTGAAAGAGACATGGTATGGACATTTATGACACTGACGAGTTCCAAAGAAAAATGTACAGAATGCAGCTGGGAAGATTTCAACAAAGTAATACGCACAAATTGCCTCACAAGAATCGCCAATTTCTTCAGGGTACCATATAGCCTTCACAGCTGTTGCAATTTTCAATGGATTCCAATTGTCACAATTGATGCCAGACAAATGCTTGATGAGCTTGCCTGCATTCTGCAAGGGTCCACAATTTTCCTTCTCGACATTATCACACCAAAACAAGGCGGAAGCCGTCTTAACAATTAGCTCAGTGATCTAGATACAAAGAGGATTACTTCATCACTAAAGCAAAGGATGAAAAGGATAATTTTTCTATAGAAGTCACAATAAAAACTTTGGTACGCGAAATGGAGAACTCTAAATGCATAGCATAGAAGCTATCATACCAAATGACATAGAGCTATAAGGCAAAAAAGGCATGGCAACTAGTTAACTCAACATCTCTTGTTTCACAACACAACAATAACGACTCAAAGACAGTATGCAGGCCTTGACTCATTGGGAGGCGGTCTGCTTCAGTCAACTCTTTTACTTCTTTAGGCACCAAACTGTGCATGCAATGCTGTATGCCCCACATTAGCTCCATCACAGCCGGACCATGCACGCAGGTTATGTTCTGAAAGAAGTTAACACAACAAAACTGGTGATCAAAGTTGTCCAACAATATATGCAAACCAGGAGCTTGTACTCACCAAATGGTGTTCAATGATTTGTTTATATTAAGGATTTCCAACAGCCAGTTTCATCCATGGAGAGTGCCCCTTCTGGATCATCTGACTAAGCTTTTTGTTAACACCAGCATTTTGTGTAATTGCGCTGGACTTATCCTCAAAAGTTTTAAATCGCTTCAACCAAACAAGCTGATAAAGAAATAAACAAGGATGAGCATGTTCAGGGACATGAAGAAACAATTAATTAAATATCATGTCATGTATCTCAATCAGGAGAGGGGGTGATTATTCAGTAGGTAGAGTAATTCACCTAAAGTTCATAAAGAAAGGTAATGCGATATTTTTTATAACAGACCACAGTGCTGTCCTTCAGTATTAGCAAGGCAGCAGCACATCAATTCTAAATCATCCTAGCTAGTAGTTACATTTAGATTTGGTGCATAGCAATACCTCGATTCGGTTTCAGCCTGTGTGAACTGATTTGTTAAAGATCTCATGAAGCCCACGATGGCCATCTATCTACTATATACTAAAAGCACAATACGGAAGTCTAAAATAGAGGCATCACGTTAATCCACATCATCTTTATTAATTTTAACAGTTAGATCTAAAATATATGGCTGAGATTTTACAAAATATTAGTAGTTACGTAACATCCTTGACACAACTTATATGGTGAAAATATCACGTAAAATAAAAATAACGTAGGTATGCAACGTTATATACCTATCATTATATAGCACCATCCATTTAAAAATCAAACGTGTACATATAAGACTCTATCCTTATATAGCTCCATCTAATTAAAGAATCAGGCGTGTACATATATGACTTTAACGTGTTAGGTGCAAGCGAAATAAAAGTCCTGGGTGGAACGTGATTGCTAGAACGTAATAGCTGCAAGAAAAAGAAAAACTAAAAGGTGATTGCAATGACCAATGAGTAGGAGTTTTATAAAGTGTAAACCGAACAATGCGTAATTTCCATGTTTTTATTTCTCTGTGTTTCGAGTTTAGTCAAAGTCAAATTTTGCAATGTTTGATAAAAGATGTAGAAATAAATATCAGCTTTTATAATAAAGATTTCATTTAATATGAAAATATATTTTATTGTGACTCTAATAATAATGATTTTATATTTTTGATGTTGATATTTATTCCTATACATTTGGTGAAACTTTTTTAGAAAATTAGTTTGAGTACACCCACAATGTAGGATAATTGTGAACCGAGGGATAATATTTTTTTCTATGATTGATTATACATAAATGACAAATTTATTCAAGTGTCATCAGACCAACATATTCACATAACGCCTGTAGTAATTCAGCGTCATGGAGTTTTGAAATTAGTGAAGTCACGACATTAGTCGCACTATACAAATTTTTTTCTATAATTGTGTATAGAAAAATGGCAAGTTTATTTAACTGCCATGAGATCAACACTCTCATTGAACGCCTATTGTAGTTCAGACTTTGGAGCCATGGAATTAAAAGATTAATGAAGTCATAATATTTGTCGCACTATCGATGGAAATATCCCTCACACTAAAAAATAATGGCTTAATGATACACCTAGGGTTGTGTCATCACATATTATCGCGATGATAATGTTCCTCCACTAAGGAATAGTCAAACTTGAGACACAAAATATCATACCTCCATAATTGATGAAGACACAACTTTAGTCGACAAAATTTTAATGGGAATATCCCTCATACTATACAATATTTTGACTTAATCGCACATGGTTAAGTCACCACATATATCCTTATGATATATTTTGTATTTAGCATTGCATGGTGTGTCAATTACTATTTGTAATCGCAGCACCTAAAAAGGCTAAAAAAAGAGCATATATGTCATTGCAAGTGTGTAGTAAAATTGACGACTGATTAAGAGCAATTTTGCATAACACAGATAATACATGTTACCGAGCGTGCAAAGGCATTCAATGAAGAGCGGGATAAGTCATACTTCCCTAAATTTGACTGTTATTATATAAAACATGTTTACAAAAATAATTATCTCTAACGGTATATTCAAATAAAAATATGGTTTGTTTTCACATTATTTCCTAGCGTCTGTTCTATTAGGTCAGGGCTCTAGCGATATGGCGGGCAAACCTGCACCGCCGCCAACCCTACCTTACGAGAGCCCATCGAAACGGCGAAACGCGGGGAGAGAGAGAGTCTGCTCGGCGCACACACCGTGAGAAGGAAACCCATGTGGACGGTGTCTGTGTACAATACGCCAGGGAAGAGGCTGCAGGGAGGCCCATAAAACCCTCCACGCCCCAGATCCCGAACGCACCAAGTTTTACGATTGTTGTACAACAATTTTGTTTATTATCACATAATAGGAAATAATGTAAAAACAATAAAACAATATTTTTATTTTTTAAACACTTTAAATCAACAACCGATGATGCCCTCGCATTTGCGAGGGCCGCTGTACTAGTTATATACTAAAAGCAATATGCGTATGTTTAATAGAGCCACCACGTTAATCCACATCATCTATATTAATTTTGATAGTTAGATCTAAAATATGTGGCTATGATTTAATGAGAGATTAATAGTTACGTAACATGTGTCACACGATTTAGGTAGGCCACCTGACACGATGGTGTCCTGAAGAGTCCATACTGAGTATGGAAGGAAACACTAAAAAAAAATAAGAGTACATCTCTCCCTGATATTTTTTTCTTGGTGACCGACCATATTTTTCTTATAAGAAGTTCTCTATTGGATTTGATCTAGACAAACACACTTGACGTCTTTGAAGGAAAAAAGAAAAGAAAAGCAGTCCTACTCTACACGTATGAAAGACTTCATCCCTTTGAACAAGAAAAAAGTTTTCATATCTCTTCCATACGTATACACACAAGCAGGATTTGCTTTTTTTGGAAGGACACGAGCAAGATCTATTTAAACCTGTCACGTGAATCAAGCTTAGTCATTCAATAAAAAATCATAAATTAAGATGCACTAGCAAAACTAGTGCATGGCGATCACAGTTATCTCGATCCATCTAGCCCTCCTACGTACTTGCTGTTATCAATTGAACTATAATTACCACATAATCAATTTTTTATCTTTAAATTGTGTATACCAAGTGATTTTTCATTTGAATATGACACTGAATATATTATTTGAGGACACCACAATTAAATTAAGAAACGTGTTATGAGAGTAAACAGTTATGTCTTTGCAAAAATGACATGTGTATGAGAATAACTAGATTATTCCCCGCGCGTTGCTGCGGGAATTTGTAGCACAATAATTTATGGTAATACAATTTAGAAGATATCATAGTGTTCGACAATTCATCATCATTATGAATAACAATGTCTCAATCGGTGTTATTATTTCGGCAAATAACGAATACATCATTGCATATTGATGGTATATAATTTGATAGGTTCCTTGAAAATGGGACATCTCTAAATGTTTATAAATTAGATATTCCACAAACCATTTACTAAAAGAACTATCAGCAAGCAAATAGTATAATGCAGATACTGAAAACAATTGATTTGCTTCTAGCCACCCCCATTCTATCTTGAACGTTTTAGTAGACTATTTGTACTTTCACACTTCTCCACGCTAATCTGCAAATGGGAAATAACTGCTATGGTTAGATCAATGGTTACAATAGTTAGTATAGTAATAATTAGTTGTTCTTGCAAAATACATAGGCTAGAATACAAAAAAAAACGTCCTATCTATAGCTAAATATCGCAACATTCCCTATCCATCACATTTTTGCGACCGATTGGTAAGACTGGAAGTGAAGACCAATTGAACATACCTGGTGGTTGTCATGCATGCTTTCATTTTTAGATCATGTGCGAGGCCTGAAGAAAAAGAGGAGATGTCACTCACCCCATTCAAACAACAGTTGTGGCATCAGACGTCACATTTGGAGGCCTACATGAAGTTTCTGTGGACACCGTAGACGGTTGCCGTAAAAGGTACGACAGATTAAGAGAACCGGCTTGACAGAACTCAGTCATGACCCTGGCCTTGGCGAGACTATTGGGAAGAATGGGAGGAGATTTGGTGATGTGACTATAGGAGCAACCATATGCCCTTCCTACTTGAACTGAAGACTGGTGTATTTATAGGAAGAGTTGGGAGGGGAGGGAAGTGGAGATGACCGCTTGGAGAACCCAAATGACACCAATAAATATTTAGGTGACTGCTGGACTGCAGAAATGGAATCGTTCATGCACTTAGCGGAAGGAAATAGTGGATAGGAAGGAAATAAAGAGGAGGGTGTCTACTGTCTACTCGGCTGCCTCAGCTACACCTTCGGGTGGGTTCAGTTTTTACTCTAGGGAATTGATTAGCAGATCATAAAAAGAGTAACGTGAAGATGATGGGGTGCATGTTGTGGAAAAAATGATTGTACTTCACTATGTTTTTTTTATGAAAACATTAAGTATATGCTGATGTGGCAAATTGCTTAGGTGGATAGCTTGCATGTTGAGAGAAATCAACTTAGTGGGTTGCTCCTATATAGATATTATAGATTATAGATTATAGATAGCATGACAAGACATGATAGGTGCAAGGAAAAATTCCATTGCTAAAAGAAAAAAATCTCGCTAGAACCTTTTTTAAATGATCTCGCTAGAACATGGTGGCAATGGAAGATGCTAGGTTGTGGAAAAATATATTGTAGTCTAAACTAATTGATACCTACTAAAATTGGTTCATTTTGTGTTCAAAATTTAGAAAATGGTTAATTTTCACTCAAGAGCTCCTTGGTTGATTTCCATTTAGAAAGTGGATAATGATAACGGCCGGCAGAGATTTTATGTAACCTGTTCCACGTGATTTACTTTGCATAGACCAGCTACCACGGATGCCCTTTGGGCTTCCCGTAATTAAGCTGTCCGCGTTGAGAGAAATAGTTGTGTCCATGGAGAAAATGATTCGTGTACGAGAATAACTATTTGGCTAGACGTGATAGCTGAAAGGAAATATATATGGTTGGAACATGGTGGCAAAGGGAGTTTCCCTGAACACACGGTAATTATAAATAGAGAGAATAGTTGTTTCTATGTTTGAGTACACACAGACGACGAATTTATTTGACTACTGTCACACCAACACATCGACAAAAGGATGCAGAAGTTGAGAGCCGTGACATTAGTCGCATTAGTACATTGTTTCTATGACTGAAAACTTAATTCGACTGCAATCAGACCAATAATTTTACAAAATTTCTAAACCACTGCACACTGAGATATGGAGTCAGTAAATGAAAGGAAGAAACATCAAAACATGATAATTCATATTGTTTAATGTTTCCTACTCCCCCGTACCATATTAGTTGTCGACGATTTAGTACAAAGTTATACTTAATCAGTGACAACTAATATGGAAATGATTAAGTATAACTTTGTAAAAGATAAAATAATCAGTGACAACTTATCATTTTATCTTAATTGGACATATTTTGTCAAAGATAAGAACCCATGCATGTTGATCAAACATCATGTAAGAACCATAATCAGGTTTAAATATCAAATATCACTTACATTGGTGTCTCAACATATGGCATGATAATCGTCTCGCCACAAATTTTAAATTCCAAATAACTTACTCGAATACGTGATACTTTGTTTACCAAAATAGTTGTGATTATAGCTTGATTTTTTTGTTTGACACATAATGGGAAGTAATATGATATCAATGAAATGATATTTTAATTTCTTAAACACTTTTCGCCAACTAAAGATGATGCCCTCGCATTTGCGAGGGCCACTGTGCTAGTTTAATAAAAGTAGTTTCTACAGCGCATATATTAGCACAGATACCTACATGCTTTACAATAACTATTTATGAGGAAAATTGGTGTTATCCTCTTATAATTACTCAACAATGAACAGTTTGTTTATGTTCCTCCCTCAATACAAAAAATAGAGTAGAAAAATAAACATGCAATCATAAATGGGGCAAGATTGCTAGGGTTAAATTGGTGTCAAACATAAGGAAATAACAATCAGAAGAAGGGAACCGAAGGGAAGAAGGGGAGCACACTAACACGGCGTGCCTTGCAATTACTCGTGAATTTATCCCATAAAACCTGGAGGAGACAAGGATGAAAGAGAAGCTTAGGTAGATGGCACATACAAAAGAGCAAGCAAGCAGATCAGTAACCAATGAAGGTAGGACATCGTACTTCCAGCACATCCTTGCCTTCAATGAGCGATGCACAGCAATGGAAATTTGTGAAACCAGAGGGCGTCTCAAACAGCGCACGGACATCATATCATGTAACCAAGGTTCAGCATCTGCAAACAAAAGTAGAACAAACTTAATCAAGCATGATTACGAAAAAAATATAGAGTAGAGATATACAGATATCAAGGGCGAAGCCAGCCCAAGGCCCTTGCAACAGGGAACACCCAATTTCGTCAACCCCTCACTAGATTGGTGGACCATACTACCAAACCATGAACCGTTTTACAAGCCATCTTCCATTTCGCGAGCAGATCTGCGCCCATCGTCGCTCCTCCTGTCATCTCGTTCTTCTGCACACGTCGGCTGGCTGTGATATAATCCACTCAGAAGCCACCGTCTGGGACTCACACCGCCAGATCCTAACTAGAGCTCTCGCGGCTATAACTGAAATCTGAACCCAACCTATTGTCCAAATGCCGTAGCCAGTGCACTGAACTATTTTAGCCCATTTACTGGAATATGGAAGGCCACTGCGCCGCAGCCAAAACACTTTAACCCGTGCAAGAGTACACATCACACTCATAACAAATCGACCAGCCAAAAACCAGCGAAACCTACACGAAGTAGGGGTAGGAGCCCCTGAACCTAGTTAACTCGACGAGAGAGGGGAAGGAGGGGGAGATTCCAGATTTGTGGGATCGGACCCAAACTACAAATTTAGGGTTTCATTTCTCTTCCTCATTAGCTATCCCTGCCGAGTCGGTGAGATTGAGAGGCGACGCTGACTATGGACGAGTGGCTCACCTGCAATCTTCGGCTTCTTCGCCGGTGTACGAGGAGAGGGGTCACGTCACCGCACCATCGCCGGAGAAGGGGGAAGGTTTTTTTAGATGCGGGGGAGGAGTTTTTTTTTAGATGCGGGCGAGGAGTTGAGGAGGTATGCGGCCGGGTGTGGATTTTGACGAACTCGGTTTTGAGGAGGTACTAGTTGCAATGCACACAGGAAGCATGAACGAACAGAAACAGGATAAAAGCACCGACTGTCTGCTTCGAGTGAGAAACTGAGAATAAGAGGATCTAATTTTTGGAGATTGTAGGGTTGAGCCCTGAAGCAAGATGGGGAGGGACGGATGCAAACCTTAGAGCATCTCTAGCTGTTTGAGGCCCCCATGCCGAAATCCGGTGCTATTTAGCGTCGGATGGATGATAATTTCGGCCTGGGGAGGCCCATGTTTTCAGCGGCGAGCCCATGGGAATATTTGAAATCAAACACAATTAGACGAAAAACGTTCAAAGTTCGGCGAAATTTAGAGATATTTATATATATAGGGCGATTTTTTACATATATAGGCCGAATTCGTAATATATTCAAATTCGGCGATAGACTAACTAAAAACACGGCGTCTACATGCCTAATCGGCGGTAGAACGCTGTGTAGTTGCCGCCGTCCTCGCTAGAGTCGCCGTCGTCCTGCGGTGGCGGCGTCTGGCGGCTTGACCCCTGCCCAGCGTCATCGAAGCGTGGCGGCGTTGGCCGGTAGAGGTCGTCGTCGCTGGAGTCCTCCAGCTTGACGACCGGCGCGCCTCGGGTGGGTTGCGCGGCGGCGGCAGCGCGATGTTGTGCGCCCGCCAGGTCCAGCAGCCGCCGTGGCTGCTCCGCCTCCTCCCTCTCCCAGTCCCGCCTGCACCAGTCGAGTGCCGCGTCGAGCGGCATAGAGTTCTCGGCGGGGACGACGTCTCTGAGAGACCGGGCGATCGCCTCGCGCATCGCCTCCTCCTCCGCCCGCGCGGCCTCCGCCTCGGCGAGGTCAGATGCGGCCTTGGCGGCGTCGTCCTTCCTCGTCTTGCGCTTGCGGTTTGGCGGCGGCGACGAGGTGTGCGCCCCCTCCTGGATGACAAGGGCGCCGCTGCTGCGCCTCGGTGGCGCGGACGGCGGCTCCCGCTTAACAGTCCTCGACGTGGTTGCCGACGACCGTGATGCCGACCTCGTCGTCCCGGAGGACACCGATCCGGAGGAGACGGATGCCATCCGCCGTGGCATCCAGGAGCTCCCGCGGCGGCGGGACAGCGTCGCTCGCTGTGGCGGCGGCATCTCGAGGACCGGCGAGTTCCCGCGCTCGATGTGCGCAAGAACGGCCTCGAGGGTGCGGCCGGGCGCGCTCCACCAGCGGCGGCGGCCGGCGGCGTTGTTGCGCGCAGGGGTAGGGGGAGGGCCGTTGTAACATCCCAGAACGTAGGACAATTTCGGGGTAGAATAGAAGGGCTTTTGTGCATTGCATCTGAAATTATGGGATTTTTTCGCGCTTTTGTTTCTAAAACATAAGAGTGATCGAATCTCTCTTCGAGGGGAATTGGTGAACTCTCGAAGTGCGATAGGTTTGGACATGATCTCTTCTGATCCATTGTGGTGAGGAGTGATGATCTAGACTACTAAAACCCTAGCTACAAACTTTGAGATTGGGCTAGTACACTTATCAAATTAGAATTTGAATGATTGAAATTTGAATTAAAGGCACATTTAGAAAGGATAAATAAACAAATAAAGTAATAGAAAGGAATTTAAACATCAATAAAGTTTAGACAAAACTTAAACTTTATTGATCATCACACATAAGTTACAATGTCTTTACAAAATTCATGATTAAAAAAATATTACAATTTGGGAGAGCCCAAGACAAATACATAAATAAGAAAAGAAAGATTACAAGTATAATTCTAAAGAAGCTAAGAATCTTCTTTCTCCTTTCTCTCTTTCTTTCTTTCTTCTGATCTTGATATCTGCAAGCAAATCAAAGAAACACAAAAAATGCCAAGGTAACAATTGACAAGTGTCATTTAGAAATAACACCCACTGTAGATAATCATCAAGGGCTTGGTCTTATCACCAAGGGAGCCGGATAGAAATATCCCAGGCCTTGCCGAGATGGGCAAGACACAACAGCAGCACAGTCACCAAGTGCATGCCATCAGGTGTCATACACCCAGGGCATGAGAACTAGGTATAAAAACCTCACAGCAGTGAAACAGACTCGGCTGAGAGCCTCAGTCGACCAAGGCAAGCACCACCACACCATCAACATCAACACCCAGCACATCACCATCAAGAACACACCACCATCACTAAATCATCACACACAAATCAACCCTGCTCATGTGTTGAGCAACAGGGAAGATTTTCACCCCAGCAAATCATTACAGAAACCCTCCAGCAAATCCAAAGACCAACATGATCACATAGATCAACTAGGAACTAGGTCAAGCAGCTAGGAGGAGCAGGCTTGCCACAAGAAGCAGGAAATCAGAATATTTTAGAAGAACAAGCTACTCTTCAGCAGCAGGTTATTGTTAAACCAAAGCACACATGAGTGCTGGGAGAAAACTCACAAGTTATTCTCCCAGGCAGACTACACAAGGCACAGCCACACAAAGAGCAAGCAAAGCCATGCAAAGATCAAGCAAAGCTTGATGAAATAAGGCTTTGGTCATCATTTGGATGTCCAGGAGGCCAAGACCTTGGAAACAAGGCCATCCACAGCACCTACTCCCTAATAAACAACTTATCTGGGAATTTCTCAAAGGAAATACTCACAGAAGTAAGAGCTAAGCTAGGAGTGGCACATGGGTTGCCTAGCTACCAAGTTAAAAGCCTAAAACCTAGAGAACCATCAGCTCTGTCAATTAAAATTGACCAAGACCAAGTTAATCATCTGGGTAAGTGGACAGGGACACTTTTAGTCAAATAAGCCACCAGCAAATCACTACAAAGAGTGATCTAATCTCCAAAGCATCAACTTTAAACCCACAGTAGCTGTGAACACCTCAGAGAGGCATCACAGTGAAGCAGTTAGCTAACAGCTACTGCAAGAGCCATTACAGCAAGCTAAGATGATTGCATCACAGCTAGGAAGAATCTAGCTCAACATATTAGATGCATCATTAAGTCAGCACAACAAAACACTGCAAGAAAGTACAATGAAGCTGTTAATGAACACTAGCCAATTGAACTACACATTCAGAATAACTAAAACACATAGTTATCCATGCACTTGATCAAATTGATCAAGATTAACCACTAGCAAGCCAGACAACAGCAGCAGGTGATGAAATCAACAAAATTAGATCATCCAATCATGCAGTTAACTGAATCAACAAGTTTCAGTTAACAGAGTTAACTGAAACTGACAGTAAGAGCTACACAAGCATGATCTGGCCTAACAGAGAGATCATAGAGCTTAATTAGACACATCACAGCCACTGAACACTACAGCATCAGTGGAGGCTGGAGGAGAGACCAGCATAACAGTAAGAAAAGCATGGCCAGCACAAGCTCCAGAAGAGCATGGCCAGCACAAGCTCCAAGTGAGCTTAGCCAGAGCCAACTCGAGATGGGCTTAGCCAGCATGGAGCAAGCATCAGAGGAGTGGAGCAGCACGCATGGAGAGCATGAAGCAAGCTCTAGGAGGGGAGCAAGCTCCAGCTAGACATAGCAAGGTGCAGAGGAAGAGGAAGAGCAGAGAAGCACTTACACAGCGCCCTGAAGATACCACCGTGGCATGGCGAGGCAGTGCCCGCGCAGCCACGACGGCATCGAGCCAGAGGAAGACGCCGACGACACGTCGACGCAACAACAAGCTCACCAAGCCCAAGCACCACCGTGGACGAGGCCTAGCAACTCGAGAGAGATCTCGAGATCGCCATGGCCAGAGTCCCGGGTTTCGGAGGCGAAGGGGATGCAGACGACGAGGACGCAATCGAGCAGATCTCGCGGACAAGCGGAACCGCCGTCGCCTGATCTATCGATTGAGCGGCATCTCGGCAGCGGAGACCGACGGAGCTCGTCGGAATCGAGCACGGCGGCGGCGCGGCGACGCAGCCGCCAAGTGAGTCGCGAGAGAGGAGAGGAACGAGTGAGCGAGGGGGAAAGGAGGTGGCCGGTCGGAACCGACCGAGTCACTGGTCGGGTTCGACCAGTTGACTGGTCCGACAGGTGGGCCAGGCAGGGCAGTGAGAGAGAGGTGGAGGGAATGTTTTTCACCAGAAAATTTAAAAAAATAGAAATTGAGAAAAACAAAAAGGACCTTTCTAGAAAAAGGCTTTTCAATGTAAATTAAAAGGAAGAAAATAAATAGAATTTTTACAAAAACAACTTTAAGTGATTTTAACTTTTTAAATCACTTAACTAGTAGTTTTGACAAATAAAAGATGATTTATTCATAATTATCTTAAACACCTTTCTTTTGAAAAGAAAATCTCTAGGATTAAATTATAAAAAAAAGGAAATAATAATCTTGAATTAAGATCAAATAAATTCATTCAAGAATTGGTCTTAGAATTCTTGAATGAATTTGACCTAGTATATACTCTGATAAAATCATAATTAGAGTATATTCACTTAAAATAATCCACAAAGTGAAAATATTAGGATTGAAAGCTTAAAGGGATTTCTTCTTAATTAGAATAAAACTCATTATAAAAATTGAACTCCATTCCAAGGTATTAAATAATATTCTTGAATGAAGCAATTTATGACATATACTCTTTAAAATCATAAAAAGAGTATATAAACCCTAGGATAAGAGTAAGATACTTCTGGGGGGATTAAAGGGAATACACACACTATAAAAGAGCATGCATTATTTGAATCTTTAACCATTGCCCTTATCGGACAATGATGTTGTTTTCCAGAACCCGAGGTCCCGGGTCACTTCAACAAATCCAACTGCACTACCTTGCAGTTTGCAGGCAAGTTCACTCTTGCTCATATCTCTTGTTTATCTTTAACAAAGTACTTGCAAATATACCGGTGGTATTATAATTATAATTGCATTAAAAAAGCAAAGGTTCTGCTTTTCATGAATGAATGTGCTTAGTGGTTAGCAATCATAATGGTTGTCAACCTAGGAAGGTGGGCAGTGGGACCATGGTAAGAGTATGGTGGAGGTCCCACTGTACCGGGAATGTTCACCTAGGACTAATAACCAATGTCGTCAGTGATTCTTGTGCCGTAAAACACGGTCAACCATAGGGTCTGGAATGGGACGGAAGAGTCAGCTGTATCTTTTCCCTCATGCATATCAACGGATGCGCCGTTTCGAAGTAGTTGTCTCCCTGCGCGGAGCTTCGGGATGGGTGGATTCCCCCTAATGAATTCACGATTCTGGCGGTCTATGATGGATTGCGGCAAAGACGGGGGTAGAGTTTGCGCCGGTAGAAACCGGTGGGGCTAACTCATTGCCTAGGAAGAGGCAAGTATGCCGAGGTCGGCAACTACCGTAGTTGTAGACCGGCGAGGGTAGCGAACCGAAGTTGGAGCCGCAATAAGGGTGGGTATGCACGGTCGCGGGAAGGAACAGTGATTGGCTCGAATCAACGGCTGGGCCCCATACCAAGGAAGTGTGGACGGGAAGGTACACCCGATTGTGCAGCAAAGTATTGATCTCCTATGGGTACAAGTGACCACCTCTGCAGAGTGTACAAAAAGTATCAAGATACTCCCTGTTCCGGGAAGGAGCTACAAACACGGCAGGAAAGGAGCCCATCGAAGCTCTAATCAACCTATGAAGACTGACGGACATAGTTCTTTGAATAAAATCAATCTTTGAAGAAATGCTTACAAAAAAACTGCATTTGGCCTGAGACTTTTAGTCTATGGTCGTAGCTAGTGCATCAAACACCTCTAATCTATTAAATGAACTTGTTGGGTAACGCTCGTTACTCACCCCACTCCCTTTTAACCCTTGCTTAGACTTGGAGAACCAGTTTGAAGACACGGAAGGAAGCCCAAAGGACTACGAGGAGGTCTACTACGAAGAGCCGGACTTATCCGGAGGAGTTGAAGGCATTGATTACACCATCTCCCATGGTCCCGACGAAGGAACCGAGGAGGAGGCCGACACTTAGAACCACAGGATAGGAACTTTGGTCGCATCAGACACCTAGAATAAAGCGACCAGAGTTAGGCATAATGTTTAGTCTTCTACTTTCTGTTATAGCTAAGGTTTGTAATATCAACTTAGAACCACCGAGTGTTCCTCTTTGGACCGAGGAGGAACTGGAGTCCTTTGTAACATTATGGCTTGTAATATTTAGTGCTTGAATAAAGACCGCTATGTTTCTGTTGTACCACTCTGAGGGATGTAATATTTGTGAATTGGTACTTCACGAGTGTTATATCAACGACTTGTATACTACAACATGCAGTGGTATGCTGGGTCACCACAGTTGGTATCAGAGCAAAAGCTTTGACCTTAGGTTGGACGCCTAGTTAATGGGAACGACCTGTAGGAGTCAGATAGAAATAGTAAAGAGTTCTCTAAAAATGGTCGTGACGTTATTCACTTGGGAATAACAAGGTCATACTTTTTAGTGTTACAATTCTTTATTGTTACTATTATGATGCATCATGTACTAATTTTTTTAACCTTTTATAATGCCAGGATGGCACGCACAAGGCCGTCAAGCACTGTGCAAGTTAGGGACGTGACTCTGGACGACTACGATGGGAATTTAGCCGATACTTTGAGAGGCATCTTGCTTGAGTGCGGGTGTGAAACCTGTATTCCAGTAAAGAAGTATGCATTTTATGAGGGAAAGATCTTTCAGAAGTACAAGGTAGGGATCATGCTTCCTGCCAAATTGGGCATGAGCGTGATCATGCCAGCTGGAGAGGCACGCACTGTTAGTGTAGCCTACAAGATAGCAGTGATGAGAGCCATCACTGATATCCGGGAGCATAAAACGGAGAAGTTATTAGGAACAAAGTTCACTCACATCCCGCACGACGAGGAAGGAGATGATCCTTGTCGGGATAACTACAAGTTTGCGAAGAGACACCCACATGCCACAGCAGAACACATGGACAGGTGTAAATATCTGCTAAGTGTGTTCTATCACGTACACGGAGCACTAGTGGGTGAGATACAGAGTCTAGTGGACGAGATTACCGAGTCGACACCTACTCCGTGGTGTACGGGGGAGACTTCTGGACCACCGAGGGCACAAACTCCAGCCTTTTCGACTGGAGACTTTATTAATCTAGATGAGGAGATAGACCCCGAGGAGCGGGAGTTCGAGCCCGAGGCGGAACCGGAGATGTCACCAGCACACTTTGCTCACGGCTCAACTGGAGTCGGATACGAGGTAGGCTTAGAGTCTCGAGGAATGCCTCATAATGATAGTTTAGTGGGAAACTCCATGGGTTGGCGTTTCGGTGAGTATATGGGAATGGCCGGAGACCCGATTCCTTGTGATTCGGAGCATGAGGTCACGAGTCAGTTTTGAGTTGTTCACCGCACTGGAGACGTGGCTGGAAGACCTATAGAGATAAATTCGGATGAGGAGGAGGAGTTACCTGCTCACATGGAGCGTGGGGAATGCTCTAGACCTAAGGTGGAGAGGGGGACTACCGACGTTGTTTACCCATCATTGAGCAGTTATCTGGGGATGACTGATTTCAACTTAGGTACTACACCCGATTATGACTTTTTCCCGGCGGAGTCATCTTATGCCCCTGCTTCACTGAGGAGGACATCAAGAGCTACCGGTTGGACACCGGGGATGTATCGGGAGTGCGACTACCCGTAGAGGACCACCACTGAGATGGAGGCGACATGTTTTGTGACATATGTACCATATGTGTAATATGTAGTATTTGCTTTCGCAGTTTGAATAAGTGAGTGTAGCTACTCACATGACGATAAGTTATGTAAGGTTGTGTTCTTTTTCATGTATATACATGGTATATGTTTGGTGTGATTTGGCTATGTTTTATTTGAATTTTTATTGTGTGACTAACACTGTGCATAAGTTGAGCTCAGAAAGCATGAGCATGATGTAATTATGAGTTTCGCTTAATGTAACAGGGTTAGGGGAATAGAATGGCGATGGTAGTTGGTGAAGAATCTGAACAACAGAGGATGGAAAATGAAGCCAAGGCTAAGGAGGCAGCCGATGCAGCAGCAAGAGAACCATTGCCACAACCACCACCATTCCTTACACAGCAAGATTTCGCTCAGTATATGAGGACTGCGGATGAGAGACAGCGGATGCTTATTGAGTGTCAAATAAAGATGGTGCAGGACGTGATGGACCATGGTCGTGAAGCTCGGAATGAAGGAGTACATGGAGTCTCGTTGGCAGATTTCCTGAACACAACACCACTTCCTTTTGCATCAGCACAGGAGCCAATGGACGCGGAAGACTGGCTATTGGACACAGACAGGAAGCTTAACACAGTAAGTTGCAATGACGGTGAAAAGCTTAGGTATGCCACATATCTGCTATGTGGACCCGCAGCAGCATGGTGGGACAATATCGTGGCCATACATCCTCCAGGAAGGGTATTCACCTGGGAGGAATTCAAGAAGAAGTTTGGGGAAGCCAATGTACCGGAAAGTATCATGGAACTGAAGAGAAGGGAATTTGAGAATCTCACGCAGAATGAAAAGTCAATTATGAAGTATGTCAGGGAATTTTCTCTTCTATCTCGTTATGCTTCAGAAGATGTGAATACTGATGAGAAGCGGAAGAAACGATTCATGAGAGGACTACATCCAGGTGTAAGGTTACAATTAAGGATGTTAAAGGCAGCAGACTTTCAACAGCTTGTCGATGCAGCTATCACCATGGAAGACGATTACAGGCAAGTCCAAGAAGATAGGAAGAAGAAGGCCAGGATTGAAATCAGGGGCTATCCAGATGCCAAGTCAACTCCTAATATCAGGTTCAACCCCAAGTACAAGTCCGGAGGAAATGCTACACCTCGTGGCACTACAAGTGGGAACAATGATATTATTTGCCGTGGTTGCGGTGCGCGAGGGCATATAGAGAGGAATTGTCATCAACCAAGGATCATCTGTTTTGGATGCAAGAAAGGCGGACATATGATAAAGGATTGTCCTGAAAAGGGCCAGACTAGAGTTCGAGGTACAGGAGGAGGAGCATACCGGGGTGGAGGTTTTGGAGGCGGTAAAAGTAAGAGGCCAACTTATGGGAAGTTGAATTGCACTAACCTTGAAGAAGTGAATCAGTCCGACAAGACCGTGATAGGTACGCTTCAGATCCTATCTCATCCCGGCAAAGTACTTTTTGATATCGGTGCTACTACCTCATTCATTTCGCAAGAATTTGTTGATCTTTATGGGATTCCATGCAATAAACTAGAATACCCCATTACCGTTTTATCAGCGGGGGGAAGGATCCTAGTCACTCACCTCAGGCAAGAGCAGGTCATTATGATCCGCGATTGCGTTTACCTAGCCGATCTCTTTCTTATCCCTATGAAGGATATGGCTGTAATCCTCGGAATGGATTGGTTGGAAGAAAATGGAGCTTAGATTGATTGCAGAGAGAAAACTGTGTCACTTAGGAGCCTAGGAGGGGGAAGGATAGTGTATCAAGGTGACCGACATGCACATGTTGAAGTTCAACTACAACTCAACGCTCTAAAGAAATCTAGGATGGAGGATATACCAGTGGTTAATGAATTCCAAGACGTATTTCCACGGGAACTTCTAGGAATGCCACCAGATAGGGAGATTGAGTTTACCATTGACTTGATTCCAGGCACAGCACCTATTGCTCAGGCACCATATAAGATGGGACCCAAGGAGCTAGTTGAATTGAAGGAACAGTTGGATAAGCTAGAGCAGAAAGGTTTCATTCAAGAAAGTATTTCACCTTGGGGAAGACCAGTGATCTTCGTTGATAAGCGGGACGGAGGACGTAGGATGTGTGGAGACTACAGAAACCTCAACAATGTCACAATTAAGAATAAATATCCTTTGCCAAGAATACAAGATTTATTTGATCAAGTTAGAGGAGCCGGAGTATTTTCAAAAATAGATCTTCGATCAGGGTATCACCAGATTAAGATCAAGAAAGAGGATGTTCCAAAGACAGCTTTTGTGTCAAGGTACGGACACCATGAGTACTTAGTTGTACCTTTTGGATTAACAAATGCACCAGCGATCTTCATGAATCTCATGAACAAGATCTTTATGCCATACTTGGATAAATTTGTGATAGTGTTCATCGATGATATTTTGATCTACTCCAAGGATAAGGAGGAACATGCCAAGCATTTGAGGATTGCTTTACAAATCCTACGTGAACATCAATTATACGCCAAGTTCAGTAAGTGTGAGTTTTGGCTAGACCAAGTAGAGTTCCTTGGACATGTGATCAGTAAAGAAGGTATAGCAGTAAACCCAAGTAAGGTAGCATCTGTTTTGGAATGGGAGTCACCAAGGAATGTCAAACAGATCAGGGGATTTCGGGGAATGGCAGGATACTACAGAAGATTTATAGAAGGATTCTCTAAGATTGCAGGACCGATGACCAAGTTACTCCAGAAGAATACACCATTTGTTTGGACAGATGAATGTGAGGCAAGCTTCCAAACACTCAAAGATAAGCTAACTACAGCACCTGTGTTAGCCGTACCAGAGACTGGCAAAGATTATACCGTCTATTGTGATGCGTCCAAGAACGGACTTGGGTGTGTTTTAAAGCAAGATAGAAAAGTGATAGCATATGGGTCAAGGCAATTATGACCACATGAAGTCAATTACCCAACACACGATCTGGAGCTAGCAGCCGTAGTGTTTGCACTAAAAGGATGGAGGCATTTTCTTTATAGAGCCAAGTGTGAAATTTTTACGGATCACAAGAGTCTCAAATACTTCTTTACTCAGAAGGAATTGAATATGAGGCAGCGTAGATGGTTAGAATTGATCAAAGATTATGATTTGACCATCAACTATACACCGGGGAAGGCCAATGTGGTAGCCGACACTTTAAGCAGGAAGAGTACAGATACCCAATCGCTGAATCGGGAACTTCCCAAGGAACTGCTTATGGATCTAGAGAGGTTGGATATTCAATGTCTTGAAGTTCAATCTTTAGGGAGCTTAGCTACCGAGAAGATAATGGAGGAACGACATAGCGATCTCAAGTACACGATAATTCGAAGACAAGATGAGGATGCATTTATTGCTGAAGAAATCCGCAGGATTGAGGAGGGTAGGTCATCAGAATTCCGTCTGGGTGATTTTAATTCACTCTGGTTTCATGACCGTATATGTGTGCCGGACATACCGGAGATCAATGAATTGATACTAAAGGAAGCACACGAAACACCATATTCTATACACCCGGGAAGCACCAAAATGTACATGGATCTTAAGGAATTGTTCTGGTGGAATAATATGAAACGAGAGATAGCCAAGTTCGTGTCAGAATGTCATACCTGTCAAAGAGTGAAGGCGGAACATCAGAGTCCTGCTGGACTTATGCAACCTTTAAGTATTCCTGAATGGAAGTGGGAAGAGATTGGAATGGATTTTATCATAGGATTACCGCTAACACCAAAGAAGAAGGACATGATATGGGTAATAGTTGACCAACTGACTAAAAGCGCACATTTCTTGGCTATCAATCAGAAAGATTCCGGAGAAAAGTTAATAAACCTTTATGTTCAAGAGATAGTAAGCAAACATGGAGTACCAAAGACAATAGTATCGGATCGAGGATCCGTATTCACTTCAGCTTTTTGGACACAATTACATGAAGCTTTAGGATCCAAGCTAGACTTTAGCACTGCTTATCATCCACAGACAGGAGGCCAGACTGAGAGGACCAATCAGATTCTAGAAGATATGCTTAGGACATGTGCTTTAGACTTCGGAGGGTCATGGGAAGAGAACTTATCTCTAGCAGAGTTCTCTTATAATAATAGTTATCAAAGCAGTATTCAAATGGCTCCATTTGAAGCACTTTATGGGAGGAAGTGCCGATCACCTATTTGTTGGTATGAACCAGGAGCCAGTAAAGAGTTTCATCCAGACTATGTCAAGAAGAAACAGCATGCAATTGATGTCATTCGAGATCGACTAAAGATTGCACAAAGTCGACAGAAAAGCTATGCTGATTCCAAGCGGAGGATATGGGAACCTCAGGTCGGGGACATGGTTTATCTAAGAATTAGTCCCATGAAAGGAGTACATCGTTTTGGAGTCAAAGGGAAGCTTAGCCCAAGATATACTGGACCATTTAAGATTTTGAGTCAGAATCGAGGAGTAGCCTTTGAGTTAGAACTACCAAAGGAGCTATCAAAGGTTCACAATGTATTTCATGCTTCTCAACTTCGCAAATGTATGAAAACACCAGAAGAAACTATATCTTATGATGAGGTCGAAGTGCAAGCTGATTTGACCTATATTGAAGAGCCATCAAGGATTTTGGCAGAGAATTGGAAGCAACTCCGTAATAGGGCCATCAAGTATTGCAAGGTACAATGGAAGCATCACCCGGAAAGAGAAGCTACTTGGGAAAAAGAAGAGGATTTAAGAACAGCCTATCCAGACTTCTTCAGGTACATCTTACCCCAAACTTTGGGACAAAGTTTATATTAAGGGGGGAAGTCTGTAACATCCCAGAACATAGGACAATTTCGGGGTAGAATAGAAGGGCTTTTGTGCATTGCATCTGAAATTACGGGATTTTTTTCGCGCTTTTGTTTCTAAAACCTAAGAGTGATCGAATCTCTCTTCGAGGGGAATTGGTGAACTCTCGAAGTGTGATAGGTTTGGACATGATCTCTTTTGATCCATTGTGGTGAGGAGTGATGATCTAGACTACTAAAACCCTAGCTACAAACTTTGAGATTGGGCTAGTACACTTATCAAATTAGAATTTGAATGATTGAAATTTGAATTAAAGGCACATTTAGAAAGGATAAATAAACAAATAAAGTAATAGAAAGGAATTTAAACATCAATAAAGTTTAGAGAAAACTTAAACTTTATTGATCATCACACATAAGTTACAATGTCTTTACAAAATTCATGATTAAAAGAATATTACAATTTGAGAGAGCCCAAGACAAATACATAAATAAGAAAAGAAAGATTACAAGTATAATTCTAAAGAAGCTAAGAATCTTCTTTCTCCTTTCTCTCTTTCTTTCTTTCTTCTGATCTAGATATCTGCAAGCAAATCAAAGAAACACAAAAATTGCCAAGGTAACAATTGACAAGTGTCATTTAGAAATAACACCCACTGTAGATAATCATCAAGGGCTTGGTCTTATCACCAAGGGAGCCGGATAGAAATATCTCAGGCCTTGCCGAGATGGGCAAGACACAACAGTGATACGTTGCAAACGTATCTATAATTTTTTATGCTCCATGCTTGTTTTACACCAACTGCTATATGTTTTGTAAACAATGTTCTTGTTTTACACTTTGATGTGTAGGAATTACCAAGAAATCTGTGCCAGAACTCTTTTCGAAGATGGTCACGTTACGGGTCGAAGACGGCGTCAAACGGAAAACTATTCAATTACAAAGTTGTAGGGAATTTCACGGCGAATGTTCTGGGGATAAAATTCACCTGATTCCGAGTCCGGACGGCCGAGATAAGCCCGCTCCATTGCGGCCCAAGATGGGGAGACGGGAATCCGAGAGACTATATAAAGGGAGGAACCCTAGCTCGTGGGAGACACCTCCACCCACGAATTTGCAGCCACCAGAGCCACGTTTTCGCCTCCCCATGGATCTCATCTCCATGGGGGAGGGCTCCCATGAAGCCATGAAGGAAGGGGGCTAAGGGGCGGCGCTCCCCCATGATGCCGGCGGCGGGGGAGTCCCCCGCGCCGCCGCCGGCGCCGCCGCCGCCGTCCGCGCCCCTCGCTGCTCATCTCCGCCATCTTCACCGCTATCTCCATCACCAACTCCTCCTAATATGCAGTGGTTCATCCTCCCACATACCTCTGTACCGTCCTATGTAAACATGGTGTTTGATGCTATAATATTTATCCTATGATCTATGTCATGTTTGCATAGTTTATTTGTTCTTAGATTGATTTGTTGAATGTCTTTGGTTCATTAGAGTTGTATGTTCATATGGTACTATTCTTTGGTGTCCATTATATTTATGCGCGCTTGGATTAAACATCTTAGGGTTAGTAGTATGTGCAAAAGGAAGGGGGTAATTCTGCCGGAGTGACAGAAACCTGAGGACGCGAACCAGAATGTTGCACGTATGGGAGTAAGAGGACCATTAACTTAAGGCTATGGTTGGGGAAACCTTAATGCATTGTTAGTATTTGCGGATGCTTGCTAACAATCCAATCATATAGTACTTGTATTTCCAAGTAGTGAAGTGCTTGTATATTTAGCCTCTCCCACTTAGAAAACTGCATCGAAGACAATGAACCCGATTTATTCACTAATTGAACTTAGACAAAGCCACCACTATTACCACCACTTTTCCACACTCATGGTACTGTTATTTTATAGTTACTTAGTATATTTTATTGCTGCAGCACTAACAATTACTTTCTTGTATTTATTATCTTGCAAAGCTATCTTTCATACCCGTATTGTTGCACTAGTTTTATTTCCTAGATGATGCAAACGTTTAGTATGCATAGAGTTGTATCAGCGGTTGATAGAACTTGAGAGAATGTTTATCCTACCTTTAGCTCCTCGTTGGGTTCGACACTCTTACTTATCGAAAAGGCTACACACGATCCCCTATACTTGTGGGTTATCAAGACCTTTTCTGGCGCCGTTGCCGGGGAGCAATAGCGTGTGGGTGAATATTCTTGTGTGCATTTGTTGGCTTTATCTCTAAATAGTTTTTAATTCCAGTTTTAAGTTGTTCTCTATCTTAGTATGGATAGGGAATGCGAATTACAAAAAAAATTAGTTGTACTTGTTACCTAAAAAGCGTTTTTTCAAAAAGGAAAGTGATTGGAAAGATGAGTAATGGTTAAGTGGGGGTCGACCTTGAACACTTGTGTTCATGCCTATGAAACCAAAACAAATCTTTCCATGGAAGCTTTTCAGTTAAAAACTTTTACATATTGTGTATATTGTATATATTGTACATATTCCTCTGTAGCATAAAAGTAAAGTGATAATTGTAGTTCCTAGTTACTTGTAGTTTTGCTTTGCTGTCCAAAAACAGATTTTCTGTGCTTCACCGTATAAAATGTTTAAAATCACCAGAACGTGATATTGACCTGAAATTTCTTGAGTGCAAAGTAATGCTTATTGTATTTCTTTCATTAGACTAAATTTTTCTGATTTGAGTTACGTAGTTGTCTCAAAAAATTCGATTTTCACCGACTATTCTGTTTAGACAGATTTTTGTGCTTCACTATAAAAAATCGTGAAAAATCTCGGAATAGTGTTTTGATCTGAAATTTTTTTGTGTATAAACCTGAGATTATGATCTGTCTTTCTTTAGTTTGGAGTTTTTCGATTTAAGCTACCTAACTATCTCGTTGAGTGTCATCTTTACAGACTGTTCAGTTTTGACAGATTTCTTAGTTTATTCAATATTGTACTTGGTGTTATTAGTTTCATTAGTTTTTCAACGGACGACGGAAATCATGAATACCTTAGTATATATAGTGGCTAATGTTGAGTTTAGATTATGAAACTTGTCAATGCTTGAACATGAGTGGATTTTACTTAATGAGTACTAACCCTACTAATGTGTTTTGTGAAGTTTTATGTGGATGTAGCTTATAAGTTCTAATCAATATGGTGATATGAGATGAACAAGAAGACACAAGAGCTCAAGCTTGGGGATGTTTAAGTGCATCCAAAGAACATATTCAAGAAGATACAATTATCTAAGCTTGGAGATGTCCGAGTCATCCCGGCCCCTATTCATCAACTAACATGAGGTTGTCTCCTTCATACTCTATATTACGCATCCACATGATATGTATTGTGTTAACTTGTATTATAATTGCTTTTATATGTCTTGGTTTTATCTTCTTTAATTTTATTAGGATCTTTATTTTGTTTTATTGCTTCTTTACTTTCACTTATAAATTGAAAACAACAAAAATAGTTCCTTCTGTTTTGCTTCTTTGTTTGGTTCTCTATTTTGTGCCTAGCTGAAAGGCGTTAAAGAAAAGCACTCTTGGGAGATAACCCATTGTTTTCTTTTCAGTACTTTTTCTTCTATTTGAGTCTTGGAAGTTATTACTACTGTAATGACCTCTCCTTATCATTTTTATTTCGTTGTTGTGCCAAGAAGAACCTCTAATTTGAGGGAGGTAAGATTTGGGGAAGTTGCTGTCCTGAAACTGATTTCGGTGCTGCACCATAAAAATTCATGAAAATTCTCAGAATATCTTTTTGACCTGCAATTTCTTGTGCATATGCCCCAGGTTATATCAAAACTTTCATTAGTTTGGCACTTTTCGATTTGAGCAATAGAAGGTCCTCAAAAAAAATCGACCTTTGTCAGCTGTTCTGTTTTGACAGATTTCTGCCACTATTTGTGTTTGCCTCTCGATCGCTTTCTTTTTGAGTTCTTTTGATCACGGAAATTTTGAGGAAGTTGATACAGTAGTATATACTTAATATGTGGTGTTTTTGAGTTGAAACCTGAACCAAAAAGGGTTGATCTACTATTATGCTTATGCTAACGTTGCTAATAGAATTGTGTTAAGTTTTGTATGAAGGAAGTTTTCAAGTGTAGGGATTGGAGAATGATGAGATGATATGAAGAATGGACAAAAGCTCAAGCTTGTGGATGCCCATGTCACACCAAGAAATATCCGAGAGGTACAAGCGTCAAAGCTTGGGGAGCCCCCGAGGCACCCCTTCTTTATCGGCAAAAATCAGGTCACCTTTCAACACACTATATTTTTATTGCTTCATGCACTATGCGTTTTTCTTGGAGCGTCTTTACTTTTTTTAGTTTAGTTTTGTTTTGTTTTGTTTGCTGCAATAAATGGTTGGACGCCAACAAATTTCTTTTGGAGGAGATGTACTCGCTTTTCATTTGCCAAGAACACTCTAGTTTTCACTCTTATCGTTCAACGAGTGTTTTCTTTTTCTAGAGCTGCATTTAGCTTTCATTTTTCGCCTTGATTTTTATTCAGATCTTGTTATATCTTTGTACCAAGGTGTATTTAGACCCCTGGAATATATTGGTTTTCATCAAAAGATTTGTCTCAAAAATGTTTGAATGGTGTTGGAAAAGAGAAAAAGTTTCATGCAAAAAAGTGGTACAAAAAGGAGCTTGTTTAGACTGCGGCTTAGACTTTTTCATGCCATGCTAGATATCGTTTTGATAGTATGCTTAGTGATTTTGGCTGTAGCATGACTTGTCTCAAATGACTGAGATTGCTTAATGAGCCTTTTAAAAAATCATGCGTTATTCTTATTATGTGGAAGCATTTATTTGGTTTTCTCCTTTGATGCTTTATTTGGGTTGACTTGGCGCATGCTTACAACATGTTAGACTCATACAAAGTCGCCATAAGCCTCTATGATCATTTGGTTTTTGACTTGTGATGCCATTTTATGCTTCGCTTAATGATGCTTTATCGCTTTGCATGATTATGACCGTTATTGCTCTCTTAGTTGGTCGCTCTCAGTCTTTTGCTAGCCCTCATTTTGTACCGAGTATGATCTCTACTCGTGCATCCAACTCCCAAAAACCAAGTTATTCCAAGTGTCCACTATAAATTTCTATGCATGGTATTTGCAAGCCATTCCAAGTAAATTTTCATGTGCTACCTTTCAAAAAAACCTTCAAAATACTTCTCATTTTGTGACACTGTTTTCAGCTCATGGGGACGTAGTGGTCGGATTTGCTATCTTCCATATTGTTTCATTCCAAAAAGAAAAAAAGGGAAAAAAGAAAGAAAAAAGGCACTCCTCCATGGTATGTGAATGTTGGTGGGCACCCGATGGAATCGGTTAGCCATGGTTCGTGAAAGGAAAAAGGTAGGGAGGAGTGCCAAGCTCTATAAAAGAGCACAAAAGTGCCAATCTCTCTCTCAAAAACTTGCTCATTTTTGTATGGAAGATAGTAAGAACCCCATTGCCAGTCGTTGACAAAGACAACCACCTCTCAAAACCAAATTTTTATCTCTCTGTTTTACAAATAAAAAGCTCTAGCACATGTTTAGTCACTGCTTCCCTCTGCGAAGGGCCTTTCTTTACTTTTATGTTGAGTCTCCATCTTCTACCTTTATGCACCATCTAAGAGAGCATAGTTGCCATTCTGAGTTTAATGTGCATAGTCCCAAAGTTTATCATTGATTGATTTATGATTATGATTTCACTTGTTCTTAAATTATTTGTATCTAGTCGCCCTTTTAAACTTGAAGGTGTCCTATGCATTTATGTTTTGCTAATCCATGAAGGACAAGCTGAAAACCACTTGTTATGTTTTTCCATATGATTTGAACACATGTTTGACTTTCATTCTTTCACTATTCATGATCTTTCGTTTATGTTTCTTTTCATATTATAACATGGTTGCTAAGTTTTTATTGTCAAGATTATGTCTCTTATGCCCATGTTTTAAGTTCTTTGATCCCAGCACTCAATGCTTTACTTAGATGATCAAGATTTTGATGGTGCATGTCACCTCAAAAAATATTCTTTTATTATCACTTACCTACTCGAGGACGAGCAGGAGTTAAGCTTGGGGATGTTGATACGTTGCAAACGTATCTATAATTTTTGTTGCTCCATGCTTGTTTTACACCAACTGCTATATGTTTTGTCTACACTTTGTGTCACTTTTATGATTTATTTGGACTAACCTACTAATAGTTGCAAAAGTGCACAATGTTCTTGTTTTACACTTTGATGTGTAGGAATTACCAAGAATACAAGTGGAAACCTTGTTGGAGTCAAATTGGGACTTTCCATAAATCTGTGCCAGAACTCTTTTCAAAGATGGTCACGTTACGGGTCGAAGACGGCGTCAAACGGAAAACTATTCAATTACAAAGTTGTAGGGAATTTCACGACGAATGTTCTGGACATAAAATTCACCTGATTCTGAGTCCGGACGGCCGAGATAAGACCGCTCCATAGCTCGTGGGAGACACCTCCACCCACGAATTTGCAGCCACCAGAGCCACGTTTTCGCCTCCCCCATGGATCTCATCTCCATGGGGGAGGGCTCCCATGAAGCCATGAAGGATGGGGGCTAAGGGGCGGTGCTCCCCCATGATGCCGGCGGCGGGGGAGTCCCCCGCGGCGCCGCCGCCGCCGTCGCCGCCATCCGTGCCCCTCGCTGCTCATCTCCGCCATCTTCACCGCTATCTCCATCACCAACTCCTCCTAATATGCAGTGGTTCATCCTCCCACATACCTCTGTACCGTCCTATGTAAACATGGTGTTTGATGCTATAATATTTATCCTATGATCTATGTCATGTTTGCATAGTTTATTTGTTCTTAGATTGATTTGTTGAATGTCTTTGGTTCATTAGAGTTGTATGTTGATATGGTACTGTCCTTTGGTGTCCATTATATTTATGCGCGCTTGGATTAAACATCTTAGGGTTAGTAGTATGTGCAAAAGGAAGGGGGTAGTTCTGCCGGAGTGACAGAAACCTGAGAACGCGAACCGGAACGTTGCACGTATGGGAGTAAGAGGACCATTAACTTAAGGCTATGGTTGGGGAAACCTTAATGCATTGTTAGTATTTGCGGATGCTTGCTAACAATCCAATCATATAGTACTTATATTTCCAAGTAGTGAAGTGCTTGTATATTTAGCCTCTCCCACTTAGAAAACTGCATCGAAGACAATGAACCCGATTTATTCACTAATTGAACTTAGACAAAGCCACCACTATTACCACCACTTTTCCACACTCATGGTACTGTTAGTTTATAGTTACTTAGTATATTTTATTGCTGCAGCACTAACAATTACTTTCTTGTATTTATTATCTTGCAAAACTATCTTTCATACCCGTATTGTTGCACTAGTTTTATTTCCTAGATGATGGAAACGTTTAGTGTGCATAGAGTTGTATCAGCGGTTGATAGAACTTGAGAGAATGTTTATCCTACCTTTAGCTCCTCGTTGGGTTCGACACACTTACTTATCGAAAAGGCTACACACGATCCCCTATACTTGTGGGTTATCAAACAACAGCACAGTCATCAAGTGCATGCCATCAGGTGTCATACACCCAGGGCATGAGAACTAGGTATAAAAACCTCACAGCAGTGAAACAGACTCGGCTGAGAGCCTCAGTCGACCAAGGCAAGCACCACCACACCATCAACATCAACACCCAGCACATCACCATCACCACCATCACTAAATCATCACACACAAATCAACCCTGCTAATGTGTTGAGCAACAGGGAAGATTTTCACCCCAGCACATCATCACAAAAACCCTCCAGCAAATCCAAAGACCAACATGATCACATAGATCAACTAGGAACTAGGTCAAGCAGCTAGGAGGAGCAGGCTTGCCACAAGAAGCAGGAAATCAGAATATTCTAGTAGAACAAGCTACTCTTCAGCAGCAGGTTATTGTTAAACCAAAGCACACATGAGTGCTGGGAGAAAACTCACAAGTTATTCTCCCAGGCAGACTGCACAAGGCACAGCCACACAAAGAGCACGCAAAGCCATGCAAAGATCAAGCAAAGCTTAATGAAATAAGGCTTTGGTCATTATTTGGATGTCCAGGAGGCCAAGACCTTGGAAACAAGGCCATCCACAGCACCTACTCCCTAATAAACAACTTATCTGGGAATTTCTCAAAGGAAATACTCACAGAAGTCAGAGCTAAGCTAGGAGTGGCACATGGGTTGCCTAGCTACCAAGTTAAAAGCCTAAAACCTAGAGAACCATCAGCTCTGTCAATTAAAATTGACCAAGACCAAGTTAATCATCTGGGTAAGTGGACAGGGACACTTTTAGTCAAATAAGCCACCAACAAATCACTACAAAGAGTGATCTAATCTCCAAAGCATCAACTTTAAACCCACAGTAGCTGTGAACACCTCAGAGAGGCATCACAGTGAAGCAGTTAGCTAACAGCTACTGCAAGAGCCATTACAGCAAGCTAAGATGATTGCATCACAGCTAGGAAGAATCTAGCTCAACATATTAGATGCATCATTAAGTCAGCACAACAAAACACTGCAAGAAAGTACAATGAAGCTGTTAATGAACACTAGCCAATTGAACTACACATTCAGAATAACTAAAACACATAGTTATCCATGCACTTGATCAAATTGATCAAGATTAACCACTAGCAAGCCAGACAACAGCAGCAGGTGATGAAATCAACAAAATTAGATCATCCAATCATGCAGTTAACTGAATGAACAAGTTTCAGTTAACAGAGTTAACTGAAACTGACAGTAAGAGCTACACAAGCATGATCTGGCCTAACAGAGAGATCATAGAGCTTAATTAGACACATCACAGCCACTGAACACCACAGCATCAGTGGAGGCTAGAGGAGAGACCAGCATAACAGTAAGAAAAACATGGCCAACACAAGCTCCAGAAGAGCATGGCCAGCACAAGCTCCAGGTGAGCTTAGCCAGAGCCAACTCGAGATGGGCTTAGCCAGCATGGAGCAAGCATCAGAGGAGTGGAGCAGCACGCATGGAGAGCATGAAGCAAGCTCCAGGAGGGGAGCAAGCTCCAGCTAGACACAGCAAGGTGCAGAGGAAGAGGAAGAGCAGAGAAGCACTTACACAGCGCCCTGGAGATACCACCGTGGCATGGCGAGGCAGTGCCCGCGCGGCCACGACGGCATCGAGCCAGAGGAAGACGCCGACGACACGTCGACGCAACAACAAGCTCACCAAGCCCAAGCACCACCGTGGACGAGGCCTAGCAACTCGAGAGAGAGCTCGAGATCGACATGGCCGGAGTCCCGGGTTTCGGAGGCGAAGGGGATGCAGACGACGAGGACGCAATCGACCAGATCTCGCGGACAAGCGGAACCGCCGTCGCCTGATCTATCGATTGAGCGGCATCTCGGCGGCGGAGACCGACGGAGCTCGTCGGAATCGAGCACGGCGGCGGAGCGGCGACGCAGTCGCTAGGTGAGTCGCGAGAGAGGAGAGGAACGAGTGAGCGAGGGGGAAAGGAGGTGGCCGGTCGGAACCGACCGAGTCACTGGTCGGGTTCGACCAGTTGACTGGTCCGACAGGTGGGCCAGGAAGGGTAGTGAGAGAGAGAGAGGTGGAGGGAATGTTTTTAACCAGAAAATTTAAAAAAACAGAAATTGAGAAAAACAAAAAGGACCTTTCTAGAAAAAGGCTTTTCAATGTAAATTAAAAGGAAGAAATAAAATGGAATTTTTACAAAAACAACTTTAAGTGATTTTAACTTTTTAAATCACTTAACTAGTAGTTTTGACAAATAAAAGATGATTTATTCATAATTATCTTAAACACCTTTCTTTTGAAAAGAAAATCTCTAGGATTAAATTATAAAAAAAAGAGGAAATAATAATCTTGAATTAAGATCAAATAAATTCATTCAAGAATTGGTCTTAGAATTCTTGAATGAATTTGACCTAGTATATACTCTGATAAAATCATAATGAGAGTATATTCACTTAAAATAATCCACAAAGTGAAAATATTAGGATTGAAAGCTTAAAGGGATTTCTTCTTAATTAGAATAAAACTCATTAAAAAAATTGAACTCCATTCCAGGGTATTAAAGAATATTCTTGAATGAAGCAATTTATGACATATACTCTTTAAAATCATAAAAAGAGTATATAAACCCTAGGATAAGAGTAAGATACTACTGGGGGGATTAAAGGGAATACACACACTATAAAAGAGCATGCATTATTTGAATCTTTAACCATTGCCCTTATCGGACAATGATGTTGTTTTCCAGAACCCGAGGTCCCGAGTCACTTCAACAAATCCAATTGCACTATCTTGCAGTTTGCAGGCAAGTTCACTCTTGCTCATATCTCTTATTTATCTTTAACAAAGTACTTGCAAATATACCGGTGGTATTATAATTATGATTGCATTAAAAAAGCAAAGGTTCTGCTTTTCATGAATGAATATGCTTAGTGGTTAGCAATCATAATGGTTGTCAACCTAGGAAGGTGGGCAGTGGGACCATGGTAAGAGTATGGTGGAGGTCCCACTATACCGGGAATGTTCACCTAGGACTAATAACCAATGTCGCCAGTGATTCTTGTGCCGTAAAACACGGTCAACCATAGGGTCTGGAATGGGACGGAAGAGTCAGCTGTATCTTTTCCCTCATGCATATCAACGGACGCGCCGTTTCGGAGCAGTTGTCTCCCTGCGCGGAGCTTCGGGATGGGTGGATTCCCCCTAATGAATTCACGATTCTGGCGGTCTATGATGGATTGCGGCAAAGATGGGGGTAGAGTTTGCGCCGGTAGAAACCGGTGGGGCTAACTCATTGCCTAGGAAGAGGCAAGTATGCCGAGGTTGGCAACTACCATAGGTGTAGACCGGCGAGGGTAGCGAACCGAAGTTGGAGCCGCTATAAGGGTGGGTATGCACGGTCGCGGGAAGGAACATTGATTGGTGTAATATCCCAGCATTTAGGACAAAACGAAGGGTAGATTTAGGACCTTTGTGCATTCATGCATCTAAAACCTGAGTAATTTTTTCGCAAATCAAAAACAAACCTGGGTGAGCAAACTTCTTTCAAACCATCTTTAGTATTAGAGGTGTTTTGATTGCTAAAGGTTTGTTAGGATCTCTTGAAGTTGATATTTAAGTGTTGTTGGAATTTAGAATTTATTCTTAAATTATCACAAATTTGAATATTTAATTTACAATAAAGGAATAACTCAATCAAATAATGAGTTAGATATAAGAAAAGGAAGTGAATATTAAATAAACAGAAATAATACTTTATTGATATTAAACACCAATACAATGTCTTTACATCTTTATTAAAAATTAAAAGAAGATTACATCAGAGTTAAACAAAAGAAAACCTAAAACTAAACTATTCCTACAAGACTTCAAGAAGTCCATCTTCTAACCTTCATAGTTTGTAACCTGCAAAACAAATCAAAAATAAACAAGGAAAAAGATTAGATGTTAGAGTTTGTACTCTCAGACTTTGGCAATTATATTGCCATTGCATCATTGAGTTAATTGACCAAGTATAGCATCTGTTCTTAAAAACCACTGGGGTACAAATCAAGTGAGCACATAGCAGTTTCACAGCACGGCCAGTGAAGGGATCAGACCAAGCTGAGTGAAGCAAGCAATCACACTACTTACAAGCAGCTCAGTCACCATGGCTGGGCTGTGGTGTTGTCAACACCACAGCAGCCCAGTGAGCTGCTGGTGGAGTAGATGAGCTCGGCCTGGAGCAAGCTGCTCCTAGTAGACAAGCACCAACACAGCTCACATTCGACACACCAAGAACAGCAACAGCCCTTGCACAGCTTCACACAAACATATCCAGTTAATCCATGGAAACCAACTGAAGCTCAAGATCAAGCTCAGGAGGAGAAGAACCAGCAATCCATCTCAGGAGGAGAAGGACAAGGCGCAACCAGGAGCAAGTCCAGGAGGTGAAGGACAAGCTTGAAGCTGAGCCAGGAGGAGAAGACAAGCCAGAAGCAAGCCAGCACCAACAGCAAGCAACAAAAGTTGTACACAGCTCTAGCACTGCACAACTACAGGCATCAGGTAGAAACCTTGCAAGCATATTATGGCTAGAGCATGATTCCAGCTTGTGCTGTCATTAGATAAGCCCTCAGAGTTGGCAAAGAAGTGCTTTGCCAAAATCATCCTAGGGAATCATGAATAAAAGACCAAAGTAAGCCACAGCAGTGTGCTAGCCTCAGTTTACACTTCACTGGCACATCACAAGGATTAAATCAACACAGAGAAACTTGTGCTGGGCACATGTCCTGTTGGGCATGCACCTCAAGCACACAAGTCTTGCAAGCATCATCAAATAGGTAGCAGTGGGCACACAAACAAGTTTAGCACCTCACAAGCTACTCCTAGCCTCAGACCAGCATCATTGGCTAAACTACCAGGAGCAAGTTTCACCATAGAAATGATCCCAGAAATAAGTTGCTGGGCACAAGGTCAGAAGACCTTGCACCTCAACACAACTAGCTTGTTGTTGGGCAAACAAGTCCATGCACAACAATAAAATCATCTTCCTAGTTATCAAGAACTAGGAATCATATCTATTTTGTTTAAGCCATTGTCACAGAGGACTGCAACACAGCATCGTATCTTATCACTTGGTTATCGTAGATAAGCAAGTAGAAGCAGCTAACACAACACACTTATCACTGAACTGTATTAGCAGTTAACTGAATAACAATATTCAGTTTGACATCACAGTATAGAGACACCAGCAAATACAGAGGAATCACTTAGCATACCATGGAATAGAACTAGCTGAGAGAGAGTACAGGACTGCTAGCATAAGCCAAGTGCTAACTGAATCTTGCAAGTGTGCAAGGTTCAGACACAGCACCTCTGTCAGTAAGTATGCTGACAGAGGAAGTAGAGGAGCAAGCAGAGTATCACAGGATTCAGCACAATCACAGCTAACTGAATCAAACATGCATCTAGCAACAGCATCACAGAGCAAGCTCTGTGAGCTTGGCTCACTGGTCTTGACCAGCATGGTCAGAGACCATGGCCAGTGAGAGAAGTAGAAGGGGGAGAGGAAGAAGAAGAGGCTCACCAGTCGCCCAGGTGCATACCTGGCCGGCATGGCGGGGCAGTGCCCGCGCGGCCGACCAGGCGCGGCTGAGGGAAGAATTCACCGCGGCACCACCGGGAGCACCACAATCGGCGCTTCCACCGGCGTGCACACACACACACAGGTCTCCTCGGAGACGCACAGCTAGCCGACTGAAGATATCCGGCGGGGTGAGAGATCGGCGACAGCAGAGGGGCGATTCTCTGAGTGAGATCCAACCACGGATCTCCTCGTAGAGGAAGCGGCCACCGAAGCTATTCGGTGGAGGTGGAAGAGGGTGCTGAAGGGAGCATTTCACCCATGGTGGCGACGGCGTTGGCCACCGGAGTTGGCCGGAGCGGCCAGGCGACGGCGGCGGCGATCCAGTCGCCAGAGGGAGCGAGGAGAGGAGGAGGTGCGCGAGTAAGGGGCTGGGCTGGGTCGGTGGTTCGACCCAGACCCGAGCCGGTTTGTTTAGCCGAGCCGGGTGGGCCGGCTGGGCCAGCAGGCCAGTTGGGCCAGCAGCCCAGTTTGACAAATAGGGCTTTTGGCAAATTGGTTTAAATAAAAATTTCAAATTCAAATGTTATCTCATTTCTTGAATTCAAATCAAATTCAAAAATTTAAATAACATTAATAAAACACTTTCCTATTCTTTAATGAATTAAATAATAAAATAAATTTCAATCTCTGATTAATATTTTAGATCTATTTTAAAGCTTTTAAATTCTATTTTCAAAAACCTTAATTAATATCTATATTATTAAAAATTGAATTTCTTCTTTAACAATTAAACCTTTTTCTTTTCAAATAACTCAACAAAAGTTTTATAACTTAAACTTTAATTCAAAATCTTTATTAAATTGTCTTAGCACTCCAATGGGGTAAAACACACAAATATAACTTGTGTTTTTAGAAACTCTTTAAACCCTAGAAAGTGGGTAAAACACACAAATAAGAAAACCAAGATCATAATTCACAATGCATAGCATATCATTGTGCATAGCATCCAACTATTTCTTGAAACATTGTCCTTATCGGACAATACTTGGATTTCTGTAGAACAAGGAGATCAGGAGCAACGCCAAGTATCCGACTCCATTACCTTTCAGTCACAAGGCAAGTTTATCTTGCTCATATCTCTTGAATGCACTGGTTTTGAAACTTCTTGCAAAGTGATGACTTCAAACTCTAACATTTCAAAAGAGATGGAAAACTTATTTTCATAAATGATTATGACTAGTGGTTATCGACCAGTGGTGATAACCTAGGAAGGCTGGCAGGTGGAACCACGGTAAGATTGTGGTGGTGGAGGTTCCACTTGCACGGGAAAGAAAACCTAGGATTAACTACCAATGCCACAGTTATTCTTGTGCCGTAAAAACCGTGTCATCCAAGAGACTTGGAATGGGACGGGAAAGTCAGATGTATCTTCTCTCGTTCGCATGTCAACGGGCAGCCAGTTGCCGGTCGCAGTAGGTCTTGCGGGACTACTTGCATATTGGTGGGACACCTAAGTTCTCACGGCACTGGTGTCTATGATGGTCCGCCAGAGGCGCCTAGGTACTTCATTGTTGGGGGTGAATATCAGGGGCATAACCTGCTCGCGTGAATTTGGTGGGCATGCGTTGTGCGGGGAAGGCAGTGATTGGCTTGGATCAATGACTGGGCCCCACATCAAGGAATTGTGGACGGGAATGTACGCCCGGTTGTGCAGCAAGGCTTTGATCTCTTTTGGAAGGACACACCTCTGTAGAGTGTAAAAAGATGTGACATGTTACCCCTTGTTCTGGGAAGGAGCTGCGAACGCGGCAGGAAAGGTGCTCTCAAGGCACTAATACCCTGTGTTGGCTGTTGGGCATAGTTTTCTAAAGTAAAAGCAATCTTTCAAGAAACCTTGATAAAACCTTGCATAGGCCTACGACTCTTTTGGGTCTGTGGCTGTAGATAGTGCATATCACACCACTTCTTTCTAAAGAAACTTGCTGGGTAACGCTCGTTACTCACCCCAATCTCTTAAACCCTTGCTAGACTGTGAAGAGCTCGACGAAGCAACCCTGAACGCAATCGAAGGCCAGCAGGACATCTTCTACGAGGAGCCAGATCTCTCTCGAGGCGTCGAAGGCGTGGATTACTTCATTCGCTTCGGAGCATCCTCCGGCGAGGAGTCAGAGTGAAGAAATACTAACTAATAGGGTAGCACTGGAGCCGAGGAACCGAGCAACTGTAGATTATGAATAAAGTTGTTGAGTTATTCCCGTGTTTAATTATTCGAGCTTTTCAGTTGCTGTAAACACTAAGCACTTGAGGTGTTCTCTTTAATGGGAGCATTTCGTTATCATCACGCTTTGGTCTGTAATAAAATGTGGATCAGTTTGTATTTGGGCCCGCAATGTTTCTGTTGTACCATTCTGAGGGATGTAATATTTGTGGAGGCTTGTTCCGCAAGTGTTATATCAACGACTTGCGTACTACAACATGCAGTGGTATGCTGGGTCACCGCAGCTGGTATCAGAGCAATTGCTTTGACCTTAGGTTGGAAACCTAGTAAAGGGATAGAACCTGTAGGAGTCTAATAGCAACGGTAAAGAGTTCTCTAAAAATTATGATGGTTATTCACTTGTGAATAACATAGTCATATTTTTAGTGTTACAATTCTTTATTATGATGCATCATACTAATTCTGTACCTTATTCTTGTAACAGCTATTATGGCATCGAGAGTTCCAGCACGTACCGTTTGGTCACAGAGGAAGACTCTGGAAGACTATGAGGGAACCTTGACTGAGCAGTTAGGGTCACTACTACGGGCTTTTGGACTCAGCACCGTTATTCCTATTAAGACTTATACTTATAAGGATGACGGGACTGTGGTTAAGTACCGTGTTGTGATCATGCTACCAGATGGATTAGCACCTAGTACAGTTCAGCCTTCCGGAGAGGGAAGAGGTGAGACTGCAGCTTATCACGAGGCAGTAGTGATAGCTATTGCGACTATCAGGGAGTACATAGCGGTGGAGTTAGCAGGTACCACTTTTACCGCTATTCCACATGACTCACTGATGGATGAGCCGGGAATGGATCACGATGTTTTGGTGAAGAAGCTGAAGTTAGCAGCCAGACTTCTTGATAGGTATAGGAAGATGGTAGGTTCACTGTATAACACTCACCAGGTCATTGTGGAGGACAAGGCGGAGATGCTCGATGACCTCACAGACACTACTAGGAGGCAGGAGCGAGCACAGTTGACTAGGCAGGAGTCGGAGGGATCTCATTTCTCACCAGTTGTGGGAAAGCACAGTTACCCGACACAGCCTGGACCTTCCAGGTATTCCCTCACTCCTGAGCCTATTCACTACCCAGTTATCACTTCTAGTATGGAGGCGCAGCAGGGTCTCAAGGGGGTCTCGGAGTCCGAGCTGCCTATTGAGAACTCTGATGGGTGGAGGTTTGACTGGCTGGGAGACGGCCAGCAGTATACTAGCTCGTATGGAGGGACAGCTCACGCAGCAGGAGTTGGTGATGCCGTAGTCACTCCTGTTGTATCTGTTGAGGAGGAGGATCCGATGGAGGTTCAGTTTGAGAGTCAGGAGCCAGTTGAGACACCTATGGAGCAGGAAGCACCGTTTGATCACACCTACTGCATGGAGAGTGTGTGTTATGGAGAGGCGGAGCCCTTTCCTACTATGTCTACTGACGAGACCAGGGTGTACTTCGAGAGCTACCTCGGACTAAATGGACTAGTGTTGAGCGATACTTCTGCGATGGACACTTCTGACTCGGACTATGTTCCGGGTGGTAGGCCGTTTGTTCCTGAGACAGTGCGCCGGACTACACGCCATCATGGGTGGACTCCGGGCATGTACTATGAGCCGTGAGACAGGACGGGACGTCAAGATCAAGACAGAAGCTTAGTTGTATCTGTGAATGCAGCTAGTGCTAGTAGTACGTTGATGTAATAAGAGAGACGCTAGAACTATCCAGTCTCGATCTATGAGTGTACTCTACGTGTGAGAGTACGTGTTGTAATAATGACTTTGGATCGGTTGGTATGATATGTATAATATGTACCTTGTATTTGGTTTTCTTGCGATCTTCCATTTGGATTTGGATTTCTGTTTTCCATTGTGTGACTAGTTCTGAGCATGAAGTGAAGCTCAGAAAGCATGGGCATGGTGTAATTATGAGATCTTCGCTTTATGTTACAGGACTAGAGGGGCTATGGATACGGGATTAGCTGCCGATGCTGAGGAGCAACGTTTGGCACAAGAGGCTCAGGCGAAGGCTATTAATGACCAGTAGGCAGAAATGGAAGCCAAAGCAAAGGCTGATCAAGAAAATCAAGCTCATTTACCACCACCACCGTTCAGGCCTTTGGCGGAGCAAAGCTTTATGCAGTATATGCAGTTCATGCAAGAAACACAGAACAAATTTATGCAAGAGCTCATGGGGCATGTTGGAGCCAGAAGGGTTCCGGAGGCAAGAGGGGTAAGTCTTTCTGACTTCCTCAATGCAAAACCACTTCCTTTTGCATCCGCAGTGGAACCAATGGATGCGGAGGATTGGCTCTTGGATACAGAAAGCAAATTGAAAGCGGTGGGAGCCAATGACGAGGAGAAGGTTCGTTATGCGGTACACCTTCTATCTGGACCAGCCGCAGCATGGTGGGACAACGAAGTGACACTCCAACTTCCGAAGAAGGTATTCTCTTGGGAAGAGTTCAAAGAAAAATTCCGTACCTTTCATGTGCCGGAAAGTGTGGTTGAGCTCAAGAGAAGGGAATTCGAAGACCTCAAGCAGGGGAGTGCAATAATGATGGCTTACATCAAGGAGTTCACAAGACTATCTCGTTACGCTAGTGATGAGGTAAGTACTGACAGTAAGAGGGTGAAAAGGTTTCTCAGGGGACTGGATCCATACGCGGCGATGCAGATGAAGTTGACTAAGCCGCGTAACTTCCAAGAACTCATGGATACAGCCATTACTTGGGAAAATGATTACAAGTTGGTTCAGATGAGCCGACTGAAGAGAGCCAAGACGGAGGCAAAGAAAGTGCAACCAACCCGAAGTACTCCAAACCTGAGTTTCAAACCCAGGGTGAGGACAGGAGGAGCTCCACCTAATCGTAAGGTGTTTTCACCTAAAGGTCAGATCCTCTGCCACAAGTGTGGACTTCCAGGACATGTTCAGAAAGATTGCAACAAGCCAAGGATTATCTGTTATGCTTGCGGGAAGGAAGGGCATATCCGTCCATATTGTCCTAATAAACCAGCTGGTGGATGGCCGGATAATCATGGTGGTAAGTCAGGTGGAGGTGGTAGACCTGCATCTGGAGGTGGCAGTAGCAGCAAGAACAACAACGGAAAAAGAGGCAGGAACTTTGGGAGGTTGAATTGCACATCTCTGGAAGAAGCTAACAATTCAGAAACGGCGGTCATAGGTACGCTAAGCATCCTTACTCATCCCGGTAAAGTTCTATTTGATACCGGAGCTACTACCTCATTCATTTCCAAAGATTTTGTTGAAAAATATGGGTTAAGGTGTCGGGCGATAGCACATCCTATGACTGTTGTGACGGCCGGGGGTAAACTTTTAGTATCCCAATTCAAACCAGACCAGGTCATTACGATATGTGACTGTCCTTACTTTGCCGATCTCTACGTTCTTCCACTCAAAAACATTGAAGTTGTTCTGGGAATGGATTGGATGTCGGATCATGGAGCACACATTGATTGTCAGGAGAAGACTGTGTCAATCCGGAAGCCTAGAGGTGGGAGAATCACATATCAAGCAGATAAGCATACCCATGTGGAGATTGGAATTCAACTCAATTCTCTGAAAGAGGCCAAGTTAGAAGATATTCCAGTGGTGAACGAGTTCATGGATGTATTTCCCCAAGAATTACCGGGAATGCCACCAGATCGGGAAATAGAATTCACTATTGATCTGAAGCCAGGCACAGCACCAATTTCACAAGCACCCTATAAAATGGGTCCTAAAGAGTTGAAAGAACTGAAGGAGCAGTTAGATGAGTTGGAAAGTAAGGGATTCATCCAAGAAAGTATATCACCTTGGGGTTTGCCAGTCATATTTGTTGATAAAAGAGATGGAGGCAGAAGAATGTGTGGGGATTTCAGGAATCTGAACAATGTCACCATCAAAAACAAGTATCCTTTGCCAAGAATTCAAGATCTGTTTGATCAAGTCCATGGAGCTGGGGTTTTCTCCAAAATTGATCTGAGATCAGGGTATCATCAAATCAAGATAAAGCCTGAAGATGTACCAAAGACTGCATTTGTCTCAAGGTATGGCCATCATGAATATTTAGTTGTTCCTTTTGGTCTGACCAATGCTCCGGCAATTTTCATGAACTTGATGAACAAGATTTTCATGCCATATTTGGACAAGTTTGTGATAGTGTTTATCGATGACAACCTGATTTATTCCAAGAATAAAGAGGATCATGCCTAACATCTCAGAATGGCATTGCAAGTGTTAAGGGAACATCAGCTGTATGCTAAATTCAGCAAATGTGAATTTTGGCTGGATCAAGTAGAATTCCTTGGTCATGTTATTAGCAAGGAAGGGATTGCTGTGAATCCAAGCAAAGTTAAGTCAGTCTTGGATTGGCAAGCACCAACCAATGTGAAGGAAATAAGAGGTTTTCTAGAAATGGCCGGATACTATCGGAGGTTCATCGAAGGATTCTCGAAGATAGCAGGGCCGATGACAAAATTGTTAAGGAAAAACACTCCATTTGAGTGGTCAGAGAAATGTGAAGAGAGTTTTCAAGAGCTGAAAAAGAAACTCACAACAGCACCTATCCTAGCAGTACCAGAAACTGGAAAGGATTATACAGTTTACTGCGATGCATCCAAAAATGGATTGGGCTGTGTTCTGATGCAAGACCGGAAGGTAATTGCTTATGGTTCAAGACAACTTAAACCACATGAAGTCAATTACCCAACACATGATCTAGAATTGGCAGCAGTGGTATTTGCTCTCAAGCAATGGAGGCAATTTCTTTATGGAGCCAAATGTGAGCTCTACACCGATCACAAGAGCCTGAAATACTTCTTTACTCAGAAGGAGTTGAACATGAGGCAGAAAAGATGGCTAGAGTTGATCAAGGATTATGATCTTACCATTAATTATACTCCTGGAAAGGCTAATGTGGTAGCCAATGCATTAAGCCGGAAGAGTACTGTAACACAGCAAATGGATAGAGAACATCCGGAGGATTTGCTTAAGGACCTAGAAAGACTGGAAATAGAATGTCTAGAGGTCCAATCTTTGGGGGGTATTCACACTATGAGAGTAATGGAGGAAAGACAAAGTGATTTGAAATACACTATATTCAGAAGACAAGATGAAGATCCTTTCATCGCCGAAGAAATCCGCAGGATTGAAGAGGGTAGACCATCTGAATTCCGTTTGGGTGATTTTGATTCACTCTGGTTCCAGAACAGAATCTGTGTGCCAGATATACCGGATATTAAGGGGCTGATTCTCAAGGAGGCCCACGAGACACCATACTCCATACATCTGGGAAGTACAAAGATGTACATGGATCTCAAGGAGTTGTTCTAGTGGAATAACATGAAGCGGGACATAGCCAAGTATGTAGCCGAATGTCACACCTGTCAAAGAGTCAAGGCAGAACATCAAAGTCCAGCAGGGTTACTTCAACCTTTGGATATCCCGGAATGGAAATGGGAAGAAATCGGAATGGATTTTATTACGGTTTACCTCTAACCAAGAGGCACAAAGATATGATCTGGGTGATAGTTGATCGCCTCACCAAAAGTGCACACTTCTTGCCTGTGAACCAAAAGGATAGTGCAGAAAAGCTAGTGGAGATCTATGTGAGAGAAATAGTTAGTAAGAACGGAGTGCCCAAGAAAATCGTCTCGGATAGAGGGTCAGTGTTCACATCTACATTCTGGGGAAATCTTCATGCAGCATTGGGATCACAATTGGATTTCAGCACTGCTTATCATCCCCAAACTGGAGGGCAAACAAAAAGAACAAATCAGATCTTGGAGGATATGCTTCGTGCATGTGCTCTAGATTTTGGAGGATCATGGGATGAGCACTTACCGTTAGCAGAATTTTCTTACAACAACAGCTACCAAAGCAGCTTGAAAGCAGCACCATTCGAGGTGTTATATGGTCGTAAGTGCAGATCTCCAATATGTTGGTTTGAACCTGGAAGCAACCGTGAATTTGAAATAGATTTCATCCAAGAGAAGCAAGACATCATTGATACCATCCGAGATCGTTTGAAGATAGCTCAAAGTCGACAAAAGAGTTATGCAGATCAAAAGAGGCGGACATGGGAACCCAAAGTGGGGGACTTGGTCTATCTGAAGGTTAGTCCTATGAAAGGAGTCAAAAGGTTCGGTATTAAGGGGAAGTTAAGACCAAGGTATATTGGACCATTCAAGATTCTGAGTCAAAACCGAAGTGTTGCTTTTGAATTAGAGCTTCCAGCAAAATTGAAGCAAGTTTACAATGTCTTCCAGGTTTCTCAACTTCGGAAGTGTTTGAAAGCACCAGAAGATTCTATTACACATGAAGACTTGGATCTTCAAGCAGACCTGACTTATGAGGAGAAGCCAATAAAGATCTTAGAGGAGAACTAGAAGAGGCTTCGAAACCGTGCAATTAAATTCTGTAAAGTTCAATGGAATCATCACTCCGAAAGGGAAGCAACTTAGGAGAAAGAAGAGGATTTGAGACAAGCATATCCAGAACTATTCAGGTACATAAAGTTTTAACTTCGGGACGAAGTTCTGATAAGGGGGGAAGACTGTAATATCCCAGCATTTAGGACAAAACGAAGGGTAGATTTAGGACCGTTGTGCATTCATGCATCTAAAACCTGAGTAATTTTTTCGCAAATCAAAAACAAACCTGGGTGAGCAAACTTCTTTCAAAGCATCTTTAGTATTAGAGGTGTTTTGATTGCTAAAGGTTTGTTAGGATCTCTTGAAGTTGATATTTAAGTGTTGTTGGAATTTAGAATTTATTCTTGAATTATCACAAATTTGAATATTTAATTTACAATAAAGGAATAACTCAATCAAATAATGAGTTAGATATAAGAAAAGGAAGTGAATATTAAATCAACAGAAATAATACTTTATTGATATTAAACAACAATACAATGTCTTTACATCTTTATTAAAAATTAAAAGAAGATTACATCAGAGTTAAACAAAAGAAAACCTAAAACTAAACTATTCCTACAAGACTTCAAGAAGTCCATCTTCTAACCTTCATAGTTTGTAACCTGCAAAACAAATCAAAAATAAACAAGGAAAAAGATTAGATGTTAGAGTTTCTACTCTCAGACTTTGGCAATTATATTGCCATTGCATCATTGAGTTAATTGACCAAGTATAGCATCTGTTCTTAAAAACCACTGGGGTACAAATCAAGTGAGCACATAGCAGTTTCACGGCACAGCCAGTGAAGGGATCAGACCAAGCTGAGTGAAGCAAGCAATCACACTGCTTACAAGCAGCTCAGTCACCATGGCTGGGCTGTGGTGTTGTCAACACCACAGCAGCCCAGTGAGCTGCTGGTGGAGTAGATGAGCTCGGCCTGGAGCAAGCTGCTCCCAGTAGACAAGCACCAACACAGCTCACATTCGACACACCAAGAACAACAACAGCCCTTGCACAGCTTCACACAAACATATCCAGTTAATCCATGGAAACCAACTGAAGCTCAAGATCAAGCTCAGGAGGAGAAGAACCAGCAATCCATCTCAGGAGGAGAAGGACAAGGAGGAACCAGGAGCAAGTCCAGGAGGTGAAGGACAAGCTTGAAGCTGAGCCAGGAGGAGAAGGCAAGCCAGAAGCAAGCCAGCACCAACAGCAAGCAACAAAAGCTGTACACAGCTCTAGCACTGCACAACTACAGGCATCAGGTAGAAACCTTGCAAGCATATTATGGCTAGAGCATGATTCCAGCTTGTGCTGTCATTAGATAAGCCCTCAGAATTGGCAAAGAAGTGCTTTGCCAAAATGATCCTAGGGAATCATGAATAAAAGACCAAAGTAAGCCACAGCAGTGTGCTAGCCTCAGTTTACACTTCACTGGCACATCACAAGGATTAAATCAACACAGAGAAACTTGTGCTGGGCACATGTCCCGTTGGGCATTCACCTCAAGCACACAAGTCTTGCAAGCATCACCAAATAGGTAGCAGTGGGCACACAAACAAGTTTAGCACCTCACAAGCTACTCCTAGCCTCAGACCAGCATCATTGGCTAAACTACCAGGAGCAAGTTTCACCATAGAAATGATCCCAGAAATAAGTTGCTGGGCACAAGGTCAGAAGACCTTGCACCTCAACACAACTAGCTTGTTGTTGGGCAAACAAGTCCATGCACAACAATAAAATCATCTTCCTAGTTATCAAGAACTAGGAATCATATCTATTTTGTTTAAGCCATTGTCACAGAGGACTGCAACACAGCATAGTATCTTATCACTTGGTTATCATAGATAAGCAAGTAGTAGCAGCTAACACAACACACTTATCACTGAACTGTATTAGCAGTTAACTGAATAACAATATTCAGTTTGACATCACAGTATAGAGACACCAGCAAACATAGAGGAATCACTTAGCATACCATGGAATAGAACTAGCTGAGAGAGAGTACAGGACTGCTAGCATAAGCCAAGTGCTAACTGAATCTTGCAAGTGTGCAAGGTTCAGACACAGCACCTCTGTCAGTAAGTATGCTGACAGAGGAAGTAGAGGAGCAAGCAGAGTATCACAGGATTCAGCACAATCACAGCTAACTGAATCAAACATGCATCTAGCAACAGCATCACAGAGCAAGCTCTGTGATCTTGGCTCACTGGTCTTGACCAGCATGGTCAGAGACCATGGCCAGTGAGAGAAGTAGAAGGGGGAGAGGAAGAAGAAGAGGCTCACCAGTCGCCCAGGTGCATACCTGGCCAGCATGGCGGGGCAGTGCCCGCGCGGCCGACCAGGCGCGGCCGAGGGAAGACTTCACCGCGGCACCACCGGGAGCACCACAATCGGCGCTTCCACCGGCGTGCACACACACACAGAGGTCTCCTCGGAGACGCACAGCTAGCCGAGTGAAGAGATCCGGCGGGGTGAGAGATCGGCGATGGCAGAGGGGCGATTCTCTGAGTGAGATCCAACCACGGATCTCCTCGTAGAGGAAGCAGCCACCGAAGCTGTTCGGTGGAGGTGGAAGAGGGTGCTGAAGGGAGCATTTCGCCCATGGTGGCGACAGCGTTGGCCACCGGAGTTGGCCGGAGCGGCCAGGCGACGGCGGCGGCGATCCAGTCGCCAGAGGGAGCGAGGAGAGGAGGAGGTGCGCGAGTAAGGGGCTGGGCTGGGTCGGTGGTTCGACCCAGACCCGAGCCGGTTGGTTTAGCCACGCCAGGTGGGCCGGCTGGGCCAGCAGGCCAGTTGGGCCAGCAGCCCAGTTTGACAAATAGGGCTTTTGGCAAATTGGTTTAAATAAAAATTTCAAATTCAAATGTTATCTCATTTCTTGAATTCAAATCAAATTCAAAAATTTAAATAACATTAATAAAACACTTTCCTATTCTTTAATGAATTAAATAATAAAATAAATTTCAATCTCTGATTAATATTTTAGATCTATTTTAAAGCTTTTAAATTCTATTTTCAAAAACCTTAATTAATATCTATATTATTAAAAATTGAATTTCTTCTTTAACAATTAAACCTTTTTCTTTTCAAATAACTCAACAAAAGTTTTATAACTTAAACTTTAATTCAAAATCTTTATTAAATTGTCTTAGCACTCCAATGGGGTAAAACACACAAATATAACTTGTGTTTTTAGAAACTCTTTAAACCCTAGAAAGTGGGTAAAACACACAAATAAGAAAACCAAGATCATAATTCACAATGCATAGCATATCATTGTGCATAGCATCCAACTATTTCTTGAAACATTGTCCTTATCGGACAATACTTGGATTTCTGTAGAACAAGGAGATCCGGAGCAACGCCAAGTATCCGACTCCATTACCTTTCAGTCACAAGGCAAGTTTATCTTGCTCATATCTCTTGAATGCACTGGTTTTGAAACTTCTTGCAAAGTGATGACTTCAAACTCTAACATTTCAAAAGAGATGGAAAACTTATTTTCATAAATGATTATGACTAGTGGTTATCGACCAGTGGTGATAACCTAGGAAGGCTGGCAGGTGGAACCACGGTAAGATTGTGGTGGTGGAGGTTCCACTTGCACGGGAAAGAAAACCTAGGATTAACTACCAATGCCACAGTTATTCTTGTGCCGTAAAAACCGTGTCATCCAAGAGACTTGGAATGGGACGCGAAAGTCACCTGTATCTTCTCTCGTTCGCATGTCAACGGGCAGCCAGTTGCCGGTCGTAGTAGGTCTTGCGGGACTACTTGCATATGGGTGGGACACCTAAGTTCTCACGGCACTGGTGTCTATGATGGTCCGCCAGAGGCGCCTAGGTACTTCATCGTTGGGGGTGAATATCAGGGGCATAACCTGCTCGCGTGAATTGGGTGGGCATGCGTTGTGCGGAGAAGGCAGTGATTGGCTTGGATCAATGACTGGGCCCCACATCAAGGAATTGTGGACGGGAATGTACGCCCGGTTGTGCAGCAAGGCTTTGATCTCTTTTGGAAGGACACACCTCTGCAGAGTGTAAAAAGATGTGACATGTTACCCCTTGTTCCGGGAAGGAGCTGCGAACGCGGCAGGAAAGGTGCTCTCAAGGCACTAATACCCTGTGTTGGCTGTTGGGCATAGTTTTCTAAAGTAAAAGCAATCTTTCAAGAAACCTTGATAAAACCTTGCATAGGCCTACGACTCTTTTGGGTCTGTGGCTGTAGATAGTGCATATCACACCACTTCTTTCTAAAGAAACTTGCTGGGTAACGCTCGTTACTCACCCCAATCTCTTAAACCCTTGCTAGACTGTGAAGAGCTCGACGAAGCAACCCTGAACGCAATCGAAGGCCAGCAGGACATCTTCTACGAGGAGCCAGATCTCTCTCGAGGCGTCGAAGGCGTGGATTACTTCATTCGCTTCGGAGCATCCTCCGGCGAGGAGTCAGAGTGAAGAAATACTAACTAATAGGGTAGCACTGGAGCCGAGGAACCGAGCAACTGTAGATTATGAATAAAGTTGTTGAGTTCTTCCCGTGTTTAATTATTCGAGCTTTTCAGTTGCTGTAAACACTAAGCACTTGAGGTGTTCTCTTTAATGGGAGCATTTCGTTATCATCACGCTTTGGTCTGTAATAAAATGTGGATCAGTTTGTATTTGGGCCCGCAATGTTTCTGTTGTACCATTCTGAGGGATGTAACATTTGTGGAGGCTTGTTCCGCAAGTGTTATATCAACGACTTGCGTACTACAACATGCAGTGGTATGCTGGGTCACCGCAATTGGCTCGGATCAACGGCTGGGCCCCATACCAAGGTAGTGTGGACGGGAAGGTACACCCGATTTTGCAGCAAAGTATTGATCTCCTATGGGTACAAGTGACCACCTCTGCAGAGTGTACAAAAAGTATCAAGATACTCCCTGTTCCGGGAAGGAGCTACGAACACGGCAGGAAAGGAGCCCATCGAAGCTCTAATCAACCTGTGAAGACTGACGGACATAGTTCTTTGAATAAAATCAATCTTTGAAGAAATGCTTACAAAAAAACTGCATTTGGCCTGAGACTTTTAGTCTATGGTCGTAGCTAGTGCATCAAACACCTCTAATCTATTAAATGAACTTGTTGGGTAACGCTCGTTACTCACCCCACTCCCTTTTAACCCTTGCTTAGACTTGGAGAACCAGTTTGAAGACACGGAAGGAAGCCCAAAGGACTACGAGGAGGTCTACTACGAAGAGCCGGACTTATCCGGAGGAGTCGAAGGCATTGATTACACCATCTCCTATGGTCCCGACGAAGGAACCGAGGAGGAGGCCGACACTTAGAACCGCAGGATCGGAACTTTGGTCGCATCAGACCCCTAGAATAAAGCGACCAGAGTTAGGCATAATGTTTAGTCTTCTACTTTCTGTTATAGCTAAGGTTTGTAATATCAATTTAGAACCACCGAGTGTTCCTCTTTGGACCGAGGAGGAACTGGAGTCCTTTGTAATATTATGGCTTGTAATATTTAGTGCTTGAATAAAGACCGCTATGTTTCTGTTGTACCACTCTGAGGGATGTAATATTTGTGAATTGGTACTTCACGAGTGTTATATCAACGACTTGTATACTACAACATGCAGTGGTATGCTGGGTCACCACAGCCGTCGTACGCGGCGAGTTCGCGTTCATACATTCGCCAGAAGAACGCGGTCCATGCCTGGCGGTTGTCCGGGTAGAAGCGCGGGTCGGCGCGCTGCTCGTCGCTCATCGTCTCGATGATCTCGTCGATGGCGGCGGGATCGGGATGCCGGCCATGTTCAGACGCTATCCTCCGGGCGCGCGGAAGTCGGGCGGCGCCGGATAGCCCGCCGCGTAGAGCAGCCGGCCCTCCCACTGGTGCAGGGAGCGCCGGCCGAAGCCGTTGTTGGCCGCACCATCGTCGTCCGATCCGTAACCCGCCATTGCTCTCCTGGAGGAGGTGGAGGAGGTGGAGAGTGGTTTGGGGAGAAGCGGGTGAATGTGGCCGACCAGACGCGCGGTAGGCCGCGATATATAGGCGGCCGCGCATTAACTCGCCTCGCCGCGTGGCTGGCCGTCCATCGGTGGCAGCTTTTTTAGCGCGCGGAAGACGATGCGCGGGGAAGACAACGATGCACGGAAGATGAGACGATAAGGACGACGACCGCCCTCTCTCGCCGACAAGTCGGGGCCACACGACGCGCGGGAAATTTCCTCGCCGTTTCGCGCGCATTTCTTTCGTCCGGAGTCCCCGAGCGCGCCCCGGAAGGCCGGGGATGGCCTGAGCTCGCCGGATGGATGAAGGCCCAAATCCGGGCGAAAACGAGGATCCGGGGGTGCGACTGGGCCGTTTTTCGCCGTCCGGATGAAAAAAAGGATGCCGGGGGCCTCGCCGGGCTCGTGGCTGGAGATGCTCTTATCGATCGTGGCGGCGTCGAGGTAGATAACCTGGCCCTGGAGGCGGCGGACGTCCCGTACAGCGCCGCTCCAGCATATCCTCGCCGGGTGGAGCGGCAGGAGGGGGCAGTGCGTCCTCCTGTAGCTTCAGCGTAATCTGCTCTTCCAGAATCAAGCGCATTGCGGTGGCCGCCCGTTCCTCATCGCCGTGCCGGCCGGTTCCTTGCGGCTTGCAAGAGATGCACGGATAGGTGGGGGTATGTCTAAGACGGTGGGCATCGAAAAATAAAATCCACATACTGATGGACGTCTAGGTCTTATCACATAGCGTCCAGACATGCTTTGAGATCCGTGCAAATTCTGTAGCACATTTCAGAAAACACCTTGAGCTATATGAATTTCGTGGCAGTAAGCCCCTTCGCTATTACAGAACAGACCCCTCATTATTTCATATTAGTCAAATTTAGATTTGCATCAGATATAGTACATAGTTAGCTAGTATGAATTTTTATATGGAAGATGTGTACTACATGGTTAGTACAAGATTAGCATATGTAACTTTTTTGCTTCAGAGTTCATAAAAAATAAAGATTATTTTTAATAGAGGGTTAGTACAAAATCATTGTTTACAGTATATGAAAGAGGCCGGATCCAAAGGAAAATACAGTAACCAAATATGGAAGCTTTTTCAGATTGGAACCAAATCCATCTAGCCAGGACCAGAAACCACCACGATCCCCATTTATAAGAAAGGTTTCCTGCAGCACTAAAAGAGAAAGATTTACAAGAAAAAGGTTTCCTGCAAGCATTCAAAGGACGTTTCCATGCCATAAAAAATCCTTTTAACCAAGCAAATTCTGTTTGTAAGAAACCTATTCGGGAGAATCATGGGAAAACCAAGAATCAACCAAGAATCATGCCGTTTCGAAATCAACCAAATAAAACGGGGATCAAATCAGATCAGAAGCAAATTCCCTTTTTTGTGGAACGACCAGATACGAGGAGGAGAAGAACGGGGGCATTGGAGGGGCCCCGACGAGGAGACTGGGAAGGCGGCGCCGGTGTTGGCGAAGGGCATGGGCGCCGGCGGTGTTGCAGTAGACCGTGAAGGAAAGGGCAGTCGGCGGCAAGCGGGATTATCGGCGTGGAGAGCGAGGAGAGAGTTGTGGCGGCAGGGAGAAGAGGATAAGGAACGGGGAGGCAAATAAGTTGTACATGCACACTTTCGTGGCCATAGGGTGAAGGAAGTGTACATGTGTAGGTTGTTTGTGTCAAATAGGCCAACACGAATCTTAGAACCTGGTTGTCCGTTGGATAAGACCCAGACGTCTAAGCCGTTGTGGAATCGCTGATGGTGCCTTTTGGTACTACCGTGCCCATGTTTCCATCTAACATCCTCTTATATCATCTACTCTGTGCAACCGACTTAGATCTATATTATGTGAAAAAAACGCTGACAGTCGGTTCGCACCCAGCGGACACCGTGGAGCAATCTAAGCTTCCCAAATTTCAGGGAGCTTAGAGCTCTTGGAAGATAGTTAACTAGAAGCACTTCCTTTGTACTACATGCCATAATTCTGGCTGGCAAATGCTGATGTGGAAGGCATGCATGCATACATGCATACATGGTGCATCATAACATCACTGCATACGTATGAACTGCGTTTCTATTTTGGTGTAGATCACGACCTACCTTAGCTAGCTGCTTGTTTTTCGTTAACTCGTCATTTTTCAATCTAGCTTTTGATAAATTAGGTCCTGCCCAAATGCAGATAATTTAACTATAATCAATAAACGTGATGTGGTTAGTAAAGGACTACCGCTTATTTGCTCTTGACATTCGTCACAGGTTTGCTCTTTGCTAGTGCCTAGTGAATGCAGCAGTTAAGTGGTGCGCTGACTATGAACGCTTTTGTGAACCGTTTATTTGCCTATGATGTGCGCGCGGTCAATGCCACCCACTAAAATGTTATATGTTGATCCAAATTTTATAAGGAGGCTAACGACGGAGCAAAGCGAGACCTGTCGCCGAGAGGCTTGGGCCGAAGGGAAGTGGATCATTACCGCCGCCTATATATATTCATTGTAAGCCGCCGGCTAGGGTTAATCGCATCATAAGATAACCAACGGCGTTTGTAAACACTCCTGATATAGTGAAATTTTGGTGGTTGGTACCCGTGCTGTTACCTCTCTTTGTTGGAGAGGATTTATCACGTTAAAATCTTGCATCCGTGTTGTGATTTCTTCTCATTCTTCGTTATTGCCTATCACGTTTTATAACATAACATATCACAGCTGGTCGGTTTTGGTTAAGATGGCATGTTAAGCAGCTTGTGTGTTATCTTAGAAAAGCAAGCGGTGGGATGGTTAGTATAGTAGTTGGTAAAGTTTAAGCTTATCCCTTTTTATGCAATTGAAAGTTTAAGCTTATCCTAGTGGGACACAAGCTAGTTTTTATACTTAAATTTCTTTGTGGTGATGCATGAGCAGGTATGACCACCGTCCATCCGGTGTACTAGGTGGAAGCAAACAACAATGGCCATTTTCTCATGTATAGCTTGTTTTTACGAGGATGGTGTCAATCATGCATGCATTAGATCAATAACCTGAATGTAATAAAATGTTAACGTTTCCAGTAAACACTAACTACTACACATCTGTGGCCTGAAAAGGCTTTAACATGTTTACGTCTAGGATGTGAACGTGTTTGAACTTTTATTTGACATTTTTTCTTTCTCATTAGAGGCATCGTCAAATCAAAGAATTTTTTGGAAAGGACACAAACCAAATTCTGTAGAGTTAATACATCTCGGTAATTTGTGATCAATTCACATAACATTCTTTTCAAAATTCTTTGTGGTAAGTTTCATTTGGAATTGTTTTATTGAATGTAATCTTTTGAAAAGACCATTTATTTTGCTCTGGCACAACCAAAAACAAATCTTTGGTCTGTATTCATTATAACTTTGGTTGGAAGGATTTCAGCCTACTCTTGAATAGTATTTATTTGTTAAAGGACGTTTTATTACTTAAAAGGTTTAAGCATTACAGCCAGCCTCTGCATAGCTACGATGCACACAGCTGTCCAAAAGTACTAAATGGAGAAGATAAAAAAGACTACGCGTATTACATCTCAAAAGAATGTACTCTTGAATCGTATAAGATCAAACTTAACATGAAAGAGTGTACAAACCACACGAGATCGTAGAAGAGGTTTAGATGGACCCAATGTGTCCCTCCAAAACAATGTGTAATAGAATCATTAACAGATATTTGATTGCACTAATTATAAGAATACTACTACAAAAACATCAAAGACAATTATCATGCATTCTAATACCAAATTTGCCGTTATGAGCAGGGTTTTTTCCGGCTGAGATTTCCAAAATTTGAAGAAAACCGGAATTCTTGTTCTCCTCAGAAAAATTCTGATACTGCTTAAAAACATTCTGATGAATTTGAATTTAATATCCAAAACAAGCTAAAATAGGTTGTGGTAATATTCAATGAAATGGTTTGGTATGGAGGCTACGCGTTCTGTGATTTGTCCAGGAGTCGCTGGGTCGACTTCCTCTTGCGGGCAGAGTAATTATTTTTGAGTTAGTTTAGTCAGGTTTCGTGGCACTAACTTATGACCACTCTGCTGCGCAAGAACTATGTTGTAATATAGATAGTAAGTGCATTTGTTTTGGTGTATAAAAATTGAATTCAACTTTTTGTTGGAATAACTCGGATGGTAAATAAGTTATGTTTCCAACATTTTGTGGTAACAGGTAATCCCGGCGCCCTCCGGTAAGACAATTAGATCGAGAAGAAAAACCTTATTCCTAGGGCATTTTCATCACAAATTCAATGAGAAAACTGATGACACGATGCTGAGCAAGCTTTTAGGTCAAGGAAATTAGCTAGATGATGGTGCCCTGAATGCATGTGGTGCGCGCGCATTGGCACACTCTATATTCTAAAATAAACCGAACAAGACCACCCCGGAAATATATGCTGGTTTACTCTCGATACCGTTCGTTTGCATTATTCAGGTATAATGGAGGTGTGTGTATGGTACAGTAGGTGTTTCAGCTACAAACTGGTGGCGGGAACACAAGTGTTGACTCCCGTCTTGAGCCACACGCGCCACCAAGGACATGTCGACGCACCCATGCTTGTGTATACTAGTGCGCGTGAATATTATCTGATTGGACAAGAGCTGCACACGGCCACCTGAACTGAAGGTCGGCAGGAGACAAAAACAGAGTTAACTCGATCCTATAGCTTCTAAGCAGCTAGGAACTCGATATATTGCGACAAGGAACAGAGTTACTCATATCAAGATAGTTTTCGACGCCCTTTCGCGAACTCTTATGCAAAATATATGCATGGGATGGAATGCAAAAGTGCAATGTTGAGCTATAGCTAGCTAAGACTACGTGTCCAACGTAGCCGCCATGAAAAGGAAGAAATAGTAGATGACTGTTGGAACTTGGAGTAGATAAGTACCTAAAAGTTTTGTAGTACATGCCATACTTCTGGCATATGCTGATATGGAATGCATGCATTGTGCGTGATAACATCACTGTATACGTATGAACTGCCTTTTTTGGGTTGATCATGAACTACCTTAGCAGCTTGTATTTCTTTAACTCAGTCTATTTTCTATCTCTAGCTGATGAATCATTAGGTCCTGGCTAACTGCAGATAAGTTAATTGTGATCGATAAAGCTCATCTGGTAATTAAGTGGTTGATGCTTATTTGCTCTTAACATTCGGCCCCACGTTGCTTTTGGCTATTGCCAGTGGATGCATCAGTCAAGTGGTGCGCTGACTATGAACGCTTTTGTCAACCCTTTTATTTGACTATAATGTGTGCGTGGTCAATGCCACCTACTAACATGTCACACCGGTCGGTTTTGGATAAGATGACATGTTAAACAGCTTGTGTGTTATGTTAGAAAACCAAGCGATGGGATGGTTAGTATGGTAGTTAGTAAAGTTTAAGCGTATCTTTTTCTATGTGAATGAAAGTTTAAGCTTATCGTTGTGGGCCACATATCTTGAGCCACAAGCTAGTATTTATACTTTAATTTCTTTGTGGTGATGGGTGAGTAGTATGTACCACCGTCCATCCATTGTACTAGGTAGAAGCAACAACAATCAATGGACATTTTCTCATTTATAGCTCCTATTCGACGAGGATCATGTCAATCATGCATTAGATCGACAACGTGAATGCAATAAAATGTTAATGTGACGAGTACTAGTACTAGTTACCCACATAAACACTAACTAGACCACATCTCTGGCCTGAACTTTTATTCGACATTTTATTTCTTTCTCATTAAAGGAATTGTCAAATCACAGTATTTCGTAGAAAGAATAGAAATCAAATCCTTTGTAGTTTATTTATCTCAGTTATTTGATTTTTATGATCGACTGACAAAAAGAATCTTGTCAATCTTCTCTTTGTGCCTTGTTCCATTTGGAATTGTCTTATTGAGTGTAATCTTCTGAAAATACCATTTATTTTCCTCTAACGCAACCAAGAAATTCTTTGGTCCGCATTCATGATAACTTAGATTGAAATGATTTTGTACTACTATCAAATCGTATCAGATCAGACTTAATTAACATGAAAGAGTGTACATACCACACGAAAAAAAGGAATCTCAGGAAGAGGTTCGGATATACCAAAGTGTTCTTCAAAACCAGAGTGTAATAGAATCAGACAATCAGTAACAGTTACTATTTGATTGCTCTAATTGTAAGTTTTTTTAAAAAAATGGGGGAGCCCCAGCCTCTAATTGCAAGTAAAAAATACTAGTACAAAAAACAAGATAGACAATTATGCTCATATATTTTACTACTACCAAATTTGTCGCAATGCATCTTTCTCTGTGTCTTAGTGCGTTCTTAAGTTGGCATTCCGATTGGATGCATATATCATGCCTATGTTTGGACAACGCAAAGCCACTGGACAAAATCTGTAGAGATCAACTTCTGTGGTTCTCCATGAATTCGCGCCCCCCTAACTTGTTTTATAAGTTCCAGGACTGAAGACAATATATAGTTCACTTGCCCCAAAATCTTAACTGAAAGAAGTATCGGACGAGAAGACCGTGTGTACACATTATAATGTCCGGATCGTGTTGTCATCATTCATGTGATTCTTTTTTAGGTAGTTAGCTATTAGCTAGCTAAGATTGTGGTGAGTACACTAGCAACCCATGCATCCAGCTAGCTAGCATCCATATATACAGGCATGTGCACACGTACATGGATAGATCGAAGTTTCTTGGCTGCCGCCTGTAATTTTTGACCCGACCTACCCGGGCAGACGACATACTAACTTATACATGATTGTATACTTTGCCTCTGCCTGGAAAGTATGTGTTTAATGAAGGGTATTTTTTTATCAAACTCAAGAGGTCGTATCAAGACACAATCATGCAGAATTCTGTGCGTGGAAAGTTGATGCATCAAATGATCTAATCTACAGAATTTTGTCCAAAACCGCTGAACATTTTTTACATTTACCTTGAAAAATATTGATGGCTAACTTGTGCACGGCTCATCAATAATTAGCCTACCATGGCGCTCCAATATATAGATTCCTTGGAAGATTGCATATATGGCATCAAATGATCTAATCTACATCGTTTGATCCATCTCGTATAAACAAAGAATCACCTGTGCTCTCTACGAGCTTCTACACACATACAGTTGTTTATGTCACATCTCTGGCAAAAAATGTTATTTATGTCACCTCAGCTAGTTAATCGATCGTGCCTGCACATTTCATATGTTTGACCTAGGTAGGCAGTGCTGGCCAGACTACAAGGTCCGTAGCACAGAGTAGAAGGTTTCCAAATGAATAATTAAATGTGGCTAGGATGACAGGATCGACCGGGAGATCCTTTGATCCATCTGTAAGGGACCTCCAACGGCCCGACCTATTTTTATGTCCGAATCTGTCTGACTTTGTTCGTTTAGGTCGATCCATGGATATGGAAATCGCGGACATCCGTTTGCGTTGAGTCTGACTTTGTTCGTTTGGGTCGATCCATGGACATGGAAATCGCGGACATCCGTTTGCGTTGAGGGCTGTACCTAGCGGTGTCCGACCCAAAAAAAAATAGACATGCAAAAAAATAGTCACAAGCATAGCGTCCAGGGGGTCGGCCTCAGGAAGACGATAGCGCTGCCGACGCCCAAATCCCGCGCCACCCATCTGGCTGGCACGCCCTCTCTCCTCTCCGGCGAACGGCACCATCCTCTCTCCTCTCCTTCTCCCTCCCCTTTTCCCTAGCTTCGCCCTCCCCTATCACCTGATCTCGCGGATCCCTGGCGGTGCCCACGAGCATCTACCGCCGGCGCCGCCGCGCTCGCCCGCCCAGGGGCCATCCTTGACAGCCGGAGCCGCCGCGCTACCCCGCCTAGAGCCGCCGCAGCTCGCCGTATCGGAGCAGAGGCGCACCGGAGCTACACATCGGAGCAGAGCCTCCGCAGCTCGCCCGCATCGGAGGACGCCGGAGCTCCACCAGGAGGACACGTGGGCTAAGACGAGGCACAAGCCAGCAGGGATCTCGGGCGGTTGGGCGGCGGTGGCTGGTGGAGTTGCGGGCAAGGCGGCCACCGGAGCAGTGCGGGAAGAGAGTGAGAGAAGGGAGGAGAGAGATCTAAGGCCGCCGAAGGTCGGGCGACGACGGTTGGTGGAGTTGTGGGCAGGGCGGCGACGGTTGGTGGAGTTGCGGGTGCCATCGGGCAGTGCGGGAGGAGGGAGAGAGGGTGTGAGAGAGAGAGGCCGGTGAGAGTGTCTGACCAGTGGGTCAGTCCGGACATGGGCCGAACGCGCGGATGCGCGAGTTGTGCCCGGGGCGACCAAAACACGCCCCTAAGGGCATCTCCAGCGGGCCAACGCATTGCGTCTGTGCGCGTCCGAATGCGTCTGACCGGACCGGTGCGCCAGTTACGCATGCTCCAGCGGTGCGACGCAATTGGACCGACGCGTCGGGCCCGACCCATCCTTGGCCCAAATTTGCGGCAGGATTGCGTCAGCCCGGACGCTGCCGGACGATGCGTGTGTCCTCCCGCAAATGCCGTGGGTCCGCATGGCAGTGAAACAGATGTGACTTGACGCTGGCGCCTGCGCCGGGCGTGATGCTGGAACACGCAACGACATCAATGCCGACGCAGAAGCTCAGGCGCTAGCCGCTGACCGATGCGATGACGCCTAAGCTTCTGCACTGGCATTGATGGCAAAGCCTCTAGGCGCTGTGCGGGCGGTGGCCGCCCAGCGCTTTATAAGTGGGCGCGCTCTGGCGCCGCTCCCGTACACACCACCAGAGCAACACACACCCACCACAGAGCAAGCATGCGCCGGAGCCGATGAAGATGCCTTCCTGGCCGAGGAAGATGAAGAACGCCCGTGAGTTGTGTTGGCGATCAACCGGTTCATGTTGGTGACATTCTATGGAGACCGGGAGATGGATAAGTGTTGACCATGGAGAATCTGCAAAAGTGGTGGGCAAACTACGAATTTGACTGGAGATGACTTAAAGCAACGGAGAAATTTCTTGAAGTTTTCAGATGGGTAGTCAACAATAGCGAGAATGATGAGGTCGGGTAACTCTTATATGTGACCTAATATGTGAGTTGTTCACTTTCACATAGACCAGCAGAAGCTACCAGGATGATGATACAACGGTGTTGTCAGATATGATAAATTTATGATCGATGTGTTATGGCATTGAACAGATACTCCAGAGAGTTGGGAGCACAAGACAAGAGTGTGGAAGAACTAAATTGTCGTGGCAGCTTTGACTTTGATGAAACAAGGAAGAAACTATAGTTGTAGGTGGAGTAATGCAAAGTCAAGGGGAGTAATAGCGGAGCTCATGATTAATGGTTCAAGTTCAAATACACAGATGTTCATGCATGGCGACTCTCTGAGATGGCGAATGTCATAATTGCTAAGGTAGATATTGTTGCAATATGTGTTGAATATGTGTACGAGTACTTATGCGGTAGGTTATGTGTTGGAGTCGAACTCTGTAACCTGATCTAATATATAAAGGCACCGGGGTAGCTAAAAAATAATAGACATAAGTTAGGTTAGACACAAGATCATTTCTCGGGGATGGTCCCCGTGGCAGGGGCGCTCGACTGGCATGGCATTATAGATCTAGTGTTTCTGTATCATCGTGGCGGGCGATGATAACAGGCGAGATTTCTGGAAAAAAATTCGAAAACCAGAATTCTCGTTCCCCTCCGAGAGAATCTGACACTGTTTAAAAAAATCGGATTAATTTGAATATAATCTCCAAAACATATAACAGGCTATGCATGATACTAAATGGTTTGGTATGGTGGCTATGTGCTCTTTTACTGGTCTAGGTCTCGCGGCTTTGACTTCCTCTTGTGTGGTATAACTATGTTTTAGATAGAGTTTAGTTGGGTTTCGTGGTGTAATTATCTTTTAGTTAAACTAGCATCGTGGCCCTGGCAAATGCGAGGGCATATGACCAAATATATAACATATAAATATATTATAAAATTTGAGAATATATTATTCATGGTTTGAGCCTACATTCCCAACTGTGGATCAATGCATGTTGCCAAACTGGTATCCTAACATATGTGCCTCTTTTTGTCTATGTATAATTATATGAAAATCTGTTTCCTATTAGTTCATATGTTCAAAAGTTGTTGAAGTCGTACGTTTGGTTCCAAGTTAAAGTATCTTAAGTTTGTAGGAAAAATATATCAACATCTGCCTCGCTAATTTAGTTCGATAGATTCATAATATAATATAATTTTACATTATATAGATTTGGTGTGATACATATTTTCATATTTTTAAACAATTTCAGTCAAACAAAAACAGTTGACTTAATTAGGACAAACCTAGAACTTTGATTATTTTGTTATGAAGGGAGTAACTATTTTGATACACATATCGAAAATATGTACTGATATGTTTGATGTATTTACATCACGTTAGGTATAGGCAGATCCATAAAGATAATGAGAGACTGATTCTCGAACGACCTAGAACTCATTTAATGTTTGCTCTGTACAAACCAAACATGAATCACGACTCAAATCCAACCGCCAAGAACATTCTTGAAATCTCATTGCAAATCATAGAGTGCACTAATACCAAAGCAAATCCAATAGCTCTGAAGTCAATCGAAAACTAACTTAATGGATCGAGAATTAGCAAAAATGATAGAAATAAGCAATCTACGAAAGCAACATAGTGACCATATATGTTTTTGTAAGAAATTAATTTATGCTAGGATATCAAAAGCTCCATATTTGTTCTAAATCATGGGTTTGATTTTGGGAGATTTCATATAAAGAACTAACTCTTGATGCTATCCAAACATTTATATGCTAACGCCACACAATACTATATACATTTATTCATATTTGTACTCAAGCAAAGAAACGCTTTATTTAACAAAATTCTTTGTATAATCCTATGTGTACGTATGTAGACAAAGAGTTCACAAATTATTTGCTTGGTCAAAAAACTGTGAACACCATCAAATTATCAGTACGTGGCTGACCTAGCTTGTTCTTGTTAGCTAGGGCCTTTAAGGGTACCATCGATTCAAATTTGCTCATATATATGCATGCGTGTACCCTGCAGCTAATTGGGAATTCAAATGCTGGCCCTAGCTTGGTGCATGCATGGAACCGCATGTCTATACCTTTGATCCTAATTATCTGCTCAGCCGACGCAGGTCAAATAATCATGCAAGATTGGAAAATAAGGTGTCTATTCATGATGCATTTGGCCCCTGGCGCTGTCCGGCTAGCTAAAATCTCAGGCGAGAATACGTATAGAATCTTTGGCATGCACGTTCATTGAAACGACGACTTGGTGCACTATAATTATTTGTTCCCAAGTGCTAAAAAGTGCTTGGGTGCTAATTTGCTTGCCCGAGCACTCGATTATGAGCCGTCTGATAGTTTCTGGATGGCTTGATCGCGTGCCGCGTCCGAAGAGTTATCCCGACCGTAAAACACCTGGTCCTGACACATTCGCGCCTGGGTTCTACCTGACAGGTGTTATCGAGGTAGCTGTTTCCCAGGAGCAGCGCCCCCTTCTCTGTCCCGCAAGAGTCGTTCCCCATTTCTCTGCTTCACGATAAACTCTAGGGTTTCGTCGCTCAGGAAGGCGATTTCGTCGGCATAGGACGCGTGAGCGCGAGCAGGTTTTCAGCCCGTCGATGGAGAGCGAGCGCACGCTGGAGGGAGGCGTGCTCGTCGGCGAAGGGCTAGCCGCGCAGTAGTGCGGCAACTCTGCATGGAGGAGCGAGACAACCGGTCGTGCGGCGAGCTCTGTGTGGAGGAGCGAGACGACCGGTAGGGGCGAGCTTTGCGACGGCGGAGACCCGGCTACACGCGACGGCCGAGACCCAGCTGCGCGCGACGGCGCGGTGCTCGGTGACGAAGATCTGCGACGTACGGAGGTAATCCCCTAGCTGAAACTCCACAATTTACGTGCGATTCGTTGTGTTGGAAAGCAATTACTGCCATTTTTCGCACTGAGGTCGTGGGGATTTACCTTGCAGTGCCTATCCCATCGTATTTGTGTGAGCATGCACACCACTACTGCTGGTTCAAATATAGCTAGGAAGTAGATCTCATGTAAGTCAGCATGTGTCCATAATGTGTTTGATTCATCTCGTTGTTGCAATTTCTCGCAGTGGAATGAGTTGAGTGGTGCGCATATACCACACTGGATTCTTGTTGCTGCACATGCCCATTACTAACTTTGTGCCCATATATTATTCATTTGGACATTGGCTAATGTTCTAAATTTGTTATTGGGGGTAGAACACATTCCACTTGGACAATAGCTAACGACGCCCTAGGTAGAACCGCTGTTGTCCGCTTGCAGCAACAACACATCTGGTTGGCAGCACCACCGCTCGCCGCAGCGTCGCCTGAGATTGTCAGCACCACCACTGGTCACGGCTAGCACTGCTGGCAAGTGCCAACCACTTGAATCCCGGCCATGAACAGCTTAGGTTGCATGGGGAGGAGGATAGATTTTTTTGGTTATGGGGTACCCATTTCAGTAACTTAGTTGGGGTACTGAATTTAACTTAGATGGGTTTCTCAATTCAAATTTGTTGGTTTCCTGTGTCAGTATGGCTTCCCTAACATCGCTAAGTTGGTTACCAAATTCATATTCGTTGGGTTCTGCCAGCTTTGCATCTAGTTGTTTTTAGAAGTGTTAGTTAAGTCTATTTTTCTGTCACACTTACCCTTAAGTGTGTACAATGATTTCCATTAAGTTGTCTGTCTATCACCATTAAGTTGCTTACTGATTTGAACATAGTTGCTTAGTGTATTTTTTCCTGGTAGTTTAGCTATGGTTTTGTCGCCAACATCATTATGTTTAGCACCCCTGGTTTCATTTAAATTGTTTTTCAAACATGGCTAAGTTAATTACCAACTTCAGTTTATGTTGTTTTTGTATGCTTATTAGGTTTAGCAAACTAAAGTATGGTAAGGATACAACCTGCGGGATAACTAACTGATGGTTAGTAACTTTTTTTTGCATCCAACTTTAAAGAAGCCATTTCCTTTGGTACAGTAGCCAATTTAATTCATCATAACATGCACATTTTATCTTGGTTGCCCATCTCTGATGCAAGATTGTCCCTCTCTTTTATGTAGACTCTGCTTGGAGATTTGGAACTGAATAAAAGGTTACTGAAAAAGTACTTCAGCAGGGGTACCGCCCACCTTGACTGGAAAGACATTGTAAGTGTTTGTCCACATGTTAACTTCCCTTTTTATTTACACGATATGACATCCTTTTGATGCTGAAGAACCATTTGAACCACACAATCTGTAAGTACTATTAACTTGGCTAAATAAGTTGTATCCTTAGTATTATTAAGTTGACTTATGAACTTAACCTAGTTGGATCTGCAAGTTTGCTTAAGTTGTATACCAAAAATAATTATATTAAACCATAGTTATCACTGTTAAGTTAGTTGGGCTTGTGTTTATTCAAGTTGTTAAAATAAGTTGTATCCTTCGGAGGAGGTGTTTTGGCTCTCGGGTGTATATGAACCTATTATGAAAAATGCATAAAAAACAAATTTCAAATGTCAAAAAATTCTAAAAATAAATTTCGCATGTCAATCAGGACATTCTATATTGGCACACAAGTTTTTGACAACAAAGAACATTTTATGTGGCATCAATAAAAAAGACAAAAATATGTCCCATGAATAGTGATATGTTCATACATAAATTTGTCTTTTTATATAGGACATAAAAAATGCTCTTTTCTTCTAAAAAAATTGTGTACAAACATAACATGTCAAGATGTACATGTAGAATTTTTGTTCCGAATTTTTTGACATTTTGAAATATGTTTTTTCGATAATGGGTTCATTTGCTCCCGTGAGCCGAAATGGATATCCGGTATCCTTAGCATTATTAAGTTGACTTATGAACTTAACCTAGTTGGATCTGCAAGCATGCTTAAGTTGTATACCATAATTAATCCAATTAACCCATAGTCATCACTGTTTTAATTAGTTGGATTGCTGTTTCCGCCAGCAGTGTGAATTTTCCCATTGTGTTTCCCTCCCAAACCACTGTGTACACCAGAACCACCACCACCTGCTTCTTTGTTATGGTACATTGGGTCTGGAGATTCTTCGACCAAGGCGCAGCCTGAGTGCAAAACTGCGGCTCCTTGTCATAGAAGCACTCATCTTCATTAGAGATAGCATCAAGGTCCAATCCTAAGATAATATATCTTCACTTTTTTTCCGAAGCATTGATCCTTCGGAATGTTGGATACTGACTATTAATAAGTTGACTACTGAAAATTAGTAAGTTGATTACGGAATATTAGTAAGTTGATTACGAATAATTAGAAAGTTAATTACTGATAAAAGTAAGTTGATTACTGAATATTACTAAGTTGATTTAACTGATAAGAAGTAAGTTGATTACTGATAAAAGTAAGTTGATTACTGAATATTACTAAGTTGATTACTCATAAAAGTAAGTTGATTACTGAATATTACCAAGTTGATTTTACAGCCCACAATAGTGCATCATGTATTTTTCAGCTTCATATTTTAAGCAACAAGCTTTCTTTTCTTTTCAACCAAATGCACTCAACTACAACACTCGATCAAATGATATGATTTTATCCAGCACATGCAATGTCTACTTTTTTTCCCTCATGTGGTTGCAACTATTTTTCAGATTGATTTGTCAACAAGGTTGCGTGGGTATTCAACATGATCAACATATCAAAGAGCTACAACTATGTTCAAAGTCAGCTATGTACAAGGTGCAGATAAGATGGTGTCTTTTGTGATCAAGAACTAGCATAGGTCAATCTTTGAAATTAAGTATCATGATAATCCCTTGTGCAAACTTGTTACCAAAGTTTTTGGTATGCCTTTGTTACTCTTATATGGGGGCACTGTACACCTAAATATTCAACTTGCTGCAACTATTGACACCTAGGTATGCAACTTGTCTGTATCCAAAATGCAACTTCCACTCAAGTGGAATATTCCCCTGGCAAGTTTATCTTCTGGATGATCTAAGTTGGTAGTGCTACCACAGTACTTGTATACAATAAATCTAGTTTCTTTTCATAGTTCCAGGTTATACATAGGTCTACAATTTCTCTGGACAAAAGTTTTGTGCTGCAGAATCATCATTGGCTACAGTTCTTACTAGTTTTACTTGCTAGGCTTAAAGTTCCTGGTTGTTTTCAGCTGAGTAAATGACATCGGGGGTCACATAACTTGTTCTCCATGTGCACTTAAGTCACACATCTTGTAAACTCGATTAACCGGTCACACAACTTGTGAAATATGTGCATCTGAGGTCACAAACCGATATGTTGTCTATTTTTTGTAAAAAAAAACCGTTACGCGCTATGCACCCGAGGTCATTTGGACCAAGTTTTTTTTTTACCCGAGATTTCGGAAATATTTCTGGAAACTGGTTTTTCAAAGATTTGTTTCTAGGAAGTTCTTCTTCGGATCTATCAGTCGTTCTTCTTAAACAGATATGTGACATGTGTCCATAGAGTAAGGAATCAATCAGGCTATTGTGTGATGAGGAAAGTTAGGGGAGGAAGAGATCAGAGTTACCTTAGTGTTTTCCTTCGGGGACCTATCTGATTTGGTTTTCCGATCCGAAGAAGTTGCAGACTTGTGTCAATTTTTGGGAGGGCAAGAGGGAAGGGTCTGATGATGGGGCTGAGGCACTCGTTTTGGCCTGCTTTATAGCGATCCAAAGCCCAATCTGGGTTGTCCCATCTGCCATCCTTTTGGATTTTATCGTTTTGCTCGTACGATTTTGATCGGTTACCCACTTTTCTCCGACCGAGTGCTGGTATGATCAAACCAGCACCCAGGTGCCGTGTCAGACAAACCAGCATCCGGATGCTGCCTAGCCACGTCCTTATTTGTTTATTAAAAAAAGGCTACGTGAGCTGCTTTGAAGACGTGATTGAGATGGACTCCATCTAACTAAACGCTATGTGATTTAACGTTGGCAATTTTACTTTGACACGCATACGTGTGCATTTTGCGCACGTGTCAAACATGTACTTCACAACAAAGTTACGCTATTCTTGTTAATCTTAACCGTAAATTATAGATCTAACTGCTAGAATAATTCTGTTGATGTGGATTAACGTAGTGTCTCTATTTTAGAACCCCTGTATTGTGCTTTTAGTATATAGTAGATTAGTCGTGTTTTGTAGCACAAAGTTAAGAACGCTCTGTTGTGCAAGAACTATGTTTTAGTAGGAACTAGTATGTTGTAGTATGGATAGAAGCCACTAGTAGAAAAATGGGCATCGGTCTAAGCCTTTAGTATCGGTTCCCGTATGAACCGGTACTAAAGGGTGCATTAGTACCGGTTCACTTGTCCAGCCGGCCGAGGAACATCAATACCGGTTTGTTGAGGGCCTTTTGTACCGGTTCATCTTACGAACCGGTACGAAAGGGTTTCAGTCCAAATTTGAGACAGAGGTGGGGCCAGAGCTGAGCCTTTAGTACCGGTTCATCTGAAGAACCGGTACTAAAGGGCCTCCGACCTATTTTCTGCAGCCCGACCTCTCTTTCCCTTCTCATTCTCCTCTCTCACATTTCCAAATCTCTATTTTGCAACTCTCACACTCCAATAAATCTTCATTTTTCTCCACCATTTTATCAAGATTGACGGCACCCATCTATCTAAGGGTTAGCAATATCATCCTTTCTTCCGGCGTTCCTAATTTAGCTCATTTCTTTGCTAGTTTAACTCGTATGGTTTTTCTAGTGCTAGCAAGGTGTTTGATGAAATGCCTAAGTTAGGGATTTCATTCTTTTTGTATGCAATTGTGCTCAAATTAAATTATGATTTGTAGGTTTTAGTATCGTCCCCGTCCTCACCGCCGTCGATCGCCAGCGTCTTCCCCTAGCCGGCACTGTACCACCTCGGTGAGCCTTTTTTTTAATAAAAAAAACTTAGTTTTATGTGATGAACATGAATATTAATTAAGTTGGTCACTCATATATCCATGATGTTGTGTAATTAATGATTTTTGATATACTTATATAATGCAGATGAATCGACAATGGATGTACGGTGACCGATGCCATCCCGACTTCATTACTGGCATGCATTATTTTCTCAACGTGGCGGAGGCAAACAGGCGGTCGAATGGTTTCATTTATTGTCCATGTAGTTCCTGTAGGAATACGAAGGATTACTCTACCTCAAAGACCCTTCACTTCCACCTGCTTGAGAATGGTTTCATGCCCGGCTATAATTGTTGGACCAAGCACGGAGAAAGAGGGGTTATAATGGAAGGCAACGAAGAAGAAGAGGATAGTGACAACTATCCTATGTTCACTGAAGACGGTGATAGTAGTATGGGGGAAGACGAAGCAGAAGAAGAGCCCATTTTTGATGAGCCCATTTTTTATGACCCCGATGACGATTTGGGTCGGGCCATTCTTGATGCGAAGATAAACTGCGGAAGTGAAAAGGAGAGGTTGAAGTTGGAGAAAATGTTAGAGGATCACAACAAACTGTTGTACCCAAATTGTGAAGATGACCAGAAAAAACTGGGTACCACACTAGAATTGCTGCAATGGAAGACAGAGAATGGTACTTCTGACAAGGGATTTGAAAAGTTGCTGAAAATAATAAAGAAGATGCTTCCAGGGGTGAACGCATTGCCCTCTAGTACGTACGAAGCAAAGAAGGTTGTCTGCCCTCTAGGATTAGAGGTGCAGAAGATACATGCATGCATCAATGACTGCATCCTTTACCGCGGGGAGTACGAGAATTTGAATGCATGTCCGGTATGTGGTGCATTGAGTTATAAGATCAGGCGAGATGACCCTGGCGATGTTGAGGGCGAGTCCACCCCCAGGAAGAAGGTTCCTGCGAAGGTGATGTGGTATGCTCCTATAATACCACGGTTGAAACGTTTGTTCCAAAACAAAGAGCATGCCAAGTTGTTGCGATAGCAGAAAGAGGACCGTAAGAAAGATGTGATGCTGAGACACCCCGCTGACGGGTCGCAGTGGAGAAAAATCGACAGAAAGTACAAGTTATTTTCAGATGACGCAAGGAACTTAAGATTTGGTCTAAGTACAGATGGCTTTAATCCTTTCGGGGAGCAGAGCTCCAGTCATAGCACCTGGCCAGTGACTTTATGTATCTATAACCTTCCTCCTTGGTTGTGCATGAAGCGGAAGTTCATTATGATGCCAGTGCTCATCCAAGGCCCGAGGCAACCCGGCAACGACATTGATGTGTACCTGAGGCCATTGGTTGAAGAACTTTTACAGTTGTGGCGTGAAGAAGGTGTACCTATTTGGGATGAGCACGAACAAAAGGAATTTAACCTACGAGCGTTGTTGTTTGTAACCATCAATGATTGGCCTACTCTTAGTAACATTTCAGGACAGTCAAACAAGGGATACAATGCATGAACACACTGTTTAGGTGAGACTGACAGTATATATTTGAGAAACAAGAATGTGTACATGGGGCATCGTCGATTTCTTCCAAAACAACATCAAGTAAGAAAGAGAGGAAAGCATTTCAGAGGTGAGGCAGAATACCGAACGAATCCTACCCGCCCTACTGGGGATGTTATATATGATATGGTCAAGGATTTAAAAGTGATCTTTGGAAAGGGTCCTGGCGGACAATCTGTTCCGCATGATGTTGACGGACATGTACCCATGTGGAAGAAGATGTCTATATTTTGGGAGCTACCCTACTGGAAAATCCTAGAGGTTCACTCTGCAATCGACGTGATGCACAGGACGAAAAATCTTTGCGTGAACCTGCTAAACTTCTTGGGCGTGTATGGGAAGACAAAAGATACACCGGATGCACGGCACGACCAGCAATGTATCCACGAAGGAAACAACCTGAATCCAGAGAAGTATCAAGGTACTGACAGCTACGCTCTTACCAAAGAAGAGAAGGAGATCTTTTTTGAAGTCCTGAGTAGCATCAAGGTCCCGTCTGGCTTCTCATCGAATATAAAGGGAATAATAAACATGTCAGAGAAAAAGTTTCAAAACCTAAAGTCTCATGACTGCCACGTGATTATGACACAATTACTTCCGGTTGCATTGAGGGGGCTTCTATCGAAAAATGTTTGAGTACCCATTGTGAAGCTATGTGCGTTCCTCAATGCAATTTCTCAGAAGGTGATCAATCCACTAACTCTACAAATTTTACAGAAGGATGTGGTGCAATGTCTAGTCAACTTCGAGTTGGTGTTCCCACCATCCTTCTTCAATATTATGATGCATCTCCTCGTTCACCTGGTCGAAGAGATTAGTGTTCTCGGTCCTGTATTTCTACACAACATGTTCCCCTTTGAGAGATTCATGGGAGTCTTCAAGAAATACGTTCATAACCGTGCTAGGCTAGAAGGAAGCATCTCCAAGGGCTATGGAACAGAGGAGGTCATTGAGTTTTGTGTTGACTTTATTCCTGACCTTAAGCCGATCGGTGTTCCTAAATCGCGCTATGAGGGGAGACTGCGTGGAAAAGGCACGCTAGGAAAGAAAGCAACAATGTGTATGGACGGACATTCTTTCACTCAAGCACACTACACAATTCTGCATAATTCCAGCTTGGTGGCTCCGTACAAAGTGGAACACAAGAATATTTTACGCTCTGAATACCCGGAGCAACGTGAAGATTGGATTGATGGAGAACACATGAAGACTTTCGGCGGTTGGTTGCAAACACGTCTCATGAATGTCACTGATGAAGAACAGCTGTACTTGTTGGCCAAGCAACCATCTCCGACTATATCGACGTTTCAAGGGTACGAGATAAATGGGAATACATTTTACACATTCGTCCAAGATAAAAAGAGCACCAACCAAAACAGTGGTGTCCGCTTTGATGCAGCAGAGGACAATGGGAAGAAGGTCACATATTATGGGTACATAGAGGAGATATGCGAACTTGACTATGGACCTAATTTCAAGGTCCCTTTGTTCCGGTGCAAATGGTTCAACCTGAAAAACGGGGTACAGGTAGACCCGCAGTACGGAATGACTACAGTGGATCTCAAGAATCAAGGGTACGACACCGAACCATTCGTCCTAGCCAGTGAAGTGGCTCAGGTTTTTTATGTGAAGGACATGTCTACCAAACTGAAAAAAAGAAAAGAAAGGCAAGAGGACACATCATACGATGAGCCAAAGCGCCACATAGTTCTTTCAGGAAAAAGAAACATCGTGGGAGTAGAGGACAAGACAGACATGTCAGAAGATTATAATAAGTTTGATGATATTCCACCATTCAAGGTGAAAACTGACCCAAGCATCATTTTAAATAATGAAGATTGTCCATGGTTGCGTCGCAATCAGAAGAAAGGGAAACACAAGAAGAAAACTTAGGGTGTGTTCGGTTCGTGGAACCAAGTGGAATGTAATGGAATGGTTCCATTCTAGTGTAATGGGTTGGTTCCATTCTTGTGTTCGGTTGGGATCAAAAAGTGTAATGGAACGGTTCCGTTTTTTGTTCGGTTGAGACGAAAAAAAATGGAATGGAATGGCTGCTACTCGCCTCCCAACCTGCCGCCACTCCCAACCTGCCGCCACTCCCAACCTGCCGCCACTCGCCTCCCAACCTGCCGCCACTCCCAACCAGCCTGCCGCCGCTCAGCTGCCGCCGTCGAGTGCTCCCTATTCCCCGCCGTCGCCGCTCCCTATTCCTCGCCACCTCAGCTCCTGCCGCCGCCGCCCCGCTGCTCGCCGGCCACCGACTGCCTGCGCCGCTCGCCTTCCTCCGCCGCTCACCTTCCTCCGCCGCTCGCCTTCCTCCGCCGCTCGCCTTCCTCGGCCGCCGCTGCGTGCTTGCTTCTGCACAGCGCCGCCACGCTAGGGTATTCGAGCGCCGCCGCCGCCAGTAACGAAGGATTAGCGGTGAGGCCAACGAGGCGGAACGAGGGCGTTCCACCGATTCGGTGGAACCGGCGCATTCCGCATTTAGAGGGAATATTCGTTTTCGGAGAACCACTTCGTTCCATTCCATTAGCCCAACCGAACACTAGAATGAGTCCCAGGTGCAGAACCAACCCATTACATTCCACTTGGTTCCACGAACCGAACACACCCTTAGAAGACTAGATAGGGATCATAACTTGTGTATCTCAATATGGAAATCACTTTCCCATTTATTTTTTGTGTAATGATGTTATTGTATGAGGGAAATTTTTCCGAGGCGGAGCTTCCGAAGATGCCGTAGGGCGTGAGCACCAACGACATCTTCGAGAAGGTCCGCCACGGGAGATTTCCCAATAATTTACCCAACATTGTTAGAGGAGATGGAGTCTTTCACGGGCTTGCAGGGAAATTTTTCCAAGGCAGAGCTTCCGAAGATGCCGTAGGGCATGAGCACCAACGACATCTTCGAGAAGCTCTGCCATGGGAGATTTCCCAACCCTTTACGCAACACTGTTAGAGGAGATGGAGTCTTTCACGGGCTTGCAGGGAAATTTTTCCGAGGCGGAGCTTCCGAAGATGCCGTAGGGCGTGAGCACCAATGACATCTTCGAGAAACTCCACCACGGGAGATTTCCCAACCCTGTCCTCCATCCATGGGGATGAAACTCTCCCTACCTTCTAGGTTGGCTTGTTGAGCTGCTTGCCATGGCGTATCGTGCGTCCACCCACGCGTCCTTATCTCATCGAGCAGTGCATCCACCCATGCGTCCTTATCCTGCCGACATCTTTAGTCTCGGTTGCACCCACCAACCGGGACTAAAGGTTACCCACACGTCCTTATCCCACCGATAGTTTTGTTAGATGACACAAAAATCACCTTTAGTCCCGGTTGTACCCACCAGCCGGGACTAAAGGTTAGATGGTTCCCCGCGCCACTGCGTTCCCGCCTATTTTCTTCCCGCGCTTTCCACCGCTTCCCGCCTCCGTCTTTCCGCTATTTTTCACTATATATATGTAGGCTTGGCCTCCATTTACATATCACATCTAGACTCATATCTGCAAACCTCATCACTCTCTTCCATGGCTTCCATCGTATCTCTAACCCCCCGGGAGGCGGAGGCGCTTTGCGCCTCAAACTAACCCTGCCCGCCGGGCTACCGCGTCCCCAGCGGCTTGATGCTGAGCGTCGGAGGCGTACCGGTCCCTCCTGTCCCTGTAGGTGTGGCGCGCCAGATGGCCATCACGAACCACTACTACTTCGAGCTCACGCCAGAGCAGCGGATGAATCCTCAGTGGCATCCCGACTACAGCCCGACTTGGGACGCCTTCTTCATCAATCGGCGTGAGAGTGCGCTTGCCAGGCAAGAGGAGGACGGCTCGCCTCGTTCGAACTTCAACGAGGCCGGCCGTCGGCTATGGTGGCGCGGCCGGACTCTCCAGAGCGTCATGGCCTACCGTGGCCCCCGCCTGCGCTACCCTCAGTCTTAGCCCACGCGTGCTCACCAGTCGAGGTTCGACTACCGCGACCCCGATGCCAGCGACGATGATACCGGCGACTACGACGACTACAGTGGCGACGTTTATAGGGCTAGGCACGACTATGACTGAATCACTCCAACATTCGAAAACAAGCTCGGCCGATTGTGACTTAATCTGGCCATGTATCTTAATTTTCAGTTGAGATATGTACTTCTTTTCCTGTTCAATCGTTTTCCCGCCCTTTTTCTTTCCGCCCTTTTCTTCCCGCCCTTTTCCTCTCATGGACGCAGCGTGCCGCCGCGCCAACCGACACTTAATTATTAAGCGAACATATGATCAATAGAAACTGCAACAGAAAAATCAAATATAACTAATCAAAAAGAATATCAAATATAACTAATCAAAAGAAAATAGAAAATCAAATATAACTAATCAAATATAACTAATCAAAAATAAAATCAAATATATCTAATCAAAAGAAAATAGAAAATCAAATATAACTAATCAAAAATAAAATCAAATATAACTAATCAAAAGAAAATAGAAAATAAAATATAACTAATAAAATATAACTAATCAAAAATAAAATCAAATATAACTAATCAAAATAAAATAGAAAATCAACTATAACTAATCAAATATAACTAATCAAAAATAAAATCAAATATAACTAATCAAAAGAAAATATAAAATCAAATCTTATATTTACTAATTGGAGGCACCATACGAGCTCCCACGTTAATCCTTGGAAACTGTAAAAAAGTAACCGTAGGATCTAAATAACGCGGTCGGGATCGAATAGCCGAGCGAAGAGTTATATTTTCTCTAGGAGACATCGTATCCGGTCGTGTCTCTTCTTCTTCGACAAAAAGAAAGATATCTCATCGTCATCTCTACTACGTACGATACAGCGGGGCGTATTAGATCCGGTCTTCACGTGCATCTCCTAAATTGTTTCCGATTGGTTTTGTGTTCACGGGTGTGTAACGTGGAGAGGCCACACCACCTCTTCCTACCCATGCAAGCAATGATCCTCAGCGGTAGCGGCGGCCAGAGTCTACGCGTTTGGCCGGGCATCTGCGGCAATGCTAGATGGCGATTGGCGCTGGGAGTAGAATCGCCAGGCACATGTAAGCAATCTACTTTCTCTTTCCTATTAGATTCTTGGGTTACTCAGCCATTGGTATTTTATGCTCTCGGGTGCAGCTGTTGTTTGATTTTTTTACCTGTGTACTCCGCTGATCAATTTTGGCCATTGGAGTCTCGACTGTCAGCAGATTGACTGCGTGGCAGCGGCTCCGTCTGGGCCGAAGAGAAAAGACTACATGGATTTAGATCCATGCCATGGAAGAAACACATCAAATTAAAATGGCGAAGATGAATTTGAAGGAAAAATAGCAGTAAGTTATTCCCCTAAACAGTAACTACTCTGATATTATTTCTCTATATGTCTCCGTTTGGTTAGTTATTTGTCTCTTCAACTATGAAACTTCCTTCAAAAACAAGTTCTCAGATGATAATTCTCAACAATGTAGATCTATGATTTTTATTCAGTCCTAGAGCTCTAGATTTTAAAGGACTTTATATCTTTAGAAAAAGGGATTTGGTTCCATAACTATTAGTTATGTGCTATCACACAGGATTTTTTCACGCGGGCACACAAGTTCTGCTCCAATGTGGACGTGGCCGTCAGGCATGTAACAATTCTCCCTCCTTTTCGAGCTTAATATAAACGACACGCATATCTCCTGCATGTTCTAGAAAAAATAGTTATGTGCCGTCTCTAAACACAAAGATTCACACATGAACACTTCTTCCCTGTCTGTTAAAACATCAGGCTCTGCTACATGATGTTCTGCAGCATATAAGATCTCTACATGTGAAACTTTGATTATTGTTAACCATCGGTATCTACTTTGATCGAAATCTACCTAAAATTAACAATTTGGGTTTCACCGCTTCACTATCTTATATTTACTAATTAGAGGCACCGTACGAAGCATCACATTAATCCTTGGAGTTAAGAGAATGTCAACCATTAGATCGGCATGTAATTTATTTTAAGCAATAGGATACACAATGAGGCCCGATCAACTCTTCCCGTCGCATAACTTTTCTGTCTTTCTGTATTAGCTAACCTAGAAAAAGAATCTCCCATCCCTGGCTTTTCATCGATCTGGCGGCGGCGAGAAGCTTCTTCCGCTCTTCGTGATCCAATAAAAGATCACGGATGTCAGCTTTTTCTTCCAGCTAATGGCAACAAGTTTGATCCGGTAGCAAATCGTTTTCTCCGAATCCTTCTCCTATGGATTTATAATATACGGCAGCGCAAGTTGGCAAAGTCTCATCGGCCCAAGGTACAACGCAAGAAGAACTCGATAGATTTGGTGGTCGGCTGCCTCTACCAGTTCTACAGAATTATTATACAACGAATTGCAATGTCGTACCCTCAGCCATGCAGTGCCAATGATTTTGTGCACCGCATTGTCTAGCAATTGATGGGATGAAAAAATGTTGCGTTGCCTTGCCTCTCCAAGTATCCATCCAGTCTAATTTACGAGGGCGCAGATTGATCCTCCTAGCTTGCGTCCTTGGGGAGTCTATATATGCACCCACCGACCTGCAAGCCTTGCACAATTCGATCATCTCGCCGAAGCTGCAGTCTTCTTTAGACACCACATTGGTCTTCAATGAGGTGTGTCTCCTCTTTTTTTATATGTCAAATTGCAGTTTTAATTATTATTTAGGTCACAATTGCAGTATATTATGTCACTGACAAAAATGTCAGTTCCTTTTTTGATTAGGAAATACTTTTGTAGTTCAAAATATAGTCTTAATAAATCTGGTGTCATTAGGTGAGCAGACGTACAAGTAATGCTACTTGAAGGCTTTAAATTTATATGGTGGATGTGTGGAATCCGTCATGTCGTAACTACTCCCCACGTAGTGTAATGCTACTTAATTAGAACAGCGTAATCAAGAAAAAAATTGTACAATGAGAAGAAGCAAGCAATACACCACGGTATGACGAAAATAGATGACCTAATTGACTTCTTTCGCTTCATTTATACGCGTAAAAGATAGTATTGTTAAGAACAAATATGAAACATCAGGTCAACAAAATCAGGTGTTTAAGTACCCTCCTTTTATCTTATAAATATTTCTAAAGTTTATACCGAATTCCATGGTAATGATTAAGAAGTAATATTATATATATTTTTCATATAATTTTTTGAATATAAATAAATTTTCATATTAATTAAAAGTTTGCTCCAATTTATTTATCTGGACTATGTCTCTCTTATGCCCGTAGCTTCTGAATTTCTCATTGGTATTCATTTCTTATGCGGTCTTCACAGACTCTTTGAGTAGTTTGCTAAAAGTATTAAAAGCGTGCATCACGATATAATTGGAGCTTCTCAAAGTACTCGCAAAGTAATCTACATGGAATGACAATAAACTATTACATGGTTATAAAGTCACCTCTCAAAAAAAGTCCATTCCCTATATTTTGATAGAAGAGTATTTTTGAACAAAATTTAATGCATGGAACTTCCTATAATCTATTCTTTTCCTTACAAAAATTCTAGCCCGTGCAGTAGCACGGGTTGACGACTAGTATAACTAATCAAAAAGAAAATCAAATATAACTAATCAAAAGAAAATAGAAAATCAAATATAACTAATCAAATATAACTAATCAAAAATCAAACGAAAATAAAAAGAAACTGCAAAAGAAAAATCAAATGAAAATCAAAAGAAACTGCAAAAGAAAAATCAAATGAAAATCAAAAGAAACTGCAAAAGAAAAATCAATAGAAACGGCAAAAGAAAAATGAAACGAAAATCAAAAGAAACAGCAAAAGAAAAATCCAAAGAAAATCAAAAGAAACAGCAACAGAAAAATCAAAAGAAAAAGCAACAGAAAAATCAAAAGAAAAAGAAAAAAACCTTTGGTACCGGTTGGTGGAAAGAACCGGTACGAAAGGTTAAAAGTGCGAAAAGAATTTCCAAAAATATCTTTGGTACCGGTTGCTGTTACGAACCGGTACTAAAGGCGTAACAGCAACCGGTACCAAAGGCCCTTAGGCCTTTTTCTTCCACGCCACCGACGGACACACACGCAGACACTTGCAGCAAATTACTCCCGCGCCGTCGCCGTCGCCGTCGCCCGGAGCCCCGCGCCGTCGCTGTCGCCCGGAGCCCCGCGCCGTCGCCGTCGCCCAGAACGAGGTCCGCCTCCTTCTTTCCCTTCTTTTTCCCTGGCGTCCTCCTTCTTCACCTGCAAGCGCCACCCCGGCCATCGCCTAGCGCCGCCTCGGCCATCGCTTCCCCTACCTTTCTCGCATCAGTATCCATCCAAAAAGGCGGCGGCCAGACGGAGGTTGACCTGCATCAAATTAGGAGCGGCCGGTACTGCGGGGTTCCAGTAGAGCAGCGCCTCGGCCTCCTCGACGAGAGCCGCCGGAGAAAGACGAATCGACGAGAGCCGCCGGAGAAAGTCTAAATCAACAACAAATACCCAGATTGAGAAATCCTTGTCAGAAAATCAAGAACGAAAACCTAGATTGAGAAATTATTTTGTTTGTGTTCAATCCATCTGAATGGTACTTTTTCGTTTGTACTGAGATCTGAAACGAATTTGATTCGCCTATTTCTCTGTATAATTGTGAAACTGCAATGAAATAATTGTGAAGTCTATTTTATTGCATAATGATCATAAACATATCATATTTGGTGTTGATATATTAGATATTTCCAAATGCAGAGGGTATATGTATCAATTTTGGTGATGTAACCAATATAATCATATACAGATGTCTGCAGTATCAGTGTGCTATAGTTTGTATAATACAGTACCACATAACAAAAATTGAATTCTGAAACGTAATTGGCTTCTATTTGGTTTGATCCAATTTACAGTATTATATGAATATGTGTCATATCTCTTTGATACCAAAACTTTACTGAACATACTAGAAACATATCTTGTTCATTTTACTAGAATTAGCTCATCGGAAAAATGAAAATATTTCGATTTTCCTCATAAATGAACTGAAAATAATTTGAAAATGAAGACAAATGATAAATATAATTGCTATGAAAACTGGGAACATTTGTCAACTTATTTTCAAACCGATGCGATGTTTGAAACGTGGTTGATGAAAACTAGGAATATATATCTGAATGATAAATTAGATGTAACTTGTTACGGATGGAATAATCATACTATTTGTCAACTCATCCACACACTTTTCAACACATGACTGGAATAATGCTATGGATCGTGAAAAGGATGTCTCAAATATTAGTAGTGTATGCTATATTGTTTTTCTGATACTATAGGGGTATCCATGATAAAAGAAGATGATTTCTAAAAATAATTGGATCATATTTGGTATGGCCCGATTTTCATTAATGTATGTAGCATATGTCATATCTCTTTGCAAACAAAAAGTTATTGGGCCAATACTTGAACATATATCTTATTTGTTTATTGGAATAAGCACACAAAGAATATTGAAATTATTTTGATTTGCCAATATGAACTTAAGACTAATTTGAAAACAAGTGTCCGAGATATTTCATTGAAATATTTGTGAATTTATTTTTCAAATCATCACAATATTTAAAACGAAATTGAGAAATTATACAAACTAACCTGATGAAAATGATAACAAACAATGACTTTATATCAGGATTGTAAATTAGTAGCCACTTGCCTGTTGAAAACTATAACAAAGATAGAGGCACTGGTTCCCTCACCGTGGTCGAGGTCATCATAGCTTCAATAATCGAAGAGAGAGAGAGTAGCTCGTTGCAGCAACACGTGGGTGGGGTCCATAAAAATGCAATAAATCAACATACATAGCTTACCCGAGGAATACACATGGGATACTAAAGGACGTGGCGTGATACGATTGGTGAAGAGGACACCGGTAGGAACCGGCTCCGTTAGAAATGACTTCTCACGTTCTGACCCCGGTGCAAAAAGTCTTGCGCCCTATTTTTAATTCAGATCTACGTTTTGATAATTGTGATAACTTAAAATGACATGATGAATCAAATAATTGCACTTAATTTTGTAGTGACATTAAGCTATGGAGGACGACACCTTCATCCGAGATGAGGAGCGAGAAGAAATGGTGCAGAAAATGATATTTGAGAGTGCCCGTGGACCGAAACCCAATGGAGAACCCGATGGAGATGACGATGATTTGGGCTCACAATTTTTGAACGATGTCGGTGAGGGACTTGAGTCTGAAGAAAGAAGAGACAACGAAGTGTCCTTAACAACCTCCGGCGAGGTGTATATCAAGGCTATATGTTCATCACTTGATGCATTGATTTATTTGTATTACACTTATTAACGAATCATTTTTCTTTTAGCCTTCTGGATCATCGAGCAAATCTGTTAAAAAGCAACGAGGCCCGACGCAACGTCTAAAGGGCGAGGGTAGGTTAGCCCTCACCGCATTTAAGGATAGTGGTGAACCGGTGGATCCCAAAGAGCACTGCCGTAAATTTATAAACCAAGCTGGAGTTCTTGTTAGGGACCATGTACCGATCAGCATTGCAGAGTGGCATAAGCCGAAGAACGCGGGGGCTGAAGCTAGTTATGTCAATGATACTCTAAAACTTTTTCTTTGGGACAGTCTACTGACACACTTTAGCCTACCGGAAGACATGACGGAAGGCCAGAAGAAGAAAGTCAAGGAATGGACTCTTAAGAAGATGGCCACACAATTCCAGACCTGGAAGAAAAATTTATGGGCCAGATATGAAGATGAAGATCCAATATTCACTGGAAGTCTAGTGAAGATAAAAGATCACTGGCCCGCATTTAAGAGATATAAGAAATCTTCTACTGTTGTGTCCCGATCAGTCACAAATATGAAAAATGCTTCAAAGAAGGAACATTTCCATCATTTGGGGTCAGGTGGCTACAAGACTGCCATTCCGAAGTGGAGAGCATTTGAAGCTAAACTGATGGAGGCAGGAATCACTCCACAGACATGGGACTGGCCCGACCGGTCCAAGTTCTGGTTGTTCGCGCATGGGGAAGGGTTGGACCCAAAGACAGGGCAGATCGTTGCAAAGGGAAAATGGAAGGAAAAAATTAAAGCAATCACGACGCAGCTTATAGATGCAATTGAAAAAGTTAGAAAGGGAGAGTACATTCCCGATAGAGAGAATGACGAGCTGACACTCGCTCTTGGGAATGCGGAACACGTTGGACGGATGCGAGCCCTCCCAGGTGTCACCATGAAGGAAGCATGGCCGGAGTGCGCTGACACTTATAGAAGCCGTTCGAGAAAGAAGAAGCAGGACTTAGACAGGTTAGCAGAATTGATAAATAGGGTGGAGGTGCTTGAGAAAAATCAGAGGGCACCTGATCAGCCGCTGTTTCTACAAGATCCTCAAGCCGATGCCGCCCCATCTCAGCGAAGAAGCAGTGTGGGTTCCTCGCATCTTGAATGTGGAGGAAGCTACCCCGTGGATTATGTCATGGAGAAGACAGATTGGGAGCTACATGTGCAAATGAGGAACGTGTCCGTTAAGGTGGCGGTCGGCTATGTTTACCCAAATGAAGATGGAGCAACGCACCATCATATGCCCATTCCAGCTGGCTGTGTTCGTGTCGGGGTGGATGACGTTGTTCCGGGTTTTGAAACAATGGAGCTTGATTTTCCTGGAGGTGACGAAGAGAAGACACTGGCCGATGTCAAGCGCGGTTTCGCCATATGGTCCAAGAAATACATCGTCCTTTTGCCAAGGCCACCGACTCCTCCTCGTAGCAGTCCACATGAGCAGCAAATTCCACATGAGCAGCAATGGCCATCGACTCCGCCTGGTAGTAGTCCACATGAGCAGCAAAGTCCACACCTACCGGAGAGGGACCCCAGCGCGAGTCCACCATCTCGAGATCCTCTGCGTAAGACTGCGTTATTTAAGCAAAACGGTACGCCGCCTAGGAAGAGACCTAGAAAGGAGAAACCACTACCGCCTATTGAGAAGTTACCTTGGGAAAGAACTATCGAGGAATGCAGCGAAATCTCTAAGTCCGAGGTGGCAAAACATTTTGCTAAGAAATTGCCAGAGATACCTTTTGAGAAGACTCTAGATCCGGTGAAAGTTATTCGTACCGTTGGGAATCTATATGACCCTGCACCATCGCCGCCATCTGACTATAGGCGTTCTATTGAAAAGTCGTATGACACTATGGTGGAGGTGAAAAAACCCGATCAATCGGTGGTCTCGGCGAAAACTAGGAAACAAGTGTACCAGCTTGGAGAACAACCCGTTCAATTGGTCCCCCTCTCAAGGTGTTTGACGAGAAGGCCGTTGAAAGTTCTCGACAAAACACAATTGATTACCCCATCGCTGAAGTAGTGTATCAATTTGTTCAAGGGAAAGATCGGGTCAAGAATATCAGGTCGCTACCAACATGTATGCGTAATTTGAATGTGTGGTACACTAATGCCACAAAGAGAGGGATTGATGTTATCATGGTGCGAGTTAAGGATGAGCACTACTTCCAAGAATACTCTGTGAGCGTTGACTTCCTCAAACTTTTTCAGTTATACAATCTCCGGGCCATCGACAAATCTATCATCAGTTGCTATTGTCTGTAAGTGATTTATTAATATAATTTGAGAAGTCTTTAGCTCAGCTCATTCATTATCTGCAAATTATCCTCAATTTAATCTTTTGTGCGCTATATTATGCAGATCGAAGAAGCTCGAATACAAAAGGGATGAAATCACGGACATTGGGTTCATTGACCCAGATACAATGCATGAAAAAACCATAGAAGATCCCATCTATAACAAGGATACACCGCAGACTTTGCTAAGGTTTTTGAAGCGACAACGTGACAAAAAGATAATACTTTGGCCTGACAACTTCAAGTAAGTGTAACTGTCTTATAACACATTCTATTTTGCTCACCATATGTTAAAATTTTAACTGATGACTTATATCTATGACAGTGCATATTTAAACGTGCGCAAATTCCACTTTATTCTTATCGTCATTAAAATGTACGATGGAGATGTTGAAGTCTTTGACTCACTAACCAAAGAGCCTATACTATACAAGTCGGCTTTTGATATGCTCAAAAGGTAATTTTAATTCTTATCGTTTTTTTCGTTAATTTCCTGATATCAACAAATTAATAACTCTTTTATGCATTTTCTTTTGTCGGGCAGCGTATGGCAAACGTTCATCCAGGAAGATCCGACCGGTGGATGGAAACCGAAGCTGATTGCTACCGGTTGATGGCGCCAGAAAAGAGCTGTGGCGTGTAGTTGACGTGGGAGCAGTAAGTCCTTGTGCGTGGTGAATGACCAGCCCGTTGGGAACCCCAAGAGGAAGGTATGATGAGTGTAGCGGCTAGTTTTCCCTCAGTTAAGAAACCAAGGTTTATCGAACAGGAGAGGAGAGACAATGACGACTGAAGGTGTTGTGGAACCTGCACACACACAAACAAATACTTTGTTCCCAACTTGCGATGAGGTTGTCAATCTCACCGGTTTGCTTGAAACAAAGGTTATGAGCGTATCGAGTGGAAAACAGTAGAGTATGCTAGTAAAGTAAACAGTGCGGGAAAAGTAAACAGGTGATTGCAATATGATTAAAATAGGACCGGGGTCCACAGTTCACTAGTGGTGTCTCTCCATAGATAAAATAACATGCCGGGTAAACAAATTACAGTTGGGCAATTGATAGAATAAAGATAACGTGATATGTCAAGAAGATCACTATGAGATTTACTCTGGGCACTACAACAAAATACATAGACCGCCATCCAACTGCATCTATGACTAATAATCCACTCCCGGGGATATCAATCCGAACACCCTAGAAGTATTAAGTTGCGAACAACAGATAATTGCATTAAGCAAAGTGTGTAATGTAAACAAAGCATATGCCCTTGAGCATATGAATGTTGTTTTCTCCCTAGTAGCAACAACACATCTACCACCTTAGAGGTTTCTGTCACTCCCCCAGGTGAAATAGAGACATGAACCCACTATCGAGCATAAATACCCCCTCTTGGAGTCACTAGCAACTACTCGGCCAAGATAGCTACTAACAACGGAGAGCATGCAAGATCATAAACAACATAGAGATAACAAAAGATATAATTCAGTACAGCAACTTAATCATAAACACCAATATTCATCGGATCCCAACAAACCAACATCATAGAATTACATAACGGTGATCTCAATCATGTATGGCAGCTCATGAGATCTAAACATGAAGCACATGGTGGAAAAGACAACCATCTAGCTACTGCTATGGACCCATAGTCCAAGGTAGACTACTCACTCATCGCTCCGGTGGCAAGCATGGCGATGAAGAAGACCTCCGGTGGCGATTCCCCTCTCCGGCAGGGTGCCGGGAAGAGCTTCTGGACCCTCCCGATCTTCGGGTCGACGGCGGCGGCGGATCGCGATGTGTTCTGGAAAACTGATCGGGCCTTTAGGTTTTTCTTGTCGGGGGGTACTTATAGGCGAAGGGGCGTCGTCAGAGGTGGAGCCAGGCTCCCTCACACAGGGGTGGCGCGGTCAGGGGCCAGGCCGCACCACCCCCTTGTGTGGGGCCCTGGTGGCCCCTCTCCGTCTCTCCTTCGGATGTCTGGAAGCTTCCGGGAAAAATAAGACTTCAAGAACTTGTTTCGTCCAATTCCGAGAATATTTCCTGTGTATCACTTCTGAAACACAAAAACAGCAGAAAACAGGAAACTCGCACTGTGGCGCTTGTTAATAGGTTAGTTCCGGAAAATGCATAAAAGTGCCACTAAGTGTAACGAAACAATAGGCAAATGGTGTAAAAACAAGCATGGAGCATCAAAAATTATAGATACGTTTGAGACGTATCAAGCATCCCCAAGCTTAACTCCTGCTCGTCCTCGAGTAGGTAAGTGATAACAAACGAATAATTTTTGAGGTGACATGCACCTACACAATCTTGATCATATATGTAAGCATTGGTGAGATGGGATCAATAGAACTTAACATGGGCATGAAGATATAATCATGACAATAAGAACTTAGCAACCATGTTGTAAACATGTAAATGAACACAAACAAAAGATCATGATAATGAAACAATGAAAGTCAAACGTGTGTTCAAATCATAAGGAAAAACATACAAAAGGTTTTCAGCTTGTCCTTCAAAGAGAGCAAAACATAAATGCATAGGACACCTCAAAGTTTAAGAGGGCGACTAGATACAAATAATTTAAGAACAAGTGAAACCAATCATCATGAATCAATCAATGAACTTTGGGACAATGCATATCACACTTAGAATGACAACTATGCTCTCTTAATGGTGCATAAAGAAAGAAGGTGGTGACTCAACATAAAAGTAAAAGAAAGGCCCTTCGCAGAGGGAAGCAGTGATTGCAAGTTTTATAACCTTCAAAAATTATGGTACTTACCGGCTTTGAGCTTTCATTGCCCCCATCATAAGCATCTTGAATGGTTAAAGTTAATGCGAGAACAATTATGATGCATATGCTTGACAAATCATAAGTTGAAAACCTCGTGTCCCGTGAATACGAGTACCCAAACCTCATGCTACTTTACTTAGAGTCCCAAGCAAGGCTCTTGTCATTGTAAATATATGTGTATCATTGAGAACCGCCAATGGGGTACCTCCGTGCCCGATGACATGGAACAAGCCCACACCAAAATGACAGGACAAGCAGACAATGAACACCTCGACATCTCTTTTATTTGCTATATTGTTTAGCTTTTTATTGTGAGATGCGTCGTCGAATGTTCACCATGGGTATGCTGCAAATTTCCACCATGAATTATGCATGGCTTAGATTGGCGGCCCGGCATTTCCCTAACACATATACAAACTCCATGATCCCCACAAGATTCCCAATTCATTTCATACCGCGGGCATCCATAAACAAAAGACCACGATATCAACTCAAAAAGAAGTGCAATGTTGAAAGCTTGCCCCATAACGGCATGGATGGGCTAGAATCCAACTTACAACTTGCAAGCATAACAACTCAACATAAGAGACCACAATGTCAAATTTTTAAGAACAGGAAAAAGTAAAGTGTGCCTTCCGGTTCGTGAGAGCTTTACTGACCGAATTTCGCATAACACTGGTAAGAGTTTAATTTGAAGAGAATATAAAAGCAAGTCAAATTTACTTGGAATAGCAAATTGCTAGTAGGTATGTATGGTGGACACTTTGAAAAACTTTGGCTTTTAGGAGTTGGATGCACGAGTAGAGCTCATACTCAGTACAAGGTGAGGGCTAGCAAAAGACTGGGAGCGACCAACTAAGAGAGCAGTAATGGCCATAATCATGCAAAGCGACAAAGCGACATTAAAAGAAGCATAAGATGGCATCAAAAGTCAAAAACTAAATGATCATGAAGGCTATTGGCGACTTTGTAAGAGTCTAACATGTGTGAGCATGCGCCAAGTCAACCCAAATAAAGCATCAAGGAGAAAACCAAAATAATGCTTCCATACAATAAAAACAACGCATGATTTTTTCAAAGGCTCATTAAGCAATCTCAGTTATTTGAGACAAGTCATGCTACAGCAAAACCACTAAGCATACTATCAAAAAGACATCAAGCATGACATGAAAAAGCCTAAGCCGCAGTCTACACAAGCTCCTTCTTGTACCACTATTTTGCATAAAGCTTTTTCTCTTTTCCAACACCATTTGAAATTTTTATAAACACCTCTTTTGATGAAAAACAATGAAGATCAGAGGCAAAAATACACCTTGATGAAAAGATATGACAAGATCTGAACGCATATCAAGGCGAAAACGAAAACCAAAAGCAGTAGCAGAAAAAGTAGAACGCTCGATTTTTAATAAGAGTGAAAACTAGAGCGTTCTTTGCAAATAAAAAGCAAGGCAACTTCTCCAAAAGAAATTTATTGGGGTCCAACCATTTATTGCAGCAAACAAACAAACTAAACCAACTAAGAAAACTAAAACAACTGACGCTCCAAGAAAAACACATAGTGCATGAAGCAATAAAAATATAGTGTTTTGAAAGGTGACCTGATTTTTGCCGATGAAGAAGGGGTGCCTCGGGGGCATCCCCAAGCTTTGACGCTTGTACTTCTTGGATATTTCTTGGGGTGATGCATGGGCATCCCCAAGCTTGAGCTTTTGTCCATTCTTCAACTCATCTCATCATTCTCCAATCCCTACACTTGAAAACTTCCTTCATACAAAACTAAACACAATTCTATTAGCAACATTAGTGCAAGCATAACATATAATCAACCTATTTTTGCTTCAGGTTTCAACTCAAAACCACCACATATATAGCAAATACTACTATAGCAACCTCCCAAAAAAGTTCCATGATCAAAAGAACTCAAAAGAAAGCGATAAAGTGGCAAACACAAATATTGGCAGAAATCTGTCAAAACTGAACAGCTGACAAAGGTCGAATTTTTGAGGGATTTTCTGTTGCTCAAATCAAAAAGTGTTGAACTAAGAAAAGTTTGGATATAACCTGGGGCATATGCACAAGAAATCGCAGGTCCAAAAGATAAACAGAGAATTTTCACGAATTTTGACGGTGCAGCACCGAAAACAGTTTCAGGACAGCAACATCCCCAAATCTTTACCTCACTCAAATTAGAGGCTTCTCTTGGCACAAAAACGAAATAAACAAGATAAGGAGCGGTCATTACAGTAGTAATGACTTCCAAGACTCAAATAAAAGAAAAAGTACTGAAAGTAAAAACATTGGGTTATCTCCCAAGAGTGCTTTTCTTTAACGCCTTTGAGCTAGGCGAGAAAATTGCGAATCAAGTAATATCAAGAGATGAAGTGCTAGTTACCTCAGTAGGCTCTTTGAAGGTTCCCGAAGATGATTCAACCTGCAAGTCACCCTTAGTGGAACTAAGAGTCTGACCAATCTTAAGAACATGTTGAGATTTAAGCGCAGAAACCTTGGGAACATACATAAATTTTTGCTCTTTTCCAACAAACACTTTCTCCTTCTTAAATTTAAGAGAAGAGAAGATTAAACTAAGAGTTTCCATAGACTCCTCTAGTTTACCAATCCTTAAGTTTTGATTGTCATGAGTAGTGCTAGCCTCTAAAATGGTAATTCTCTTACCAATATTCTCTATTAATTCACTATCGCGGCTAGCATTTCCTAGGATACTTGGCAAACTTTTTCTAAGGAGCTGAGCTTTTCTACCACCTCTTCCAAGGTGGTCTCAGTTTTGGCAACATGAATAGGTGGTACTCCCACTAAACTTTCAATTATAGTGCTTGCTTCTCCTGCGGGAGTACCCAGAAAATTACCTCCTGTAAGAGTATCAAGAACATACCTATTCCAACTGGATATACCAACATAAAAATTTCTAAGGAGGATCGTGGTGGAGTGCTTTTTGGTACACCTATGATGAGCATTGTTAATATGGTACCAAGCATCTTTTAAACTTTCTCCCCCTTGTTGCTTGAAACTACGAACTTCTACTTCAGGATTACTCATTTTAACAAAACTAAAAGCAGATAAGTAAAAACAGCTACCAAGGATTCTAATTTTTTTTTGGGTTTTTGATATAAAGCAATGCAGGTAAAATAAAATAAAGTAAAGAAAAACAAATAACAAAGTAAAGAATGTGTATGCGAAGAACTCCCCTCGCAGAAGTCTTCTCTTCCTCCCCGGCAACGGCGCCAGAAAAGAAGCTGCTACCGGTTGATGGCGCCAGAAAAGAGCTGTGGCGTGTAGTTGACGTGGGAGCAGTAAGTCCTTGTGCGTGGTGAATGACCAGCCCGTTGGGAACCCCAAGAGGAAGGTATGATGAGTGTAGCGGCTAGTTTTCCCTCAGTTAAGAAACCAAGGTTTATCGAACAGGAGAGGAGAGACAATGACGACTAAAGGTGTTGTGGAACCTGCACACACACAAACAAATACTTTGTTCCCAACTTGCGATGAGGTTGTCAATCTCACCGGTTTGCTTGAAACAAAGGTTATGAGCGTATCGAGTGGAAAACAGTAGAGTATGCTAGTAAAGTAAACAGTGCGGGAAAAGTAAACAGGTGATTGCAATATGATTAAAATAGGACCGGGGTCCACAGTTCACTAGTGGTGTCTCTCCATAGATAAAATAACATGCTGGGTAAACAAATTACAGTTGGGCAATTGATAGAATAAAGACAACGTGATATGTCAAGAAGATCACTATGAGATTTACTCTGGGCATTACAATTAAATACATAGACCGCCATCCAACTGCATCTATGACTAATAATCCACTCCCGGGGATATCAATCCGAACACCCTAGAAGTATTAAGTTGCGAACAACAGATAATTGCATTAAGCAAAGTGTGTAATGTAAACAAAGCATATGCCCTTGAGCATATGAATGTTGTTTTCTCCCTAGTAGCAATAGCACATCTACCACCTTAGAGGTTTCTGTCACTCCCCCAGGTGAGATAGAGACATGAACCCACTATCAAGCATAAATACCCCCTCTTGGAGTCACTAGCAACTACTCGGCCAAGATAGCTACTAACAACGGAGAGCATGCAAGATCATAAACAACATAGAGATAACAAAAGATATAATTCAGTACAGCAACTTAATCATAAACACCAATATTCATCGGATCCCAACAAACCAACATCATAGAATTACATAACGGTGATCTCAATCATGTATGGCAGCTCATGAGATCTAAACATGAAGCACATGGTGGAGAAGACAACCATCTAGCTACTGCTATGGACCCATAGTCCAAGGTAGACTACTCACTCATCGCTCCGGAGGCAAGCATGGCGATGAAGAAGACCTCCGGTGGCGATTCCCCTCTCCGGCAGGGTGCCGGGAAGAGCTTCTGGACCCTCCCGATCTTCGGGTCGACGGCGGCGGCGGATCGCGATGTGTTCTGGAAAACTGATCGGGCCTTTAGGTTTTTCTCGTCGGGGGGTACTTATAGGCGAAGGGGCGTCGTCAGAGGTGGAGCCAGGCTCCCTCACACAGGGGTGGCGCGGCCAGGGGCCAGGCCGCGCCGCCCCCTTGTGTGGGGCCCTGGTGGCCCCTCTCCGTCTCTCCTTCGGATGTCTGGAAGCTTCCGGGAAAAATAAGACTTCAGGAACTTGTTTCGTCCAATTGCGAGAATATTTCCTGTGTATCACTTCTGAAACACAAAAACAGCAGAAAACAGGAAACTCGCACTGTGGCGCTTGTTAATAGGTTAGTTCCGGAAAATGCATAAAAGTGCCACTAAGTGTAACGAAACAATAGGCAAATGGTGTAAAAACAAGCATGGAGCATCAAAAATTATAGATACGTTTGAGACGTATCACTGATATGGCGTGCGAACAAAGTAAGTAGAACTACCTAGGTCCACACACCTTTATCATACTTGATTATTATTTGATTGAATTATATTCTTGTACAGAAATGCGCGAAACAACCTGAGGGGACTAATCTATGTGGATACTACGTTTGCGAGAACATCCACAAGATTGTCAGCGAGAGAACGAATAATCAAAGGAATAGAGAGGTACGAAAACAATATTCACAAATTTATTTTGTTACCATAACTTGTGCTAAGTTTCAGTCATAATCGTTTGATTGTGATTTGATATATATATATACATAGCTCATGTATTCATTTGAATCTCATTCTTTTACAGTTGGCAAGAAAGCGTGACAGGATCCCAGTCGAGCACCGCTTCAAAGCAATTGGCGAGGAATTGGCGGGATTTTTCCTTCGGGACGTCATACCTAACTTCGCAGAGTACCACTATGAATGAAGATCTACATGTAATATATAGTTTGACTCGGAGAGTACCACTATGCTACATGTAATAGATAGTATGCCTCGGAGAGTACCACTATGCATGAAGATCGATCTTCATGCACGTACTACTTAATTTGCGATCTTATGCAATTACATGTGTTATATTATATGCACCAAGTTGATATGCATTACCTTGATCTTCATGTACTCCTAAATCCAAACGCGTTTCTGGCCCATCGATGCGATCCTCGTACGATGAAACGGTCCGATACCCCTAAACCCCTTCTAAAACCCTAAACCCTGAATTCTCTGCTGCGGCACGGTAGCCACCCTTTGGTACCGGTTCGTGTTACAAACCGGTACCAAAGGTCCCTAGCCCTGCACTCTCCTGGGAGCCAACGTGGAGGCCCCTTTAATACCTGTTTGTAAGGAACCGGTACCAAAGGGGGGGGGGGGCTTTTGTCCCGAATCTTTTGTACCGGTTTGATTTTCGGTACAAATGGGCCTCTGGAACTGGTATTGATGTCCATTTTTCGACTAGTGAGCCGTATTTGTTTTGATGTACAAAAATTGCATTCAATTTTTTTTGAAATAACTCGGACGGTAAATAAGTGATAAAAATGTTGAACAACGGGGAAAGATTCTCTCCCTTGGCTATACGTTGTCCATTTTAATTCGTTCCCTTGGAACTCGAACCCAGGTGGGCTGGCTGCGCACCCGCAAGCCTTGCCACTGAGCCAACACTTAATTCTCATCGTAAACAAGTGATATTTCCAACATTTCGTGGTAACTGGAAATACCGGGTGCCATCTGGTAAAAAAAGGAGCTAGAGAGAAAAAAAAAACATTATTCCTAGGGCATTTTGATCACACCTTATTCCTAAACGATAAATGGTAGCTGTTTCAGCTACAAACTGGTGGCTGGGAACACCGGAGAAGAAATCCACCAATGACATGTTGACGCACCCATGCTTGTGTATACTAGTGCGTGTGAGGATATTATCTGCTTGGACAAGAGCTGCACACGGCCACCTGAACTGAAAGTCGGCGGGAGACAAAAACTGAGTTAACAATATCCTCACACATCTAAGCTAGGAACTCCATCGATATATTGCGACAAGGAACAGAGTTACCAATTTCCAGTTAGTTTTTGGCGCCCTTTCGCAAACTCCTATGCATGAATGCAAAAGTGCAATGTCGGCATCAGAGTGTTATATGGCAGCAGAAGTTTCTGGATGCGCACACAGGAACGGGAAAAGTATATTCCTGTCTGGCTTCCGCTGTTCATTGCAAGACGCAAGTGGCTGATCGTGTGTGGAAAACCCATGCAATAAGAAAAGATGTAATTTGTTCAATCCACTGCCATGGTGTCTCTTCTCCGAAGCTTCTGCTCCTCTACATTTGTCATCCATGACTCAATTACTCGCAACAACTTGATAATTGATATACTGTTTCTTTTTGAGTGAATTCCACTTTTTACCCTTAATTATATATTTGTGACACTAATTACCCATCAAGTCAAAATTCGTCTAGAATACCTCTTTTAGAAGCTTTGGACCATCTCTCTCTTTTCAGTGTCTGTTGTGTAAGGTGTGAAGTGATGACTGGGGCTCAAAAATATCAAAATGATAAAAAAAATTGAACAACTGGATATGAGAAGTCTGTACATGATTGTCGATGACAAGGTCCGATCGTTATACATTTTTCCACGCCATATTGACGTAATATGCCGGTCCTATCTAACAAAAAAAACTAAACTAGAGTAAAACCATGTTTAAAGTCGCCTAATTGAGACAATTAGGTAAAATTTCCACTAAATGGGTAATATGTGTACCAATGCACAACTACGGGATAAAAATTGGAATTCACTCTTTCTTTTTCTTGGAAGAGTGTTTAGAGGATAAACTGAGTCGAGAAAGGACCGGATCGCTTCCAACTAGGCGGATGAGGAGGAAGCTGCCGGAGGAGTCTTTTCCCCGGCTTTTTCTGTAGACGAGGACACATGGGATATCTTCCTTGCAGGATGGCCTATAAAACGAGTAGGATATTTACAGCACTGTCAATTAAACCTTGAAGGGTGCAGTCAAAATTTGCATATTACTCAATGGGGAAAAAATGTGGTAACCTTTTTCCACTGCCATTTGCATTGCGAAAATCATTGACAATTCTATAAATATCATATGAAATGGCCTGGTATAGTGGCTATGTGCTCTGTAACTGGTCCAGGGGTCGCCGGTTTGACTTCTCCTTGCACTGTCATATAACTATATTTTATATAGTTTAGTGGCATAATTAATTTTTTAGATAGTGTAGTCGTGTTTTGTAGCACCAAGTTATGACCACTCTGCTGCGCAATTACTACGTTGTAATATGGATTATAGCAACTGTATTTGTTTTGATGCACAAAAATTGAATTCAGTTTTTGTTGAATAACTCGGATGCTAAATAAGTGATATTGCCAACATTTCATGGTAACCGGTAATTCCGATGCCCTCCGGTAAAAAAAACTAGCTCAAGAAGAAAAACCTTATTCCTACAGATTTTTCCCCAGAAATTTAATGAAAGATGAGTTGAGTGCACGACTAAACAAGCAGCTGATGACACGATGCTGAGCGAGCTCTGGTTAGGTTAAGGAAACTAGATGAATGTACCCTGAATGCATGTGTTGCGCGTGCACTGGCACACGCTACATTCTAAAATAAATCGAACAATTCCGCCGGCGGCCAGGTGGTCCCGGTGCTTCTGGTGGCCGGCGGCACGGTCACGGCTTGGCCTGGCGGCGGCCCTTATTCGATGGTACGTCGACAAGATCTTCCTCTATAGAACCAGGCCGGGGCTGCTCGCAGAGACTGGTGACCACCTCGGGTCCTCATATCCGGAGACTTATGCTCTTGGCCCAGAGAAGGCTCGTTCATCGATGGAGTCCGGCGTGTTGTGAGTCGTGTTTGCGGCCGGTCTCCGCCGCTGACTCCTACTAGTGGGAAACATCTTTGCTCAATGGCTTTGCTAAGTGGTGTCGAGTTTGTCTAATTCATCTTTTACTCTCGTTAAGCACTGGTTGATCCTGCAAGAAAAGGTTCCCTTTTTTCCCTTCCTCGGTATCTCTCCAACGTTGGCATTTTGGTGAGTGAGCCTCTCGTCCGTTGGTGCAGTTCACTTAGTGCTTCAACCTTCCGGCGTCCCTCGATGCTCTCTTTGGCCTCCCAGGGCAGGAGGTAGAGAGGGTTGAGGTGGCTGCCTCAGCACCTTCTTCAAGAGTAACTGGGGTGTGGAACATCCAGGGCTCGGGCGAGAGCATTGTTTGGCTTGTCAAGTGGGGACGATGATGACGCCCGCGGGCGCCATTCTCCTCCTTGGAGGCCTTGTTGCTGATCCCTCTTCTTCTTCCCAGTGGATCTGGTGCCTCTGGGTGAAAACATAGACCCTTTTTGGGTCATGCAACAGCAACACAACACTGTCGTTACCTCCCTGGTGGCGTTGCATTTGGAGCTCTTGGTCTGCCACATTCTTTTGGTTTCGCTCTGGTGCAGCTCTTGTGAAGTTGATCCGGTGGGGCTTCCGGTATGTGCCGACGACATTCATGCTCTTCTTATGCCTGGGAGGATGAATTCAAGCGATGTTCCTCAACTCTTTTTTCTTAGTTTGCTTGTAGTAGTCATGCTAGTCCTTCTCCAGATGTTCTTTCTCTTGCATTTTGAGCTTTTATTGTAAGTTGGTATCCCCATCATTGATCCGTTGATCTCTTGGCCGGTTGAGGGCTTTGTTAATTCAAACTCGGCCTCGTTGAGTCATATATCTATAAAAAACAAGACCACCCCAGAAATATATGTTAGGAATATGCAACTTACATTATCAGGGGGCCAAAGGCCACATATATAGTACATGTACATGGCGGAAATATGCAGGAAACCCCCTAATAGATGGGGAAAATACAATATACAATATACATCTAACACCCCCCCTCAAACTCATGGTGGATCCACAACACTGAGTTTGGAGAGTAAGAAATCATGCTGTGCTCTAGTCTGTGCCTTGGTAAAGAAATCCGCCAACTGTAACTCTGAAGGCACATACTGAAGCGCAACAACCTGAGCCTGCACCTGAGCACGTGTATAAAAAGCATCAACACCAATATGCTTGGTAAGCTCATGCTTTACCGGATCACGTGCAATACTAATAGCACCTGTACTGTCAGACAAAATTGGAGTGGGTGTCGTAACAGAGACCCCAAAATCTGCAAACAACCACCGTAACCAAGTCACCTCAGCAGTCAATAAGGCCATAGCTCGCAACTCGGCCTCAACACTCGAACGGGAAACCGCTGTTTGTTTCTTCATCTTCCAAGCAATGAGCGAACCACCAAGAAACACACAGTAAGCAGAAAGTGAACGACGATCCGTAGGATCACTCGCCCATGTAGCATCCGAGTAGCACTGAAGCTGGAGGGAGCTGGAACAAGGAAAGAAAATGCGACGAGTGATTGTGCCACGAAGATAGCGAAGAACACAAAGGAGATGACTATAGTGAACAGTGGTAGGAGCTGAGACAAACTGACTCAGAATATGAACAGGACAAGATATGTCAGGATGAGTGACAGCAAGATAAACAAGACTCCCAACAAGATGGCGATAACGCGTCGGGTCAGGAAGAGGATCACCATCAGTAGGACGAAGCTTAACATTAAGCTCCATAGGAGTCTCAACAGTGCGCTCATCCCCAAGAGCAGCATGAGCAAGAAGATCCTGAATATACTTTTCCTGAGAGATAGAAAAGCCATCAGAAGTGGAGGAGACCTCAATCCCAAGAAAGTAGCGGAGAGGACCAAGATCAGTCATAAGAAACTGATCACGAAGATGAGCCTTAACAAAGGCAATATACTCAGGATCATCACCAGTAATGATCATATCATCAACATAGAGAAGGAGAAGAGTGCGTCCACGAGGAGAAATGTGGACGAACAGAGCTAGATCATGAGCGCTGGGAGAGAAACCAACAGCAGTCACCACAGAGGTAAAGTGCTCAAACCAGGCACGAGGGGCCTGTTTCAGGCCATAAAAAGAACGCCGAAGATGACAAACCATCCCATCGGGAACAGAATACCCAGGAGGAGGTTGCATGTAAACCTCCTCACTCAATTCTCCATTGAGGAAAGCGTTCTGAACATCAAGCTGAGACATAGACCAGTGTCGAACAGAAGCGACAGCAAGAAGAGTGCGCATAGTGGTCATATGAGCCACAGGGGCAAAGGTCTCATCATAGTCACGGCCGTGCTCCTGCTGAAAGCCACGAGCCACAAGACGCGCTTTATAGCGCTCAAGAGATCCATCAGAGCGGGTCTTAATTTTATAGACCCACTTGCACGTGATGGGACGTACACCGGGAGGGGGAGAGACAAGATCCCAGGTGCCAGTGCGCTCAAGCGCATTAATCTCCTCAACCATGGCAAGCTGCCATTCGGGATGACGCTCAGCATCCCGATAAGAAGTCGGCTCGAGGGCAACAGAGAGACCGTACTGACTAGGAGAGTAACGATCAGGTGGACGACGAAGACAAGTCACCGAAAGAGGAGAGGGAAGCTCGTCAGAAGAAGAAGACATATCAGAAGAAGAAGAAGAAGAAGGGACATCAGGAGGAGGATTCGGAACATGAGAGCGACGAGAATAATAGAAGGGAAAAGGAGACAACGGTGAGGTGGGTGGAGGATCAGGAGAAGAAGGAGAACTAGGTGGGGAGGAGGACAACGGGGTCGAAGGTGAGACATCAGCAATAATAGGTCCTGAAGGAGGATCAATAGGAACAGAGGAAGGTGTGTCAGGAAAAAGTAGAAAGGATATATCCTCCATCGGATAGGTCGAGGAGGTGGGGCGAGGATAGAAAGGACACGTCTCATCAAACATGACATCACGAGAAATGCGCATCCAACGACCAACGGGGTCCCAACACCGATAGCCCTTATGCTCATCACTGTATCCAAGAAAGACACACTCAACAGACTGAGCGGTCAGTTTGGTGCGTTCACGAGGGGCAAGAAGAACATAACAAACGCAACCAAATGAACGAAGCGCCGAGTAATCAGGAGGATGACCAGAGAGGCGCTCTAGAGGAATACCACCCTGCAGAGCAGCAGAGGGTTGAATATTGACGAGATAGGTGGCAGTGGAAACAGCCTCAGCCCAAAAGTGAGGTGGAAGAGAAGCGGCAATCATCAACGCACGAGTTGTCTCAAGAAGGTGACGATGCTTGCGCTCAGCCACACCATTCTGAGCATGAGCACCAGGACAAGAAAACTGAAAAAGAGTACCCTCCTCAGCAAGGAAAGCGCGTAGTGAATGAGAGATACACTCACCAGCAGAATCTGCATGAAACACACGAATAGGAGTGGAGAACTGGGTACGAACCATGGCAGCAAATTTCTTATAGATAGACAAGACCTCACTACGAGAAGACATGAAATATATCCAAGTGTGACGAGAAAAATCATCTATAAAGAGAACATAGTAGCGATGACCCCCTTTCAACGGGAAGGGAGCTGGACCCCAAACATCGGAGTGAACAAGATTAAAAGTACGCTCAGACACAGACTCACTGTGAGGATACGGTAGCTGAATCTGCTTACCAAGCCGACAGCCCTGACAATCCAAAGAAGCGTTTCTGGAGACAGACCCAGAACACCATGATGAACTAAAGACGAGAGTCGAGAACCACATAAATGTCCAAGATGATGATGCCACTGCTGAAAAGAGCTAGTAGCGACGGCTACAGATACCGAGGAACTGGCGACGGTGGCATCAGAAGGAAGACGAAGCTAGTGAAGCTCCCAGAGGCCATCATGGCGGCGGGGGCCAGCACCAAGCATAGTGCCGGTGCGACGATCCTGAACGGAATAGGAATCAAAGTCGAGGGTGATGCTACAACGAGAGTCGACGATCTGACTACCAGAAAAGAGTTGCATGTTAAGTTGAGGAACATGCGCAACAGAAGGAACATGAAATGAGGAAGTACTAAGAATGCCTTGACTAATGACTGGGAGGGGGGGTACCATCGGCAGTAAGAACATGAACAGGAGGGTCGACAGATCGAACAGAATGCAACAAGGAAGAATCAGAAGGCATATGAAAAGAAGCTCCAGTATCAAGAAGCCATGGGGATGTACCTGGAGAAGGAGGAGGTGGTCGCTCAATGCCAGAAAACTCAGTCGCAGAACCAGCAGAACCTGTCGGTGAAGAATCCCAAGCATCAAGCACGCATCGAAGCTGCGCTATCTCATGCACAGAGAGGGGCACAACTGGAGAGGTCAAGGTACAATCAGGTGCCGACGAGGAGCTGTCACCGACACACACAGAGGCCACCAAAGGTGGCGACGGAGAGCAACATGCCAATAAAGACGGAGTCGACGAAAGACGGTCACAACTGCCTGAAGAAGCCGCACGAGTCGATGTCGAGCGGCGAGCCGACGTAGACGGGGTCGGCGAAGCGCGGCCATAACCACGTGAAGAGGCCGCGAAAGTTGATGTAGAGCGGCAGGCCGACGTAGACGAAGTCGGCGAAGGGCGGCCATAACAGCGGGAAGAGGCCGCGAAGGTCGACGAAGAGCGGCAAGCCGACATAGATGAAGTCGGCGGAGGGCGGACATAACAGCATGAAGAGGCCGTGAAAGTCGATGTAGAGCGGCAAGCCGACATACACGGTGTCGACGGACAAGCACCAAAGACCGAAGAAAGGCCCGAGTGCAAGACGGGAGCAGCGGAAGGCGTCATCGGGTGACGAGAGGAAACAAAACCCGATGGTACAACTGAAAACTATTTCTCTCTTTTTTTTAGCTAGCCTACTCGGTCAACCACCACTGAATTGATCTATTGGGATCAAGCGCTGCTGTACGGGAACGCCAAGACAAGAAACAGATCGATCAAAAAGCTAGAGCATACAGCGCGGCTAGACAGAACGGAGGACGACGGGATCCCTGCAGACAGCGAACGAGGCGAGCTGGGAGAGGCGAGCGGGGAGCGATCCCTGGGCGAGGCAGGCGATACCTGGGCGAGGCCGGGCCGATCCCTGGATGACGCGTGGGCGATCGGGACCGACTCCCAGCAGCGAGCGGAGGGCCGATTCCCTGGACGGCGCGACGGACGCGGATGGGCGGGGCCCTAGCGGCGGGCCCTGGCAGAGGCGGACGAGCGCACCAGGGACAAGCGCACCGCAGACGCGGGACTCCTGGCGATGGGTACGGCGGGAAAGACCGGCAGCAGGTGGCCGGTGAAAGGAATATACCCGAGAGGCAATAATAAAGTTGTTATTATATTATTCCGTGTTTATAATAGATGTTTATTTCTCATGCTAGAATTGTATTAATCGGAAACATTAATACTTTTGTGATTAATAAACTAAAAGGGTTCCTAGTAAAGCCTCTCTTTTATGCTAGCTCGTTGATTAACCGATGATCAAGGTTTCCTGATCATGAACATTGGATGTTGTTAATAACGGGGTCATATCATTAGAAGAATGATGTGATGAACACTCACACCCATAGTACGAATAGCAATACGATCAAGTCATCAAGTTCTTTGCTATATCAAACTCATACGAAATAGTTCTAATCCTCAGACCATGAGATCATGTTAATCACTGATACCGGAAGAGTGATTTGATGATATCAAACGTCACACCGTCACAGGGTGATTATAAAGGTTGATTTGGGTATTCTAAAAGTATTAGTTGAGGCTCATGGATCAAGAGTGGAATTTGTTCGACCCGATGACGGGAAGATATTCTCTGGGCCCTTCTTGGTGATATTGCATTAGAATCGCTTGCAAGCATGTGACTAGGTCACAGGAATGCATTATCACGGAATGAGTAAAGAAACTTGTCGGGAACGAGATCGAACTAGGTATGGTTGATACCAAATGATCGGATCTCGGACAAGTAATAATATCGCGAGACAAAAGGAATTAACTATGTTCGTTACTGGTTCACACGATCACTAGTTCATCGTTGAGTAAGTGGGAGTCATGATGGATTTCCAGATCCCGCTGTTGATTATTGATCGGAGAGGAGTCTCGATCATGTCCACGTTATTCACGAACCGTAGGGTGACACACTTAAGGTTCGCCGTCGTTTTTGAGTGGATACGATACTCCGATCGAATTACAGGACAGCATAAGGGTTGTTTCAGAAAAGCACCGAAACTGTTTTGGGATATCGAAATAACTCAAGGGTGTATTTGTTAATGTTTGTTAATTGAATGAATTAACAAATATTAAAGAAATAGAAATGTTTTATTAAATCAATAAGTGTGAATTTTAATTAGCATGAATGTCATGCATTAAAATGGGGGTTACCTCATGTTGATGAGGGGGTTACCACCATGAAGGGAATGAAGAGGGGGTCATGAAGAGGAGTTGACCCTCCTTGGCCGGCCACCCCTTGGGGGCTGCCCCTCCTCCTCTATATAAACCCCTCCCTCTCCTCCATGTCACACACTTCTTGATCCTCCCCTCCCTCGCATAGTTGCTGCCCAATTTCCGTCTCTGCTTAGCGAAGCTCTGCTGGAATTGTAGTTTGTAGTTCATACACTTGGAGAAGTGTGTGGTGGAGTGTCCGGCGGATCCCTTCTTCCGCTGCCCCGCTGGACCGAGGGCGTGGAGGAGTCGACGTCGAGCTGTACGTGTGACCGAGCACGGGGGCGCTGCCACTTGTGGCGCCGTGTACACGATCTTGTGATCGTCGAGTGAACCTCTACGTCGACTACGTCAAGTGAACAACTACGTCGACTATGTGCGTCTTCACCGACTCTCCATCGTCAACGTTTGTGCGGAAACGTAATCCCCGCTTACGGTCGTCGAGGGTTAGTCTCCGTTGCTACCACCTCGTAGAGTATCTTGGCTAGTTTATGTGTTCTTGCGTAGGAAAATTTTTGTTTTCTATGCTACGAACCCATCAGTGGTATCAGATCCATATCTATGCGTAGTTGGTATGCACGGCTAGAACACATGTGGATGTGGGCGTTGATGATCATGTTATTGTAATTTTTTTTGTATTTTGGATCATAGTGGCATAGTGAGATTGAAGCTGCCCGAGACTAACCTTACGTGACCGCGTTCACGAGACTTGTCCCACACTTGACATGCTTCGGCATATGTGGCTTTGCGGGTGTACGTTTCTTCCACTATAGTTATGATCTATTTTACAAATAGTTGTTAATAATATTTTTATCATCGTTGTGGTTTCATGTTCGTAGGTAAGAACGGTTCTTCCTAGAAAAGCCCCAAACCACGTAAAATATGCAAGACAAATTAGAAACGTCTAACTTGTTTTTGCAGGGCATGTGATGTGATATGGTTAAATTGTTTATGTTACAAATTGTATGCAATGATCCTTTTTGTAAGTTATAAACAACCGGCAGGAGCCATATGGTTGTCTTTACATTTAAATGGCCTGCGTGCCGTATATATATATCCAAGTGATATATTGTAATGGAGGAAGACAACCAAGGTGGCGCGCCATGGACCTTGGTGCTACGCCGGTGGAATGATGGAGATCATACCATGACGCACAAGATGGAGATCGAATGCGTGGAGGACCATATCATATCACATTATATATGCATGTGATGTTTATCCTTTTATGCATCTTATTCTGCTTAGATTTGATCGCGCGGTAGCATTATAAGATGATCCCTCTCACATAAATATCAAGATAAAAATGTGTTCTCCCATAACATGCACCATCAAGAAAGTTCATCGTTTTGAGACACCTCGTGGTGATCGGGTGTGATAGACTCTACGTTCACATACGACGGGTGTAAGACAGTTTTACACACGCAAATGTTATGGTTCTACTTGGCGAGCCTAGCATATACAGACATGGCCTCGGAACACGAACCGAAAGGTTAAGCATGAGTCATATGGTTGATATGATGAACATGGTGATGTTCGCCTTTGAAACTATACCGTTGCACGTGATGATCTGTTGCGGTATAGCGGATTTGGTGCGTGTAGTCACTTAAGAAAACTAGGAGGGATGTTGTTTTTAAGTGGGAGTTCACGTAGAATTTGATTTAACCTGAACTCATTCTATTATGAACTTAGTCTAAATTAACTTTGCAAATAATTTGTAGATCATGGCACCACCTGCTCTTAATTTCAATGCGTTCATGGAGAAAGAAAAACTAGCCACCAACGGTAGCAACTTCACCAACTGGGCACTTAACTTGAGGATCCTCCTCAATGCCTCTCAAAAGTGCTATGTGCTTGAGGCACCGCTAGGTAACCCGCCTGCAGAAGATGCTCCCGATGAAGAGAAAAATATTTTTCTGACTCGTAAGGAGGACCACAGTTTAGTTCATTGCGGCATACTGTATGGACTTGAGCCGGAGCTGCGAAAACATTTCGAGAACAGCAACGCTTATGATACAATGGGAGAGTTTAAACTGATCTTCGACTCCCATACTGCCGTGGAGAGTTATGATGCTTCAGAAAAGTTCTTTAGCTGCATGATGGAAGAGAACAGCTCCGTTAGCGAGCACGTACTCAAAATGTCTGGGTACGCCGATAAGCTCATCTCTTTGGGAATAACGATTCCCAATGAGTTGGGAATACATCAGTTTCTCCAATCTCTCCCACCTAGCTTCAAGGGCTTTGTGATGAACTACAACATGCAGGGCATGAGGAAGTCTCTCCCCGAGCTTCTCTCAATGCTTAAGACTGCAGAAGTGGAGATCAAAAAGGAACATCAAGTGTTGATGGTCAATAAGACCACTAGTTTCAAGAAAGGTAGAAAGGATAATAAGTCCAAGGGTAGAAACAAGAAGGACGGCAAATCTGTTGCCGGTTCTGAGAGGAAACCCAAGGCTGGTCCTAAACCTGAAACTGAGTGTTTCTACTGCAAGGAAATGGGGCACTGGAAGCGCAACTGCTCAAAGTATCTGGCGGATAAGAAGAACGGGAAGATTAACAAAGGTATATATGATATACATGTTATTGATGTGTACCTTACTAGTAGTCGCAATAGCACCTGGGTATTTGATACTGGTTCGGTTGCTCACATATGTAACTCGAAACAGGGGCTAAAGAATAAGCGGCAACTTGCGAAGGATGAGGTCACGATGTGCGTCGGCAATGGATCAAAAGTTAATGTGATCGCCGTCGGGACGCTGCCTCTACATTTACCATCTGGATTAGTTTTAAACCTGAATAAATGTTATTTGGTGCCTGCGTTGAGCATGAACATTATATCCGGATCTTGTTTAATGCAAGACAATTATTCATTCCATTCTGAGAACAATGGTTGTTCGATTTATATGAATAATATCTTTTATGGACATGCACCTGAGAAGAAAGGTTTATTTCTTTTGAATCTTGATAGTGATGAAACACATATTCATAATGTGAATGCCAAAAGAATTAAGTCAAATGATGATATAGCCGCATACATGTGGCACTGCCGTTTAGGTCATATTGGTATTAAACGCATGAAGAAGCTTCATTCGGATGGACTTCTGGAATCACTTGATTATGAATCATTTGAGACATGCGAGCCATGTCTTATGGGCAAGATGACTAGAACGCCGTTTTCCGGTTCAATGGAACGGGCGACAGACTTATTGGAAATCATACATACCGATGTATGTGGACCTATGAGTGTGCCGGCGCGTGGTGGATATCGTTATTTTGTTACTTTCACTGATGACTTAAGTAGATATGGGTATATTTACTTAATGAAACATAAGTCTGAAACGTTTGAAAAGTTCAAAGAATTTCAGAGTGAAGTAAAAAATCATCGTAACAGAAAGATTAAATTTCTACGATCTGATCGTGGAGGAGAATATCTTAGTTACGAGTTTGGCGCACATATGAGAGAATGTGGAATAGTTTCACAACTCACTCCCGCTGGAACGCCACAACGAAATGGTGTATCCAAACGTCATAACCGTACCTTATTGGATATGGTTCAGTCTATGATGTCTCTTGCCGATCTGCCACTATCTTTTTGGGGTTATGCGCTGGAAACAGCCGCTTTCACTTTAAATAGGGCTCCATCTAAATCTGTTGAAACGACACCGTATGAATTATGGTTTGGAAACAAACCTAAGTTGTCATTTCTAAAAGTTTGGGGATGCGATGTTTATGTGAAGAAACTTCAGCCTGATAAACTCAAACCCAAAGCGGAAAAATGCGTCTTCATAGGATACCCTAAAGAAACAATTGGGTACACCTTCTATCACAGATCCGAAGGCAAAGTGTTTGTTGCTAAGAATGGATCCTTTTTGGAGAAGGAGTTTCTCTCAAAAGGTGTGAATAGTAGGAAGGTAGAACTCGATGAGGTTATTGAACCTCCTCTTCATGAATTAGCGAGTGGCGCAGCGCCGGAAACCGTTCCGGTGGTGACTTCACCAAATGAAGTAGGAGCTAATGATGAAGATCATGAAACTCCAAAAGAGAATGCTACGGAACCTCGCAGGTCGACAAGAACACGTGCCACTCCTGAATGGTACGGTGATCTTATCGTAAATGCCATTGTTGAGAACGATGACCCTGCGACGTATGATGAAGCAATGATGAGCCCAGATTCCAACAAATGGCATGAAGCCATGAAATCCGAAATGGAATCCATGTATGAAAACCAAGTATGGACTTTGGTAGAACTTCCCAATGACCGAAAGGCCGTTGAGAATAAATGGATTTTCAAGAAGAAAACAGACGCTGATGGTAATGTGACCGTCTATAAAGCACGACTTGTCGCAAAAGGTTTCCGACAAATTCAAGGAATTGACTACGATGAGACTTTCTCACCCGTAGCGATGCTAAAGTCTGTTAGGATTATGTTAGCAATTGCTGCATTTTTCGATTATGAAATTTGGCAGATGGATGTGAAAACCGCGTTCCTTAATGGTAACATTGAGGAAGAGTTGTACATGGTACAGCCCAAGGGTTTTGTTGATCCTAAGGATGCTGACAAGGTATGCAAACTTCAGCAATCCATCTATGGACTGAAGCAAGCATCCCGGAGTTGGAATCTCCGTTTTGACGAAGTTATCAAAGGTTTTGGATTTGTCAAAACTTATGGAGAAACTTGTATTTACAAGAAAGTGAGTGGGAGCTCTGTAGCATTTCTAATATTATATGTGGATGACATATTGCTGATTGGAAATGATACGGAACTTTTGAAGAGCGTAAAAGATTACTTAAACAGTAAGTTTTCGATGAAAGACCTTGGTGAAGCGGCGTATATTTTAGGCATCAAAATATATAGAGATAGATCAAGACGCTTAATTGGGCTATCACAAAGTACATACCTTGACAAGATTCTAAAGAGGTTTAGAATGGAGGATAGTAAGAAAGGGTTCTTACCTATATTGCAAGGAAAGATCTTGAGTAAGACTCAAGGTCCGGCTACAGCCGAAGATAGAGAAGAGATGAATAAGATTCCCTATGCCTCTGCCATAGGCTCTATCATGTATGCCATGTTATGTACAAGACCAGATGTGGCACATGCTATTAGTTTGACTAGTAGGTACAAATCTGATCTAGGTTTAGAACACTGGACGGCGGTCAAGAATATCCTTAAGTACTTACGAAGGACTAAGGATATGTTTCTCATATATGGCGGTGAAGAAGAGCTCGTCGCAAGTTGTTACGTCGATGCTAGCTTCGACACTGATCCGGATGACTCTAAGTCTCAATCCGGGTACATATTTGTTATGAATGGAGGAGCAGTAAGCTGGAGGAGTTCCAAGCAAAGCGTGGTGGCGAGATCAACAACAGAGGCGGAATACATTGCTGCTTCAGAAGCGGCGGAGGAAGCAGTTTGGATGAAGGAGTTCATATCCGAACTGGGTGTGGTTCCGAGTGCATTGGATCCAATGGTTATCTATTGCGACAACAATGGTGCCATTGCCAATACTCAGGAGCCAAGGTCTCACAATAAATTCAAGCATGTAAAGCGCCGATTTCACTCCATCCGTGAGCATGTCACGGATCGTGATGTAAAGATTTGCAAAGTACACACGGATCTGAATGTGGCAGATCCGCTGACTAAAGCTCTCCCCAAGGCAAAACATGATCAGCACCAGAACTCAATGGGTGTTAGATTCATCACTATGTAATCTAGATTATTGACTCTAGTGCAAGTGGGAGACTGAAAGGAATATGCCCGAGAGGCAATAATAAAGTTGTTATTATATTATTCCGTCTTCATAATAGATGTTTATTTCTCATGCTAGAATTGTATTAATCGGAAACATTAATACTTGTGTGATTAATAAACTAAAAGGGTTCCTAGTAAAGCCTATCTTTTATGCTAGCTCGTTGATTAACCGATGATCAAGGTTTCCTGATAATGAACATTGGATGTTGTTAATAACGGGGTCATATCATTAGAAGAATGATGTGATGAACACTCACACCCATAGTACGAATAGCAATACGATCAAGTCATCAAGTTCTTTGCTATATCAAACTCATACGCAATAGTTCTAATCCTCAGACCATGAGATCATGTTAATCACTGATACCGGAAGAGTGCTTTGATGATATCAAACGTCACACCATCACAGGGTGATTATAAAGGTTGATTTGGGTATTCTAAAAGTATTAGTTGAGGCTCATGGATCAAGAGTGGAATTTGTCCGACCCGATGATGGGAAGATATTCTCTGGGCCCTTCTCGGTGATATTGCATTAGAATTGCTTGCAAGCATGTGACTAGGTCACAGGAATGCATTATCACGGAATGAGTAAAGAGACTTGTCGGGAACGAGATCGAACTAGGTATGGTTGATACCAAATGATCGGATCTCGGACAAGTAATAATATCGCGAGACAAAAGGAATTAACTATGTTCGTTACTGGTTCACACGATCACTAGTTCATCGTTGAGTAAGTGGGAGTCATCATGGATTTCCAGATACCGCTGTTGATTATTGATCGGAGAGGAGTCTCGATCATGTCCACGTTATTCATGAACCGTAGGGTGACACACTTAAGGTTCGCCGTCGTTTTTGAGTGGATACGATACTCCGATCGAATTACAGGACAGCATAAGGGTTGTTTCAGAAAAGCACCGAAATTGTTTTGGGATATCGAAATAACTCAAGGGTGTATTTGTTAATGTTTGTTAATTGAATGAATTAACAAATATTAAAGAAATAAAAATGTTTAATTAAATCAATAAGTGTGAATTTTAATTAGCATGAATGTCATGCATTAAAATGGGGGTTACCTCATGTTGATGAGGGGGTTACCACCATGAAGGGAATGAAGAGGAGGAGACCCTCCTTGGCCGGCCACCCCTTGGGGGCTGCCCCTCCTCCTCTATAAAAACCCCTCCCTCTCCTCCATGTCACACACTTCTTGATCCTCCCCTCCCTCGCATAGTTGCTGCCCAATTTCCGTCTCTGCTTAGCGAAGCTCTGCCGGAATTATAGTTTGTAGTTCATACACTTGGAGAAGTGTGTGGTGGAGTGTCCGGCGGATCCCTTCTTCCTCTGCCCCGCTGGACCGAGGGCGTGGAGGAGTCGACGTCGAGCTGTACGTGTGACCGAGCACGGGGGCGCTGCCACTTGTGGCGCCGTGTACACGATCTTGTGATCGTCGAGTGAACCTCTACGTCGACTACGTCAAGTGAACAACTACGTCGACTACGTGCGTCTTCACCGACTCTCCATCGTCAACGTTTGTGCGGGAACGTAATCCCCGACTCTCCATCTGTTAGGAATATGCAACTTATATTATCAGGGGGCCAAAGGCCACATATATAGTACATGTACAAGACGCAAATATGCAGGAAACTCCCTAACAGATGGGGAAAATATAATATACAATATACATCTAACAATATATAGTAGTTGCTGGTTTACTCTCGGAACCCCGTTGTTTGCATGATTCAGGTATAGTCCAGGTGTGTGTGCCAGACGAGTGACGATAGATGGTAGGTGTTTCAGCTACAAACTGGTGGATGGGAACACAAGCCACACGCGCCACCAGCGGCATGTCGACGCACCCATGCTTGTGTATACTAGTGCGTGTGAGGATACTAGGTAGGAAAGCGCGGCTTGCCGCGCGCTTGCCCGCCTACGGCGGGCAAGCAACTATAGATATATATATTAAAAAGACAAAATAAAATAATATATAAAAATATATTAATACAATATGAGTTTTATTAGCCCATAAGCGGCTGGAAGAGATGTCCTAAGTACATGTTTACAAATATGAAGTTAAACACATATTTTTTTTCAAACACTTCATATATTAAGGGAAGCGAAAGCTAGCCAGACAATAATCACAAGTCACACCCACATTTGTCAATTCATGAGACCAAACATGAAAATAGAAAAAACTTGCACAAACAGATAGGGTAGGAGAGGCGAAAAGGAAGCGATTGATGGCCTGAGGAGAACGAACAGCTGAGACCATATGAGCAGTGCCCGGATTTTCATCGCTGGATCGGAAAAACGGAAGATGCAGCCAGAGACACGTCGGCTGGACGGATGGCCAGGATTTTTAGGTTGTGGATTCCTCCAAGAACTTTTCTTTTAGATATCTGGGCTAGTCCATCCTATTCCTCCTCAACCGCATGCATTAGGATAAAGCATCTCCCGATCACGCTCCCTCGTGAATTGTCAAATACCTAGTTAAAATAACATCAAATATTGGAACACAAAATACTGAGTGGTTCAATTAGTACACCCTAATCTAGCATCAAATGAATATTCTAATGAATGACCCCAAAAGTATGCTACAGGCAAGGTCTACACACAACTCTACAAACAGTCCTGCTAAATACATAATTAAAGTCCTGCTAAATACATAATTAAAAAGCTGTCATAAGGTTATAGATAAAAATAGCGGTTGTTAAGGCTTACATTCTAGAGTACATGTTTCATAATCAGACAATGAAGAGAGATAAATATAACAACACAATGGGCTAATAAAAGGATAAATCAATATAAGGGGTTACCCTGTTGTCAAACATGTCCAGATCAAATAGCACGGCCGCAGTATTCATTTGCGTATTAACTTGTGCATCGACGTCTTCAGCAGTCTGACCTATTAGGTATATGTTGTCCATCAGTGGAAAAACTGCATAAAGGAGACGCCAAATGAAATAGTTCAAGGACAAGAAAAAATGCCCTACGTCAGGGTAAAATTGAGGATTGTTATTGACCAATGCAATGTAAATATACCTTGCACAAATCACTGATAACAGGCAGCCCCTTTGTACATACAAGCTGCATACAACACTCTCACTAAGTTCTTGGCAACATGCAACAAGTATAAGAATAGATTGTATGTATGAAGCAAAATGTGAAAGGACCATAATAGTTTTCACCAACGCCCCACCAAAGCAAAATGTGAAAGCAACCTGCGAGCAAGCAGATATAAATAAATTCTATTAAAATAGTTCTATCTAAATGGAATGATGAATGTGCTTTGCAACTGAGGTGTTCCATAGATCTACAATAACGTTACATGATTTCAGCTATCAATAATATATCGTTATGTGGTTCATGCATTACATGATTTTCACACAACTATATAATACATGATTACAGGAAGCATAACTGCAGAAAAGTTAATTCAAAATAAGCACAATTTCATAATAAAAGCAGATTGTTTGCACATAATTGCATAATACATAATATAAGGAGCCAAATAGGGATATGATGGTGTTTTGTACATACTGATATACTAAATCATAAGATTATACTACAAATAAAATAAGAACAACTACATTAGGTTGTACCTTTAAGAGAAAATTTGCAAACACTACTAATCCTCTGCTTTGAACTCAACACATGTGTTATAGCAATCCATCAATTGAAATGGTAGAATTTCTCCTTCATGTTCAGCATATAAGGTAGGAAACAAGGCTTGCCACGCTCTTGTCCGCAAAACGGCCGGCAGTGAATTATAAATACACGTTTATAAAATGGATAGAGATGCAAAAATATATGCAATACGCAATGTTAATTATACATCAAACGGAGTATAATCCTGTGTGTCCAGATTCTCTGAACAAAATCCGCTAAAGCACATGGGTAGAATACATAGTTTGATAGTAGAACAAAAAGTGAAAATAAGGTTGTGCTCTATATATTCATTTCCCGTCCCCTGATTAACTATATCCATTATATGAATATGGAAGCTTCAAATGCAAAGTTGCGCGTACAGAAGAAGCTGACTACAATTCTGTCAGGGGAATTTGTGGTGATCTGTCTATCATTTAAAGAAGTTAACTACAATGCTCTTAAAAGGAAGGAAGGAACAAACTCTAGTACTTCCTTAGACAGCCTGGTGCATTACTGAACCAGTCCAATATGATATCGATTCTCGTTCCGTGGCGAATCTCATTCTATCAAGGACCCCTAGGCAGACATTTACCTTGTCCTATAAAGTCAAAGGAAAACATCATAGTAATTGATTCTTATTCTAGGAAGTTGTTTCAATAAATAAAAGATTGTTACCAGAAAGTTTTTTGATCCTGTCGCTTCGCTAGGAACATAGAATTTATGGAAGATCTGGAACACACACACATATATATATGATCTTTGCTCTCATTTGGGAAAATTAAGTCCATATGAGCATACTGAACTAATTTCCTGCATGTAGAAGCCAAAGGAATCAAACGAGATGAATAAATAAAACAAGCATATAAATTATATTGGGAGTTAGACGTTTGATACTACAATTTAACTTTTAAATACCCAAATCTTTCATTTCCCATTCATTTTTTTTTGAACAATTGAACATTTTGGGTAGACAGTTCATAAAAAAGAAAATTACAATTTGGAAAATAACGTATAAGGAACAAACATAATTTTGTTTACCTACAACAACTACAACCATAATGAAGTCTGATTTCTTAACAATAACGAAAAATAGGAGACATTCAGCGTTAAAGAAGGGTAATTTTCCTTACTGGGCAAAACGGAAGATGTCGTGAAGGAGGAAGTCTTGGCTTTTTTGTGTAAATCTGGCAGTGGTTTTAGTACACACTGGAAATATCTAGCTATTTCACTAATCAATTCTCCTGAACAAGCATCCGTGTGCACAGCCATGCAAGTTTTGCTTGACCTGAAACACATAAAAACATTACCGGGCAAACTGAAGTGTACATTCATAGATTTTACACCACTTGATCCATTACTTGCTTTCTTTTTTAATGGTATTACTTGTTTTCCATTTAATAGGTTAATGTATTATACTTAATCCACGTAAAACATTTTGAAATGGACCTAGTGGCAACATCACAACATGATTTAACGAAAAAAAACAGAATAGAAGACATCCATTTTCGTGGAAGATACATGTAAACATTGACTCCATTGGGCATATTATCAAGTAGCCAAACAACCTAGAACCCATGCGAGCATCGCGAGCAAGCCCATGGTAACCCATCCATTGGAGAGGAGATGGAGAGCTCACCAGGGCATCAATATCTCGTTTGCTGTTTTTGAAGAAGTTACAACATGGTAGCAGACCCCAGTTAGTGATGTACAAGGCATGGTTACCATCCAACACTACCTTTTTCAGCAAGGAGCAGTGGTGGCAGTTCCTATGAAGAGACCGACATAACAAAGAAGCCAAGTGGTCAGAACTGGAAGGGAATATCAAAGCAGATGCAGTTTCAAAAGAAATGTTTAACTGAACTAAAATATATGGAAGTACATACCACTCATAAACTAAATCCCATCGACAGATGACTCATAAACCTGTTGATGGAAAGAAGATCATAACCCGTGATATATACCTATGATATCCCAAAATAAACTAAGTAGCTTTTGAAACATGTGTAGCATGTAAGAGATGTCTTGGAATGGGAGCAAAGATAGAGCGCACCAGGGAAAACTACTGAAACCTCATGCACCAATGCTAGTTGTTGTCATCACGAGAGTAAGAATCGTCTCTCACCCAAACCCAAGCAACCAGTCCCCGTAGAATCCATCTCAGGTAGAAGCTATCTTGATATCTTCAAGAATCGCCCAACTCGCTTGAAAGACAATGGGTGATGAACAAGAATAATATGATCTCTGCCTTCTAAACGTTTCCAAGCAGGTTGGTCAGTCGACCGAATTCAACGCATCCTAACTCCAGAAAAATAAATTGGTAAGATCCTGTTGAAAGGAAATAGGGGTGAGTAATTTGCACTTTAAACAGAAAGATACTCCAGATGATTTCCCACGGCCAAGCTGAACAAAGAAAAAGCCTTTATAGCCATTGAAATATTAGTTCAGGCCATACTATGTATTACAGTTTTTAGACTGGATGGGATAAAATAAATATAAATTACAACTGAATGTCAGACTGTCAGCAAGGTGTACATAACCTGGGTTGGAAGTGGATACTTGTAATACAGTAAGAAAATGTTAGAAATCAACCATTAGTAATAAGAATAACTTCTGTTTATGCTTGCTAATCATTGAAAACAGTAAAGGGCCATGCAAATTATTACTAAAGCTAATAATGAGCCAGGATGGATGAGATCCACTTCATGTGGAATAAAATTAGTCATACTAATTTTCTAAGGAAGAACATTACAAGCAAACTTAAATGAACATCTATCAACAACATCAAATAAAGAGGAGAGGGTACGCCCAGTTGGCATCAGGCAACTGGTGGCTCCAGGCTGAAATAATTTTAGCAAACAGAGCAAGTACACGGGGTAAATTCTCATGAGTCTCTCACCAAACTGAAATAATTTTAGAAAACAAAGGACCACAAATTTTATTAAAAAACAACCACAAATATAAACTTTGCAATTCCTAGAGTGCTACTGGAAAGAGATATGCATTCAGAACAATAGTAGTTGTGTGCAATATATCTACATAGCATAAGTGGAAATAAAAAGGCTTTGCCTAACATCCACAATTGACCATATGCAAACTGCCCAGTTGAGAAATATAAGTGTACTGCAAGTGACTGTAATGCCTTCAGAGATGACATACTAAGAGCTACAAATGTTCAGCATAAGTACAGAGCTTAGCATCGCTACTTACTGAATGTAAGAACCTTGCAATATATTATCAGGTAATCAGTTTTGGCAGAAGGATTGCTGCTTAGTACATGCAAGCACCAAAATAATAGTGGCAACCATGGCAGTGCTAAAATAAAACAAAAAATGCAGAAGAAATTACAGAAGAAGGTGGAAAAGAAGACCACCTCCTTAAAAAATTATGGTACCTGCATATATCAGTGATTGTTTCCACAATACCCTGAGTGGGCAATAGTTTGTCTTCGGCTTCACCCACCAATGTTTACTTCAGTTATTCGCTCCTAGATATTTCAGGCATCTACGACATGATAATGAAATTGATTTTAGCACAGACTAACAAAACCGGAAAGTGCTTTCTGAAAACAAACCAACATAGTGCATTTTTGCACATCTTGGAGTTGATTATTCACCATACAATATAAACAATGTGAGTAATCCATAATTGCATTGTATGAGATAAATGGTGGCGTATTGCCAATCCAAAACCTGGAATATTAAGCTTCCATAGAGTACTACATATTTTATCTAAAGTATAATAATATTCTTCTGCGGAGAACATCAGAATAAGAAAAGAAGACATTGATTTGATCTTCAGATAAGAGGTAACTTTGGAATATGAACAAAAGGGATTGATGACCCAGAAAATAGTCGAGTTGTTGGCCTAAAAGAAGCCAATACATGGTCAGACTACGCTTGAGCAGCATAAGAAATACCAATACCAAACCAGGCAGGATGAAATGTTCCACCTAGCCCTGTAGTTTGCTGATAGGAAACATGTTAGTGTAAAGTAAACTTGGTAACGTATCATCTCAAAAAATTGGGAGCATATGTGCATTCTTTAAATCAAGAAAAAACAAAGAAATCTCTTCTAACCATAAGAAAAGCAATTAGTGACAATTTTCCTAAGGAGTAAATCACATAGGAACTTCCAATAAAGACAGTGGTGACAATTGTACAGGACAATGTGCTAACCAAAAGTATCTTATTGCTTGATCATACTTATTAACACCAAAAATAAACCTATAGAGGGCACCACCAATAAGAAATCTAAAAAGGCAACATCAAGAATATTGCACATCAACCAAGCATAATTTGTAAAATGCACAACAAAAAACAAAGAAGACACGAGGATGATATAGTATACCATCGGGACAGGTTAGAGATGACGATGTCACCAACAAGGACACCCAATATAGCAAAAGAATACACTGTGTTGAGAGAGCTGCCACCAAACAGGAAGCACACCACTTTCATCCCCTATTTGATTATTTGTGAAAACGCACAAACCAATGTATAAGGATATCTGCAAGTCAATAAATATAACTTAGTTTAAGTGACATTTTAACTTTGTCTCTCTACAATCATAAGCAAATATATCAAGATTAAACCTGCAAGCAGTACAAAAATCTCAAGATTAAACCTGCAAGCACTGCAAAAATCACTTTTGCTGGCTGAATCTAGAGAATGGAATGAAAAGCATACCCTCACCTGATTTGAGCATACTTAATTTAGGATTCAGTGTGCACTAAAATATGGTGGGAAATGAGGATGCTGCATAGGACAAATCCAAGCCAAAGGGAACGAAATCCAGACTTGGGGAGCCAACTCTAGCACATGCTCTGGACATCGTCCTCTTCCAGTCCAACGTAACACTCAAGAACGTGAGGAAGAAGGCAGTAGAGAAGTTGTGGGCTGCTTAGAGAGATAGAGGAGGTGAGATGGGAGAGGGAGAGAGAGCAGAGACGGGCCATGAAGAGGACATGACGCATACCTCGGGCGAGCGCCTGATACGTCTCAAACGTATCTATAATTTTTGATGCTCCATGCTTTGTTTTACACCATTTGCCTATTGTTTCGTTACACTTAGTGGCATTTTTATACATTTTCCGGAACTAACCTATTAACGAAGTGCCACAGTGCCAGTTTCCTGTTTTCTGCTGTTTTTGTGTTTCAGAAGTGATACACAGGAAATATTCTCGGAATTGGACGAAACAAGTTCCTGAAGTCATATTTCACCGGGGAGCTCCCAAACATCCGAAGGAGAGAAGGAGAGGGGCCACGTGGGCCCCACACACAGGGGTGGCGCGGCCAGGCCCCTGGCCGCGCCGGCCCCGTGTGAGGGGGCGTGGGACCCCCTCTGACAGTCCCCTTTCGCCTATAAGTACCCCCTGACGAGAAAAACCTAAGGGCCCGATCAGTTTTCCAGAATACATCGCGATCAGCCGCCGCCGTCGACCCGAAGATCGGGAGGGTCCAGAAGCTCTTCCCGGCACCCTGCCGGAGAGGGGAATCGCCACCGGAGGTCTTCTTCATCGCCATGCTTGCCTCCGGAGCGATGAGTGAGTAGTCTACCTTGGACTATGGGTCCATAGCAGTAGCTAGATGGTTGTCTTCTCCACCATGTGCTTCATGTTTAGATCTCATGAGCTGCCCTACATGATTGAGATCACCGTTATGTAATACTATGATGTTGGTTTGTTGCGATCCGATGAATATTGGTGTTTATGATTAAGTTGCTGTACTGAATTATATCTTTTGTTATCTCTATGTTGTTTATGATCTTGCATGCTCTCCGTTGTTAGTAGCTATCTTGGCCGAGTAGTTGCTAGTGACTCCAAGAGGGGGTATTTATGCTCGATAGTGGGTTCATGCCTCTATTTCACCTGGGGGAGTGACAGAAACCTCTAAGGTGGTAGATGTGCTGTTGCTACTAGGGAGAAAACAACATTCATATGCTCAAGGGCATATGCTTTGTTTACATTACACACTTTGCTTAATGCAATTATCTGTTGTTCGCAACTTAATACTTTCGGGGTGTTCGGATGATATCCCTGGGGGTGGATTATTAGTCATAGATGCAGTTGGATGGCGGTCTATGTATTTTGTTGTAATGCCCAGAGTGAATCTCATAGTGATCTTCTTGACATATCACGTTATCTTTATTCTATCAATTGCCCAACTGTAATTTGTTTACCCAGCATGTTATTTTATCTATGGAGAGACACCACTAGTGAACTGTGGACCCCGGTCCTATTTTAATCATATTGCAATCACCTGTTTACTTTTCCCGCACTGTTTACTTTACTAGCATTTTACTACTATTTTCCACTCGATACACTCATAACCTTTGTTTCAAGCAAACCGGTGAGATTGACAACCTCATCGTAAGTTGGGAACAAAGTATTTGTCTGTGTGTGTGCAGGTTCCGCGTTGCTGCTGGCCGAAGACGAGTCAACAAGTATCGTTAAACGGCGCCCTTGTTGGAGTGTCACTAAGCCAGTCCGCATCACCTTCAGTCGTCACCGTCTCCCTTCTCCTGATCGACATACCTTGGTTTCTTAACTGAGGGAAGACTAGCCGCTACACTCATCATACCTTCCTCTTGGGGTTCCCAACGGGCTGGTCATCACCACGCACAAGGACTCACTGCTCCCACATCATCACACGAGTAGCAGCTAATTTTCTGGCGCCGTTGCCGGAGAAGGAAGAGAAGACTTCTGCGAGGGGAGTTCTTCGCACACACATACTTTACTTTGTTATTTGTTTTGCTTTACTTTATTTTATTTTACCTGCATTGCTTTTTATATCAAAAACCCAAAAAAATTAGAATCCTTGGTAGTTGTTATTTCTTTACTTTAGTTTATCATGTCGTTTCCTAAGTTCGTTCTGGAGGACCTCTCTGTAGGGAGTGGTTCAATTATTGGCAAAAGTAACATTGAGGAGTTCTTTAATCACATTAGTATGCATAAGGAAGTTGAGGAAAAGTCTTTGATTGAGTTAGCTCCTAGTATTGAAGTTGCTTCTGTTATATTAATTGACATGTTGGAAACTAGGTTTGCTAGTCTTAATCCTTTTATGCAATATATGTTCCTTAAGCTTCATGAAATTGAGGACCCCGAAAAGAAAGCTTTTATCTTGGAAACTTTGCGTTTAGAATTTAAGGATGTTGTTATTGAAGCTAGGAAGGTTCTTAAACGTTTTAATAAACTCGGTTCACCTATAACGGTTATTGATACACATGATGGGGAGGCCGAGATACCTATACCTTGCAAGCTTATGGGATTGAATGATGCTTTTGAAAACAATTTTGCTTGGATTTGTCCTGAAAATCTTTTTGATGAGAATAGTGTACCAAAGCATGATCACCAAGGGTCTTCAAAAACTTATGTGGATGAAATACAATGCCTTATTGACAAGACCTCTTCTGTTGATCTTAATGCTTCATCACTTGATATTACTTGATTCGCAATTTTCTGCGCCTAGCTCAAAGGCGTTAAAGAAAAGCACTCTTGGGAGATAACCCAATGTTTATTTTCAGTACTTTTTCTTTTTCTTGAGTCTTGGAAGTCATTACTACTGTAATGACCGCTCTTTATCTTGTTTATTTCGTTTTTGTGCCAAGAGAAGCCTCTAATTTGAGTGAGGTAAAGATTTGGGGTTATTGCTGTCCTGAAACTGTTTTTGGTGCTGCACCGTAAAAATTCGTGAAAATTCTCTGTTTATCTTTTGGACCTGCGATTTCTTGTGCTTATGCCCCAGGTTATATCCAAACTTTTCTTAGTTGAACACTTTTTAATTTGAGCAACAGAAAATCCCTCAAAAATTCGTCCATTATCAGCTGTCCAGTTTTGACAGATTTCTGCCAATATTTGTTTTTGCCACTTTATCGCTTTCTTTCGAGTTCTTTTTGATCATGGAACTCTTGTGGAAGTTGCTACAGTAGTATATACTTTATATGTGGTGGTTTTGGGTTGAAACCTGAAGCTAAAAGAGGTTGAATATATTTTATGCTTACACTAATGTTGCTAATAGAATTGTGTTTAGTTTTGTATGAAGGAAGTTTTCAAGTGTAGGGATTGGAGAATGATGAGATGAGTTGAAGAATGGACAAAAGCTCAAGCTTGGGGATGCCCATGCATCACCCCAAGAAATATCCAAGAAGTACAAGCGTCAAAGCTTGGGGATGCCCCCGAGGTACCCCTTCTTCATCGGCAAAAATCAGGTCACCTTTCAAAACACTATATTTTTATTGCTTCATGCACTATGTGTTTTTCTTGGAGCGTCAGTTGTTTTAGTTTTCTTAGTTTGCTTAGTTTGTTTGTTTGCTGCAATAAATGGTTGGACCCCAACAAATTTCCTTTGGAGGAGATGTACTCATTTTCATTTGCAAAGAATGCTCTAGTTTTCACTCTTATAAATCGAGCATTCTAGTTTTTCTGCTACTGCTTTTGGTTTTCGTTTTCGCCTTGATATGCGTTCAGATCTTGTCATATCTTTTCATCAAGGTGCATTTTTGCCTCTAATCTTTATTGGTTTTCATCAAAAGAGGTGTCTTTAAAAATTTCAAATGGTGTTGGAAAAGAGAAAAAGCTTTGTGCAAAATAGTGGTACAAGAAGGAGCTTGTGTAGACTGCGGCTTAGGCTTTTTCATGTCATGCTTGATGTCTTTTTGATAGTATGCTTAGTGGTTTTGCTGTAGCATGACTTGTCTCAAATAACTGAGATTGCTTAATGAGCCTTTGAAAAAAATCATGCGTTGTTTTTATTGTATGGAAGCATTATTTTGGTTTTCTCCTTGATGCTTTATTTGGGTTGACTTGGCGCATGCTCACACATGTTAGACTCTTCCAAAGTCGCCATTAGCCTTCATGATCATTTAGTTTTTGACTTTTGATGCCATCATATGCTTCTTTTAATGTCGCTTTGTCGCTTTGCATGATTATGGCCATTATTGCTCTCTTAGTCGGTCGCTCCCAGTCTTTTGCTAGCCCTCGCCTTGTACTGAGTATGAGCTCTACTCGTGCATCCAACTCCTAAAAGCCAAGTTTTCCATTGTGTCCACTATAAATTCCTATGCATGGTATTTGTAAGCCATTCCAAAGTAAAATTTTCGTGTGCTACCTTTCAAAAACCTTCAAAATACTTCTCGTTTTGTGACACTGTTTTCAGCTCATGGGGACGTAGTGGTCGGATTTGCTATCTTCCATATTGTCTATTCCAAAAAGAAAAAAAAAAGAGAAAAAGAAAGAAAAAAAGGCACTCCTCCAATGAATGTGAATGTTGGTGGGCACCCGATGGAATCGGTTAGCCATGGTATGTGAAAGGAAAAGGTGGGGAGGAGTGCCAAGTTTTATAAAAAGAGCACGAAGTGCCAATCTCTCTCTCAAAAACTTGCTTTATTTTTGTATGAAATATAGTAAGAACCCCATTGCCAGTCGTTGACAAAGACAACCACCTCTCAAAATCAAGTTTTATCTCTGTTTTACAAATGAAAAGCTCTAGCACATGTTTAAATCACTGCTTCCCTCTGCGAAGGGCCTTTCTTCTACTTTTATGTTGAGTCACCACCTTCTTTCTTTATGCACCATTAAGAGAGCATAGTTGTCATTCTTAGTGTGATATGCATTGTCCCAAGGTTCATTGATTGACTCATATTGATTGGTTTCACTTGTTCTTAAATTATTTGTATCTAGTCGCCCTCTTAAACTTTGAGGTGTCCTATGCATTTATGTTTTGCTCTCTTTGAAGGACAAGCTGAAAACCATTTGTATGTTTTTCCTTATGATTAGAACACACGTTTGACTTTCATTGTTTCATTATCATGATCTTTTGTTTGTGTTCATTTGCATGTTTACAACATGGTTGCTAAGTTCTTATTGTCATGATTATATCTTTCATGCCCATGTTTTAAGTTCTATTGATCCCAGCTCATCAATGCTTACATATATGATCAAGATTGTGTAGGTGCATGTCACCTCAAAAATTATTCTTTTGTTATCACTTACCTACTCGAGGACGAGCAGGAGTTAAGCTTGGGGATGCTTGATACGTCTCAAACGTATCTATAATTTTTGATGCTCCATGCTTTGTTTTACACCATTTGCCTATTGTTTCGTTACACTTCGTGGCATTTTTATACATTTTCCGGAACTAACCTATTAACGAAGTGCCACAGTGCCAGTTTCCTGTTTTTTGCTGTTTTTGTGTTTCAGAAGTGATACACAGGAAATATTCTCGGAATTGGACGAAACAAGTTCCTGAAGTCATATTTCACCGGGGAGCTCCCAAACATCCGAAGGAGAGAAGGAGAGGGGCCACGTGGGCCCCACACACAGGGGTGGCGCGGCCAGGCCCCTGGCCGCGCCGGCCCCGTGTGAGGGGCGTGGGACCCCCTCTGACAGTCCCCTTTCGCCTATAAGTACCCCCTGACGAG
>QXEO01001592.1:732159-877425 GCA_007115705.1 Dactylis glomerata | reverse complement strand
TGGAGGCACCGCCGCGGTTCCGAAGATGAATCACCGGAGTTGGTGAGGATGGACGATGTTCTCGTTAGGACAGAAGCAATAAATGGCCGCAACGAACGCCGCAAAAACCGAGACAAGCTCGACCCGGCACGGGGCTCCCCGAATGAATGCTGCGCTCCGCGCGGCGACAACACCACGGCCGCAAGATGGTCGCCAGAGCCCAGAAGTTATGGTGGCGCGCGACCCACCCACCCACCAGCACTTACTACGACGTACCCAACGCCACAAGAACCACCGTGTCGCCTGCAGGATCTACCCTGCCGCCGGTGAAGAACTGAATCAAGGAAGAGGCTGGCAATGGCGGGGATGTGCTGTACTGACCTGTAGTCGTAGGCGCAGGGGGCGGCGGGGCGCCGGCGGAGCAGTTGGCGAGGGAGAAGGGGACGTAGGACTTGCACGTGTCGGAGGAGCACGGGATGGGCGCCCACGACCTCGAGTCCGCCGGCCGGAACACGCGCGGCGACGACGACCCCGCCGGCGATGGCGAATGCGCCGGCGACTCCGCTTGGCCGCGGCACTTGACCCAGGTGAGGTCGCTGCCGGTGTCGGCGACGAGCACGAAGGGCTGCGCGGGGGTGCCCACGCGGAGCCGCACGAAGTACTGCCCCGTCCCCGTGTACGCGCCCGACGTCAGCGGCATCGCGAACGCCGACGACGACTCAGGGGAGGACGCCGCCGTCGGCCGCGCGGCGGCCGTGGCTGTGATGAGGAAGGCCGACGACGCCAGCCTGCCGGAATGTAGGCGTGGCGGTGCCTGTCGTCCCGCGCCCGCTCGGGGAGCGACGCGTCCGGCGCGGCACGAACCATCCTCATCCGCGCCGACGACCCTCCCTCGCCTGTTTGCCCCGCCCGCCGCCGCGACCGCGCACGCGAGGCACAGCAAGGCGAGCACGAGCAGCCGACGCGCGCCATTGCCGCCGCCCGTCTTCCCCTTCGCGCAGCTACAGCAGCAGCAGCAGCAATGGCAGGACGAACGAACAGGTGAAATGCGAGAGCTCGGTGCTGGCGGCCCCTGCTTTTTGGCAGTGGTCGGGCTCAGCAGCGGCGACGCCGGGAGACGGCTTTTATAAAGTCGCTCCACCTCTGCGCTCCAAACATGGACGGAAGTTAACGCGGTTGATCGCCTGCCTCTGCTCCCGGTGCGTGCTTCGTTGGCGATTTCGGGCACGAGAATCATTTCCTCCTGCCCGGATTGGGGTTCCACCCGTTACTGCGTCGCACTGTCACTGGCCGCCGAAAATAGATGTGTTTGAATGCAATGGCTGCAAGCGGAAAAGGCAACCAAATAAAATTCGCCAATTCAAATTAGCGTGAGCGTAATCAGGGTGATTTGGCCATGAATCATTACCGTGAATATAGATTTGTCAATGAAATCCTTTTCTTTTAAGGTACGATTCAATTCAACATTTTATTCGCTCAGGTTTGATTGTGGTATAGTTCTATAGTTGGAATTTGGTTTATCGTTGGATAAACCGCATTGCCAATATTGATTCCAAGGAAAAAAAAGTAGATACATCTACGAATGGTTAGCAATCGCACTGTAAAACTAGGATAGGTTTGACGAGCAGCGGCGGAGGCAGGATCTCAGCTTGAAGGGGGCCAAGTATGGTTATTCTCTATTAGGGGGGCCAACAAAGCTATTTTCTCTAAAATTTATTATCAAAATTAGTCCTAAACTGAAATTTGTTGCTGCTAATCCATGCCATAGGGGGGCCAGGGCACCTGCTGGTCCCCCCCTAGCTCCGCCACTGCTGACGAGGGCCTTCTAAAAGGATCTACTGAATGCATCGAGTAGTTCTAAAAAATCAAAACAATCGATTGAGAATTAGCTTAAAGCTTACTCATATTGTAACTCACCACTATCACGAATTATAAAGCAAATTTAACGTTTATGTGGTATTATTTCTTATTACAATCCCATTTGTAACTGAAAAATTGGTTGCAATCTAATTTACAATTGAAAAAATCTCCATTATAACTTCATTACACGAATCACAATGTAAATTTAATAATATAGGACTCTACTAGACCCTAAGCTAATTCTCTACTGGAAATTAGCAATTCCGTTACTTTTACCCGAAGTCTTTTACCATATATGCTACCTCACGATTGACATTGTTTGATTTCAGCAGAGATGCTCACTCACAACTCGATTTGGTGGTGTGGCTCCAAATTTGCAATCACACCAACCGAACAGTTCCGGCCGATTCTCACCGATAACAAACACAAACCAACGCACACATGCGCGCCGGCCCTCTGACTGACTGACTGACTGACTGATTGCATGCTGCCACTAATTGATTGTTCTTTGTTGCCGCGCGCATTAGCGAATCTGTTTGAACCTAATCTGCTCTGCTGCGATCACACGTTCCCGCGTACTACACGCGAGGAGGTGTTTTGGCTCCCATGTCTATATAAATCTATTATAGAAAATATAAAAAATAAATGTTAAAATGTTAAAAAAAAAATAAATTTCGCACGTAGATCAGGACATTCAATGTCCCCACACAAGTTTTTTACGAAAAAGAACATTCTATGTGGCATCGATAAAAAAGAAAAAAATATCCTGTAAATAGTCATATGTTTATACACAAGTTTGTCTTTTTTATATAGGACATAAAAAATATTCTTTCTTTCTGAAAATTTGTATATGAACATAGTATGTTTAGATGTACGTGCAAAAATTTTATTCCAATTTTTTTGATATTTTAAAACATATTTTCTGATAATGAGTTCATTTACTCCCGTGAGTCGAAATGAATATCCGTTACTACACAAAGCCATAGTCATCCATGTCGTTTTTCCTCCTACGTAACGTACGTGTGCCCCGTTCGACACAGAGTCGGCCCGTTTCCGCCACGTGGCAGCTGGTCGTCTCTCTACACACGTTTCCTCCAGCTGATGCTTGCACTGAGGTGGAGCTAGCCAGGTGGCAGGCGTGTCACATCAGGGCTGCCACGTCCGCCTATACGCGCCCGCTACGTCACGGCTCGTGTAATTTTCGCTGCTGCCTCGCGGTCAAAAGGGCGGTTCGCTCCTCTCGCGTGCCGGCCTGGCGCTCTCGGCGAGCTAAGTCGGCCGAGTCGGAACCGTACACGTAAACGTTGGCCTCCCCACAGATGTATCGATCCATGCTACCTCGTCGCCGGTCGCCGCGTCGATCGAGTCGGTCGTGCGTTGATGAAACCATGCCGTCATGCATGATGCACGCACGTACTAAGCTCGACCTTGTTAATATGTTTGCTAACCACGACATATTAGATGCATGAGATGGGGGAAATGGCACCGTTATAATGCGGTAATTAAACTTAGAGCAGCAACTAGATGTTAGATGTAGCGAGATGGTGGAGGTTGACACTGGTTTCCCTCCTTTCACTTGTTGAATATCCGTGCGTTGCCACGGCCACTTATCTCTAGACACATCCAATTGAAGAAGAAAAATAGTGCACACTTGATATGATTCCATCTTTTGCTTGCTCATGAAAACATAGTCGCATCACTTTGTTGGCTTAACAAATGACAAGGAAGGAAGAAAATTACAATTATTCACTATGATAGGTTCCTCTACTCATAATTGTCGTATTACACTACTTTACCATGTGTCCTCCTCATTGAAGTTATTCATCTATCTTCCTCACTAATATAGAGCTAGCACATGAAATTTTATCCGCCAAAAGTTGTTGCCAATGCTAGAAGTCGCATGGATTCCACACCATATAACAGAAGAAAGAAAAATAAGCAGCCATTGTAGTCACTTTCATATTTTTTTGCCTTCTCTAAGCACAACCATCCCATTGTCCACAATACTCAGAAAAACTGTGATTCATCAATATTCGACAAGTTCCTTTGCGCAAGACAAGTTGTATGATACAAATTGTGGTGTGAACTTCATGGAAGATAGTTTGGTGCAGACGACTGAGAAAGAAAATCATAAAAAATATGTTTAAGTGAATTTTTTATTCATGTTTCCTAGTCTAGCCAATATTTTTCACCACTCTTTGGTCTGTCCGTCTGTGGTGATCAAACAAAATTAGCACTGAAACTATTTTTGCAACTATACAACTACACAGAAACAGTTTCAATGTTGCACAATACAGTGCTCAAAGAAAACATGAATTGTACTAATCACAATTTTAATAAGGATGAATAAACAAAAATATACATGTGATCCACCACATCACATCAAAACTTCACTTTTGTTTTTATGAATTCTCACAATTTGATGACCAACATTGACCTATATCGTTTTTATTTCTCCTCTTCACTGACTGCTCGTTGTTATTAGTTATACTGACTAAGTTACTAAGATATATGTTCCTCACATATACAACAAAATAACTAAAACACTTGCTTTCTCCTGAAACATCAACATGAGAATACACCTAAAAATGGTGTTTAAAGTATATCTATAAGTAGTTCATTGCCAAAATGTGATATCATAAACATTTCTTCGCACTATTTTCACCAAGTGACTACTCCCCTATTCATACGTACCCATTGCATTGTATCATATCTCCATACGATGAGAATAACACTAAATGGATATGGTTCCTCCCTTCTTGTTAAGAAGAAGAATATATTTGGATATTTGAGAATAAAGGTAGATAAAGATTTAAAGACATGACTTGTGTTCATTACTTTGTGATAGATAGTTCATTGTTTTAAGTTAAATGGATTCCGTGATGGTCATAGTAGAACTAGGCATTGGTTCATAGGTTGATGTGGTGCTATTATTGATGTACCTCACCTTACTCTCTTCAAACTATTGTTGTTATCTTTACCCAAAATAAGGTTTTAACAAAGGTCATGTTGAAGTTTATCACGCTTCAATTGATGAGCTACTTCAATTTCATCAACTCAAGCGAAACTTCAATCACTTAGACAAGTTTGATTTAAAAGCGAAAAAATTTCCTGGATTTTCTATGCATGAATGCAATGCACACATCGGTTTCCTCTCTTTTTGGTGACCTGAAATCCTAGGATATTACACTGTACCAATGTCGTTAAACCTTCTAATGCTCCTTTTTTTACTTGAGAAAATCGGTAACTCATAAATCTTCATTAATTAGCACTGGTTCTGCTCATAAAGCATCCATATCTGCAAGGAAAAAATAAAATAAAAGATTTACACATTGTAGTAATTAGTCATTAGTGGCAAGGTGAGATAGATATTTCATCACTTACTCGACTTATATCAGATTTAAACATGGATAAAGATGGTTGTTTTCTACAACCATTAGGCGGTCGCCCGTCCACGTCCACGGTCGAGCCGCTGCCCTTCGAAACGTCGGTCGTGCTGCGCCTAGAGATATCCCCATGTGTCGCCCTCCTCGATGCGCCTGGAGACGCTCGCTGACGCGCTCCCGACGGTGGAGGGTCGCCGCAACTCTTGTGCTTGCGCCATGAGGGCCAGCATGTTGTTCTTGTTCGGGGTTGAGGGGTGGCACAAGCCCACCTACTTCAGGAGATAGGAGGCGACCATGGAGGCCTTGGTGGCATGCGAGCAAATGGTGGCTATTGGTCAAGGCTCGAGCTGCCGATGATGTTCGCCGCCCTCCTGCCCACCGCCGAGGCATTGGGTGAGCTGTCGCCCTCCTTCGCGCCCACCTCCGAGCCTAAGGCTGAGCCGACGCCCTCCTCCTCCATGCTCACGCCCTTCCAACTCGAAGATGGAGCTAAGCGCGGACACGGTTTGAGGCGTTCCACTAGGAGGCAACCTCACCCAAATCCTAATTGTTGTCCAGTGCTTCCCAAATCTTGTCCCCAAAATGATATACCAGGTATTATTTGGGGCATGCGACTGGAGATACTCTAACTGGAGATACTCTAACAATATTGAAATCCTATGCTGGTTATGATCCATATGACACAAATATACATGGGACCCCTGTGTCTAGCTCGATCAACGATTATAGAGCGGACATGCCTGCAGTCTTGGTAACTAAGTTGATTCAATTACTTACCCAAACGACTGAGATTTGCATGACAAGATGGGGCTCGTCAATCTCTCTCCCTCTCCTCTCTCTCTTCTCTCTCTCACTTTCAAAAAAGGGGAATGCCATCTCATAACAGACGGATAGCTACGCAGAAGGTAGCGGTGGCAACATCCATAGCGAGCGCGATGGCGTAGATACGTGGATATGCTGGGGTGAAGCTGGACTCCTGACTTGCAAGGGTGTGGTTCGGAGCAGGGACGAAGCTACATTAGTCCTTGCACCAGGGAGGAAAAGCATTTTTTAAAACTAATTGGGTAAAAAAAATGGCCATATGCACCTGGTTAGCTCAATGTGAGTGCTCCAGGGATGACTATTTCACTCTAAATATCAAGCTCAAACTAAGACATTTTTTCCATGTGTGCACCTATCCTGTTGTAGTGCACCAGGTCAAAAAAAATCTAGCTCCGCCCCTGGTTGGGAGGCTCCTCATCTTGCTGGGAGCCGATTTTGATGGCTTTGGCTTGTATGATCTTTATATGCCTTTTGCTAGCCTTTGTAGTTTTTAATAATAAATAAAGGTTATGTGTATTTGACCAGAGAGGTTGGGGTGGGGCTCCCTACCGTTTTGAAGAAAAAAAGGATAGCTGTAATTTTACTACTCCCTCAGTTGCATTACTAAGATTAAGTATTAAATTGGTGACAACTACTATGGAACGGAGGACAGGAGAGAGCTTACCGTTCTCATCATGGATTTTCTTTAACGGACTGTGTATGTCTGTCTGTCCGGCCTGGCCCAATTAGCAATTTGGTGGCTGCTTTTACGTACGTCGCTGCATGCGTTGATCTATCTACCTGGCTTATGATCATCACTCGTCCGTCTCATCATTGAATGAACTCCATGCAGCGATCAATCGTCATAATTTGCCTTGGTGTTCCGCTCCACTAAGCTGGCTGATAGATTTATCCGTGTCATCGCCCATGGTATCCTATCGTGAGCATTTTCTCTCTGCCCATTATCTTGTCTGTTTGTCTCTGAAGGCCTGCATGATGGAAGCTACGAAGCTGTACCGCAATGCCGGCTTGCTTTACGAATTTAGACAGGTCGCAGGTCCTATTCCCAGCTGCACTACACACACACAACATGTGCTACTGTACAAGTTCCCAGACTGAAATGCCACGATCGATCCACACCAAGTTGGAGAGGTATTGGCTCAGCTGACTGTAGTAGACTAGTAGAGAAAGATAGTAGTATGATGGACTGGAGGGGACGCACATGCGGCGCAAATATTCTGTCAAGTAACATGGTGATGAAGAGAAAAGGAGAGGTTAGGAGTAGGAGACAATAGGCCCGACCGGCGGCCACTAGCTCGAATCCTCGATGGATCATTTCTTCTTCGTTTCCAGCGAATCATCCATTGACTGCACGCGGCCGGAGACCCACAGTCCGCCCACATGTTTGGTACAGTAGTGTCGATGCTACAATAAACTGGCCTGCTCTGATTCTGACTACAATGCTCGTCAAAATGCTGCTTATTGATAGCTGTAGAACCCCATGAAGGATAGCTATTCAGGGTGATCAGCTTAAAGTAGACGATTAGTTACAACTAGCCTAGAGTCCATGGCTTAATAATAGGGTATAACCTGAAATCACAGGCCAGCCGGTGGCTCGGTTCTTTGCAGTTAGTCAGGATTGAGAAAGATGTTTGCCGCATTGCCTGGCGGATGGTGCACACTCTGGATCTTAGTTGTCATTCGTAGGTGACTACTAGTACAGACAACAGAGTAGAGAGGAAGACACGGACACAACCTTATCTTTGTGGAATATAAATCACCCAAGGTTCAAGAGAAGACAGACAAAGAGAAGTCCATATGGACATCAGGACATGCATATAAAAGTAGAACTGAAGATTATTCTACCCTCCGAGATGATCATGATTCATGAGACGAACTGCCTCTGTTGGTACTCACAACGATAGATTACCATTAAGTATACACTACAGTACGCATAAGGGCGCAATCAGCTGGTAGAGTGGACTGTTCACTTGCCGTGTTCTTTCAGAGGCGCCCCCAACCCAATCAGGCGCTGCACATGAAGGCCCCGAAATAGGAAACGGCCATGCCCCAGCCCATCAATGCGTGCTTCGACATTGAGGTGCGCTGAAAAGCTGGCCATCCGCCATGAACGGAACAGTTACATATGTGATCCCGAGCAAGGCAGGTTCTAGGGTTCGCTTGACTTGTACTGTATTCATCTTGTTATGAGGAGTTCTGAACTTTCCGAATGCGAGAGCTGATAGACAAGGACGTACGTTATTCCGGCATGTTCTTCTACGACCTGGAGAGTGATGCACACATAGAGTGAGGAAAATAGAAGGCGGTGGAGACTGGAGAGGTCAGCTGATTAGCTCTGGCATACACCGTGGTCTCTGGCCGTAATGAATGCACAACGTCAGCTGAATTGCTAGAGAAGACACAGTACTGAATCGAGGTGCTTCCAGGTTCTCAGCTGCTACCTGCAAGCAATGCAAGCACAAGGGTTCTGCGACTTGTGGTTTGTCCTTCAGTGTTCGAGCCGACGAGAAGATGATCGATGTGCTTGTAGTGTCAGCGACCTGGCCAAACGGGAGCTACGCAGAATTCCGTACTTGATCAGAGGCGGAGCACGGTTCAAGTCATGATCGAACTTGGTCGGCCCGCTAGTACAGGAGAGGATCAAACCGATCCTGCATATAGATATGCCACTCACTTCGGGCCCCAATTTGTCTTAACAGTTTGAAACTGTTCCCTCGTTGATACGACTGAGTAAGCTGGATTGCGACAAACTTGCGATATCTCCATGCGTATATTCCATCTTCATTTGTGTAGAAGAAGAACGCAACACGTTTGGTATGTTAACATACCTTACAGAATGATGGTTTTTTCTTTGTGAGTGATGTGGAAAAGAAAACTTACAGCAGTAACCGAACTGGGCCCAATTCAACAGTGACGACATATCCATATATCCAGCCCAACTAGTGGTAACACTGGCGAGTAGGACCACTGGCCCAGTAACGAGTAGTAGTATAACCTAGCCCAACAATCGTTTTTCCGCTACGCTTAAACGCAGCGCATCCTAGCCGCCTCTCATACCACACTATACAGAGTTTTTCTCAACAAAAAAAAATATACAGAGCACTTGATGCAAATTTCTCGCCTAGTCGTGCTCTCATAGCCCCTTTCGCATCGGCGCGGCTCAAAAACTGTTCGGCACTACTAACCCAACCCTGTGCCGTAGGGGACAGCCTTTGTAGCACCGAACATAGCTCACAAGAACAATACTGACATGAGGGCTTCGCATGTCAGCGACCCATCAGATAAATATCCATCCACATCGCCTCTTCCTTGCCCGCAACCTCTCCCACCTCCATCGAATCACCATCGCCCGCCTCGGTCATCACATGTCGTTAGCCGCGCCGCTGCCTACCTAGGGCAATCCCTTCACCACCTCCATCGTTGCTCTTTGTCAGTTGCTCTCCTATGATCGCCCTGGCTGTTTGACTCGTTGGGTACAACTCGAGCATCGGTTGTGACCTCTTTGCTCCTGCCTTGCATGCAAGGTGTTCGGCGGTATACTCACTCCAATTGTTGTTGACTAATTGCTTCAATGTATCATTCACATAGAACATAGATAGTGACGATGAGGTTGATGATCCAAACTACGCCAACAAAGATGAGCACCTAAAGATCATCACTTGTTTTCTCCGTTTACAAGCAGAGCTAATGTAGCTCCCAAAATTGTGGTTCAAAGTTTGGGATAAAGAAGACCAAGAAGCGGCGGAGGATGGAGGGACACTGCATGCTCTACTCCAACTACTCAACAAGAGGTTTTCCCTGGGATGCTTGAAAGCATTGATTGCATGCATTGGTCATGGAAGAAGTGTCGATTTGCCTAACAATGAATGTACAAAGGTGGTCACCATGGAGAGTGCAATATGGTGCTTGAAGCTGTGATATATGAGTTGTGGATTTGGCACGCTCTCTTCGGCATGGCATGACCTCACATGACATCAAGATGTCATTGCGCTCTCTAGTGTTCGCAAGACTTGCTGAAGACCATGCTCCGGAGTTCACCTTTGAGATCAATGGCCACAAGTAGACCAAAGGATCCTATCTTGCCATTGGTATCTGTCTGAAATTGTCGACATTTGCGGAGACAATCGCCAACCCATATATTCAGAATGATTGTTGGTTTTACCAATACTAGGAGGGTTATAGAAAGTATGTTGAGCGCGGCATTGATACGTCCATATTGCATCACTATTTTGTATCATAATTTACTGTTATTCATTGATATATTTCATATTTAGAGATGATACTTATGTTGTTTCCTCTGTTTTTACATGTTTGATGATCATTGGAGGATTTGCTGCCGGAGTCAGGATTCTGCTGGAAAAGGACCGTCAAGACACCATATTTTGGAAGATCGGGAAAATTCCAGAAAAATACCAAAAAAATATATTTTACTAAAAGACTCCGGAAGCCAGAAGGAGAAGGAGAGAAGAGCTAGGGGGCGGCCTCATGCACAGGGGGCGCGGCCTGGCCCCTGGCCGCGCCGGCCCTATGTGAGGCCACCCTGGCCCACTTCTGGTCTCGCCCCTTCGCGTACTTCATCGTCCCCAAAAACCTAAGTCAAGGGGGGGCTCAGAGATAGACACCACCGCCTCTGCGGGGCGGAAAACACCAGAGAGAGAAAAGCTCTCCGGCAGAGAGAAATCTGTCGGGGAAATTCCTTCCCGGAGAGGGGAGATCGTCGCCATCGTCATCACCATCGCACCGGACTTCATCGGGATCATCATCATCATCATCTCCATCACCAGCACCTTCATCTCCACCATCACCATGCCATCCCGCTGTAACATCTTGAGTTGGATCTTGTTATATTCATAGGGGAAACTTTCCCAGTGTTGATTACTCTTATAGTTGATGCTATTGAGTGGAACCGTTGAATTAAGGTTTATGTTCAGATTGTTATTTACCATTATTTCACCTCTAATCATGATCCATATGATGTCTTGTGAGTAGTTCGTTTAGTTCTTGAGGACATGGGAGAAGTCAAGATGTTAGTAGTGAATTATTGTTGAAGAATATTTAATGGTTTGATATTGTTGTGGTGCTATTTCACTAGTGGTGTCATGTGAACGTCGACTACATGATACTTCACCATTTATGGGCCTAGTGAGATGCATTGTGTATTTGGCTACCAATTGTGGGGTTGCTGGAGTGACAGAAACCTAAATCTCCGTTGGGAAACCATTGCACCAGGGAGCGTAGGATCTTAGAGTTTAAGGTTGTGGTTAGATTTATCTTAATTACTTTCTTGTATTTGTGGATGCTTGCAGGGGGGGTATAATCACAAGTGTGTATTTATCCTAGTAAGGGTAGTGCGCTAGCATAGGTTCACCCCCATAACACCTATCAAACCAATAAAGACTATTTGGCAATATGAAGCGAAAGCTCTTGACAGAAACTCCCGTGTGTCCTCGAGAACGTTTGGTTATTATAAGTTACACAACCGGCTTGTCCTTTGCTGAAGAAGGATTGGGCCACTTGCTGCAATTATTACTACTGTCTTTTATTTACTCGCACTTTATTTATTTGCATTACCAAATACCCCTGAAAACCCGTTTGCTAGTATTTACAGTGAATCCTTGATCAAAACCACTTATCAACACCTTCTGCTCCTCGTTGGGTTCGACACTCTTATTTATCGAAAGTACTACGATACACCCCATATACTTATGGGTCATCAAGACTATTTTCTGGCGCCGTTGCCGGGAAGTGTAGCGCTATTGAAGAGTGGAATTGGTAAGGGTAACCGTCACTGTGAGTATTGTTTTATTTTTTGTCTTTCATTTTTATTTTATTCTGCTATGGAGAACTCTCCATTTGGTTTCCTATTTGGGAACACTTCTACCACTGCTGCACATGTGGATGAACCACCACCGCCACCACCTGCTGATATTGATCCTTTTAAAATACCTATGAAAATTGTTGGGCGTATTATGGATAACTGCTATTCAGGAGATGGAACTGTCCATCCGGGAGACCACTTACTATTTATACATGAATTATGCGAGTTGTTCAGGTGTGTAGGTATTTCACCAAGCCAGGTCAAGAAGAAGCTATTCTCTTTATCATTGAAAGGCAGAGCTGAGGAGTGGTATCGACTGCTCCAAGATGGTCCATCTATGGCATGGGAGGACATTGTACCTCTCTTTTATTCCAAGTTTTATCCTCCAAGTGAAATTCATAAAGATCGTAATCGGATATATAATTTTTGGCCTCATGATGGAGAGAGTATTGCCCAAGCGTGGGGGAGATTGAAGTTACTAATGCTCAAATGCCCCATTCATGAGCTCCCCAATAATATTGTTGTTGATAATTTTTATGCGCGGCTCACTCTTCCTGATAAGGATTATTTGGATGCTTCTTGCTTTGGATCATTTACTCATATGAAAGAAGATGCTAAGTGGAAACTTCTTGACCGTATACAAGAGAATGCTGAAGGATGGGAAAACGACAAAGGTAGGAAGTCAGGTATAAACTATGATTATGAATGCATTAAATCTTTCATGGGAACCGATGACTTTCATAGTGTTAGCACTGCTTATGGTCTTGATTCTCAAATACTTGCTAATTGTCTTAAGGCCTTTGCCTCTTATCTTGATGTTCCAAAGAAAGATTGGAACAAATATCATGCGCCTTATAAAGATTCTATTAGTCATATACCTGCTACAGCTACTGAAGTTTGTACTGTTGATAGCATTGTGCCTGAACCTTATTTTGAGAAGACACATTTCCCTGCTAAGGTAAAGAATTATTCTACTTTGGTAAGTGTGTCTAATAAAAGTACTAAGAAAGCTACAGAACCTGATGAGCAAATTACTATTAAGTCTCCTGTAGCTATATTGAAGGATCTTGTTACTAAAGATATAGGGGATGAATATATTCTTTTTTGTGAAGATGCTTCTAACATTCTCTCACATCCTAAAAAGCATAGGAAAACAAGTGTTCCTGTTATTTCTGTCAGGATTGGAGATCATTGCTATTATGGTTTATGTGATATTGGTGCTAGTGCAAGTGCTATTCCTTTAGAGCTTTACAAAGAAATTATGCATGAGATTGGCGCTTGTGAACTTGAAGATATTGATGTGGTTGTTCAGCTTGCTAACAGAGAGACTGTTTGGCCTCTTGGAATTATTCGAGATGTGGAAGTTCATTGCGGTAAGACTAAATACCCTACTGATATTCTAGTACTTGGTAAGGAGGCTAGTAAAACTTGTCCTGTTATTTTTGGTAGACCATTTTTGAACACTTGTGGCGCCGTGATAGATTGTAAGAAGGAGAATTTTTTTACTAAGTTTAATGGAGAGTCTTATGAGTTTAATTTTTCCAAGTTTGCTAAGACTTCTTATGAAAATGACACGCCTAATGAAAATTTTCGAGTTGAACAGTTTGCTTCTATTGCTCTTGCTCCTAATAATGCTTTGCAGCAATTCATGGAAGATCATGAAAGTGATGTTTTCAGCCAGGAAAAAGAAGAGATTGACGATATTCTTCTTCGTCAACCACCATTAATCAAGCACAATTTACCTGTGGAGGATCTTGGTACCACTTTGCCGCCTAAGAAAGATCATGTGTTTGAATTAAAGCCTTTGCCTGATAATCTTAAATATGCTTATATAGATGATAAGAAAATATATCCTGTTATTATTAGCTCTAAACTTTCAGGAAAAGAAGAAGAAAGATTATTGGAGATATTGAGGAAACACCGAGGAGCTATGGGATATACTCTTGATGATTTAAAAGGAATTAGCCCCACTTTATGTCAGCATGCCATTAATATGGAGAAAGACGCGAAGCCAGTCGTGGAGCATCAACGCTGCCTAATTCCCAAGATGAAGGATGTGGTAAGAAATGAGGTATTAAAGCTCCTTGATGCTAGTATTATTTATCCTATTGCTGATAGTAGATGGGTTAGTCTTGTTCATTGTGTCCCTAAGAAAGGAGGTATGACGGTTGTGCCTAATGAGAATAACGAGCTTATTCCTCAGAGGGTAGTAGTTGGTTATAGGATGTGCATTGATTATAGGAAGGTAAACAAAGTTACTAAGAAAGATCATTATCCTTTACCGTTTATAGATCAGATGCTAGAAAGGTTATCTAAGAAAACTCATTTTTGTTTCCTTGATGGTTATTCTGGTTTTTCTCAAATTGCTGTTAAAAAGAAAGATCAAGAGAAAACCACTTTTACTTGTCCTTATGGAACTTATGCTTATAGACGTATGCCGTTTGGTTTATGCAATGCTCCTGCTACTTTTTAAAGATGCATGTCTACTATTTTTCATGGCTTTTGTGAAGAAATTGTGGAGGTCTTCATGGACGATTTCTCCGTCTATGGAACTTCTTTTGATAATTGTTTGCACAACCTTGATAAAGTTTTGCAGAGATGCGAAGAAACTAACCTTGTTCTTAACTGGGAGAAATGCCACTTTATGGTAAATGAAGGAATTGTCCTTGGACATAAAATTTCTAAAAGAGGTATTGAAGTTGAAAGAGCAAAAGTGGAGGCAATTGAGAAAATGCCTTGTCCCAGAGATGTTAAAGGTATTCGTAGTATTCTTGGTCATGCTGGTTTCTATAGGAGGTTTATTAAAGATTTCTCTAAGATTTCAAAGCCTCTTACTAATCTTCTTCAAAAAGATGTACCATTTGTCTTTGATGATGATTGTAAGGAAGCTTTTGAAACTCTCAAGAAGGCTTTAACTACTGCTCCTATTGTTCAACCACCTGATTGGAATTTACCTTTTGAAATTATGTGTGATGCTAGTGATTTTGCTGTTGGTGCTGTTCATGGACAGCGAGTAGATAATAAGTTGAATATTATTCATTATGCTAGTAAGACTCTTGATGCTGCTCAAAAGAATTATGCTACTACTGAGAAAGAGTTTCTTGCTGTTGTTTTTGCATGTGATAAGTTTAGATCTTACATTGTTGATTCTAAAGTTACTATTCATACTGATCACGCTGCTATTAGATATCTTATGACTAAGAATGATGCTAAGCCTAGGCTTATTAGATGGGTGTTACTTTGACAAGAGTTTGATTTGCATATCGTAGATAGGAAAGGTGCTGAAAATCCTGTGGCTGACAACTTGTCTAGATTGGAAAACATTTCCTTTGATCCTATTCCTGTTAACGATAGTTTTCCAAATGAACAGTTGGCTGCGATAAATATAACTTCGCGAGACCTTCCTTGGTATGCTAATTATGCTAACTTTATTGTTTCCAAGTATTTGCCTCCAACCTTTACAGCTCAGCAAAGAAGAAAATTCTTCTATGATTTGAGGCATTATTTTTGGGATGACCCACACTTATATAAAGAAGGAGTTGATGGTATTATGCGAAGATGTGTACCGGAATATGAGCAACAAGAAATATTGAGAAAGTGCCATGGCAGTGCTTATGGAGGACATCATGCTGGAGATAGAATCGCACAAAAGGTTCTACAATCAGGTTTTTATTGGCCAACCCTCTTTAAAGATGCCAGAAGGTATGTTTTATCTTGTGATGAATGTCAAAGAGTTGGTAATATTTCTAGACGCAATGAAATGCCTATGAGTTATACTCTTGTTATCGAACCGTTTGATTGTTGGGGATTTCACTTTATGGGTCCTTTTCCTCCTTCAAAAGGCTATACCCACATACTTGTTGTTGTTGATTATGTTACTAAATGGGTAGAAGCCATACCTACAAAGTGTGCCGATGGTGAGACCTCGTTAAAAATGCTTAAGGATGTTATTTTTCCTAGGTTTGGTGTGCCTAGATATCTTATGACTGACGGAGGTTCTCATTTTATTCACGGTGGGTTTAGAAAAACTCTTGCTAGATATGATGTTAATCATAGAATTGCTTCTGCTTATCATCCCCAAACTAGTGGGCAAGTAGAGCTTTCAAATGGAGAAATCAAGTCTATCTTGCAGAAGACTGTCAATAGATCTAGGAAAAAATGGGCTAGTAAGTTAAACGATGCTTTATGGGCTTATAGAACTGCTTATAAGAATCCCATGGGCATGTCTCCTTATAAGATGGTTTACGGAAAAGCGTGTCACTTGCCCTTAGAATTAGAACACAAAGCTTTTTGGGCAGTGAGAGAGCTTAATAGAGATTTTAAACTAGCCGGTAAGAAAAGGTTGTTAGATTTAAGTTCTCTAGATGAGTGGAGAAACGAGGCATATGAGAATGCCAGACTTTTCAAAGAGAAAGTCAAGCAATGGCATGATAAGAAAATTCTTAAGAGGGAGTTTCATGTTGGTGAGAAAGTTCTATTGTATAGGTCTCGTCTCAGATTTTTTGCAGGAAAATTACTCTCTAAATGGGAAGGACCATATGTTATTGTGGAAATATACCGCTCAAGTGCTATTAAGATTGCTTCATTGAAAGATGACTCTACACAAGTGGTGAATGGGCAAAGACTCAAACATTATATTACTGGAGATTCTTATAATGAAGATGTTGATGTAATTGAAACAGTTTCTCCAGAAGAATTCATCCAAGACAAATTGCAGGTACCTGCAGAGTTCGTTTTTGAATAGGTAACAGTTCTAGTCAGAAAAGTTTCATGAAAAACTCTTCCTTTATTATTTTTGCTGTTTTTACTAAATATAAAAAATCACGAGATGAAAACGGGCAGGAAAAGGAGTCCGTGTGCTCCTCACACACAAGGGGCGCAGGCCCACCTCTGGCCGCGCCGCCCTAGTGTGAGAGCACACCGGAACTCGTTTCCGTCCCAGTTTCCTCCTGTGATTTTGTTTTGATGTATAATTTTTGCCTATATAACCCCCCGGAGTCCCCGAGGTCTGTATATCGTTTTCCCGTCGTGTTTTGTTTCGAGCTGTTTCTGCCAGGGATTGCCCTCAGCTTTGGAGTTACAATGTCTTCGTCCGGTCCATCCGAGGAGAACTCTCTTGCGGATACTATTAATTCGTACATGAGGGAGCTGAAGATGCATCCGAAGGAGTTGTCACTCAAGGATGGGGAGTTGCAGATCAAGGATGTTCAAGGACCAAAAGGAGAAGGGAGTCTCGAAACCAGGATGGAAGCACTGGAACAAGAAGTTTTTAAATATAAGAAGATGGCAGAATGCGAGGTGGAACTCATCCATAGGATTAATCAAGAGCTTGTTGCCAAGTACAAGAAGGAGACTACAGAACTGTGGAAGGACATATTTTCGCTCCATGAGACCACCAATCAATTACAAGCGCAACACTACGACTTGCAGAACCAAAATTGTGAGTATGAAGCTAGGTTTAAACAAATGAGTGCTGCTGCAAGTTTCAGGATATTGGAGACCAAGACATCCTTCCTTGACGGAGGACCTCTGCCTTGGAAGTATGACAACGATGAAGAGTCACCGCCGCCGCCAAAAGAGTAACTCGTTGATACGTCCAAAACGTATCTACTTTCCCGAACACTTTTGCTATTGTTTCTCCTCTAATTTGTGTGTTTTGAATACAACTAACACGGACTGACGCTGTTTTCAGCAGAATTACTCTGGTGTCTCGTTTTTGTGCAGAAATTCAACTTCCAGTAAAAATTCGGGAAAAATCACCAAAAATCATATTTCACCAGAAGACCCACGGAGCCAGAAGACCGGAGGGAGAAGTGGCTCGAGGAGCCGTCACAGGGTGGTGGCGCGGCCCAGCCCTGGCCGCGCCACCCCTATGTGAGGATGCCCCAGGCCCCCTCTCGACCTCCCGTCTCGCGTACATATACCCCCTGACGACTTAAGATCAGGGGGACGGCGTTTTTCCCAGAGAGACTTCCGCTGCGCCGCCGCCATCAGAAACCGCGATTCAGAACCAGAAACTCCGTTCTGGCACCCTGCCGGGACGGGGATTCGGAGGAGATCTTCATCACCATCACCACCGACGCTCCTCCATCGACCATCCATGACTCCCCCATCCATGTGTGAGTAATTCCCCCGTTGTAGGTGAGGGGATGGTAGGGATTGGATGAGATTGTTCATGTAACTAGATGAATTCCCCGCGCGTTGCGGCGGGAATGCAAGCATTAACTTGTATTTCATGATTTATATTTCATAGTAAATGGATATTCTCACGATCATTCAGTTAGTAGAGGGTGATCGATCACAAAAAATGTTCTCTACACTTACCTTTTGATTCTCCGGTCAAGAAGAATATCCCTTATGATATTCTGACATTACCTGAAGAGGTATAGGTTTAATAATACTTGGTCAATTGGTCAGTCGCTTATGTTGAGTTCTTCTTTACCTTTCCAAAGTGATATATATTTCATGGCACTTGTAATCTGAAATTAATGAGTTTGTGGTATTGTTTAGAAATCTTACCTTCATGAAAAGAGAAGAAATCCACAAGTCAGCTATTTTTCTTTGTCTTTTTAATGTTTTTACCTATATAAACGAATAGACAAAATTCAGACATAGCTAGATTATTCTTGGAATAGAAATAATACGTCAAGGAGGAAGCAGTTATTTTTGGAATAGTATCCATGTGTGACTACGAATTATTAAATATTTTGGAAAACACCTCGAATGGCACATGTATCATGAGAATCAATCAAATAGCTAGATCACTTAGTTCGTGCAGAAAAAATTATCCTATCGCTATATGCGCTAAGCTCTACTAATATATTGAGTATACTCATCCCTAAAAGTATGAAACAACTAGCTTCAGCTGAAAATTAATCGCTGAGTTTCATTACCTTGTTCGGAAATGGCCCACGACAAAGTTCCAAAAGATGATATGGAGGTAGAAGCCGATGCAGCTACATGGTCATGCCACAATATAAAAATCGGAGAAGTACGCGCCCCACCGCTCAAGGGGCTCGACGGTGATAGCGATATTCCAGCGCTCGTCGACGTCGCTAATCTCAGATGTGCTTGAAATCGCAGGTGAGAAGGAATGGGAGGTAAATATGCAAGAGCAAAGTGATTAATTAATATCTAAAGAAGTGGACTACCCCGATGAAACGGCTTGGCTACTCGTCTCCTGAACGTTACCTGGCTGAGCGCTTAAGGGAGGAATGAAGCGCACAATCATCGGACGCAGCAGTACACACGACGGACCAATCCAGTACTACTTTGGCTTTTTCTTTCTGTTTTGTCTCTGAACGTGCGATTGCTATCCAACAGACGCAAATTATGTGGGTGACGTGGCTGCACTACAATTGAGCTTGCAAACATTAATGACACTTAGTGGGGATCAACTTTATAGATATTATAGATTTGATATGAGATTGATAGGGCATAGTGCCTAGTATCTTTATTTAGTGCCTATGACATTGTTGCAACTTGTTGTGCTTAATGCTTGTCACTTTGGGCCCGAGTGCCATGATTTCAGATCTGAAAATGTTATTATTTCTATAATGATACTTGTTGTTTATGGTCTTACCTACAAGTTGTATACACATATTGTTGTCCGGAACCCGAGGCCCCAAAGTGACAGAAATTGGGATAACCGGAGGGGATGGCTATGATGTGAGGATCACATGTGTTCACCGAGTGCTAATGCTTTGCTCCGGTACTTTATTAAAAGGAGTACCTTAATTACCAGTAGTTTCCCTTGAGGCCCTGCTGCAACAGGCTGGTAGGACAAAAGATGTCGTGCAAGTTTCTCCTTGTGAGCACGTACGACTATATACGGAACACATGCCTATGATTGTTTGTACTAGGATGCTTTATCATTATTTATCTGCAATGCCCATATCTCATTGATTTCATGAATTATCTTATCCATGCAACGCCCGTTATCCATCCCTATGCCTACAGTATTTGTTCCTACTGTTTACAACCGTTATTATTACTGCTGCTATTTTACTACTGCTGTTACTGTCTCACTACTGTCACCACTATAAAACTGTTGCTACTGATAAACCGCTGTGAGTAAGACTGTTTCCAGGTGCAGCTGAATTGACAACTCAACTATTAAGGCTTGCATATATTCTTTGGCTCCCCTTGTGTCGAATCAATAAATTTGGGTAATACTTCCCTCGAAGACTGTTGTGATCCCCTATACTTGTGGGTCATCAAGACTATTTTCTGGCGCCGTTGCCGGGGAGCATAGCTTTATTTGTAAGTTCACTTGGTATTCATATTGTTCGCTGCAATCCTTTCATCATGGGTAAACCTCGTGATGGAAAAGTTCCTATATTGCCATCCACTACAAGAAGAGGTACGACTCTCAACACCTCTGTTGCTCTTGATTCGCCATCTGTTATGAGTAAGTTGCTTACACCACCACACCCACACGTTACTGCTACTACTTCTGCTGAGATTGAAAGTACCACTGATAATTTAGATGATGCTTCTACTGTGCTTGATGAGAGAGGTTCACTAGGTTCCTTTTTAGAGGCTACTATTGCTAGAGCTAAGTTGGGAAACACTACTGTTACACCTGTTAGTTCACCTGAGTCTAGGGAATGTGCTAGTGATGACTATGATGATGATGCTTACATTGAGCTTAATGATGATTTTATTGCAGAAGCACGTGCTGCTCGTGATGCAGGTAATGTTAAAGAACTTCTTGCTAGACGTTCTGTTAGATATAATTTGTCTCCTGATCCTAAGTTTGCTGCTTCTCCTATCAATATTAGAGACAAGGATTATGATTTCTCTTTGGATTTATCTTACATATCTATTGTTGAGAAAACTCCTTTTTGTGGTACTAAAGATGAGAGTGCTATGGAGCACATGAATGAGCTTTCTACTTTGAGTAATTTGTTTTCTGATGATATTAAGCTCCGCACTTACTTTGTTGCTAAGATTTTTCCTTTCTCGCTGAAAGATGCTGCTAAAATTTGGTTTAATAGCTTGTCTCCTGGATCTCTTACTAGTCCTATTGCTTTGGTTAATGCTTTCTTTCAGAAATATTTTCCCGCTAGTGCTCAACATGCTGCTGTGCAGAAAATCTTTGATTTTGAACAGGGAAAAGGAGAGAAATTGCCTGAATCTTGGACAAGGTTTTGTTCTTTAATAAGAGCCTTGCCTAAAGAACCATTGCCTAAAAATGAACTCCTTGACATATTTTATAATGGACTAACGGATGAATCTAAGTCATATTTGGATAGTTGTGCTGGTTGTGTTTTCAGGGAAAGAACTCCGGCTGAAGCTGAAGAGTTAATGGCCAAAATAAGCCGGAATCATGATGATTGGACTTTAGTTGAGCCAACACCAGCACCAACCCCTGCGCCATCTATAGAGCCTACGCCAAAGAAGAGAGGGATGATTGAATTAAATGATGAAGTTATGAAGGAGGCTAAGAAATCTCTTAAGGAGAAAGGTATTAAGGCCGAAGATGTGAAGAATTTACCTCCTATTGAAGAATTATGTAAGCCAATCCCTCGCTCATCTACTATTGAGGTACACTCTCTCCAGCGCTTTGATGAAAGAGATATTCCTTACACTAAACCTCCTGATCAATGCTTAGATGAGTTTGATAATTTTATTGTTAAGCAAGAGAATTTTAATAGAATGGTGCATAATCATCTGTTGGAGAATTCTAGAGTTATTAACAAGATGCAGGATATTGTGCAGAGAACCGCCAATGATGTGAAGATACTTGCTAAACATTTTCAAATGATTCAAACACAAATTGATCAGCTTACCAAAGTGCAGCAAGACCTGCTAGTTAATGCTGCAAGAGAGAGGCAAGCATGTGAAATACGCACAAGAAGTGGTGCTGCTACTCAAGACCCATTATATCCTGAAGGACATCCTAAGAGGGTTGAGCAAGACTCTCAACGCACTTCAAGTGATGATATTCCTCCCAAGAAGAAGAAGAAGAAGCATAAAACAACTACAGAATCCTCTGATGCAGGTAAAGATCCTAACAGTGTTTCTATTTCTGATGCTGAAACTGAACCAGGAAATGCTTCCGATAAAGAAGAAGATAAAGAAGAAGTTGAAGAAGAACCGGAAAAGAGTGATAAAAATGCAAAGTACACTAAAGAAGACTTCATTGCCAACAAGCATGGTAAGGAGAGGGAACCTTGGGTACAGAAGCCAATGCCTTTTCCTAGTAAGAAACACAAGTCCAAGGAAGAAGAACACTACAACAGGTTTTGTGAATGGATGAGACCTTTATTTTTGCAAATTCCTTTGACTGATGCTATTAGAATGCCTCCTTATGCAAAGTATATGAAAGATATTGTCACTAACAAAAGGAAAATTCCTAGTGAGGAAATTTCCACTCTACTTGCTAATTATTCTTTTGATGGTAAAGTTCCAGAGAAACTTGGAGATCCAGGTATACCAACTATTCCTTGCTCCATTAAAAATAACTATGTTAGAACTGCTTTATGTGATTTGGGAGCTGGAGTTAGTGTAATGCCTTTTTCTCTTTATAAGAGACTTGATTTAGAAAAATTGGTTTCAACTGATATATCCTTGCAGATGGCTGATAAGTCTACTACTATTCCTATTGGTATATGTGAGAATGTTCCTGTTCAAGTTGCTAACAGCTGTTTAATATTAACTGATTTTGTTGTGTTGGAAATGCCTGAAGATGATAATATGTCTATTATTCTTGGGAGACCTTTTCTAAACATTGCAGGTGCTGTTATTAATTGCAATCAAGGAAAAGTCACTTTTAATGTTAATGACAAAGAATATACAGTTTATTTTCCCAAGAAGATTGATAGGAGGAATGCTCTAAATTCAATCAAGCATGTTGAGACCATCAAAGTTGGCCAAATTATTTGTTCAGAGCAAAAGCCCAAGGAAGAATATCAAATTTTTATGGTTGGGGCTATACCTATCAAAGTTGAGGTAACATAAGCATTAAGTGAAGTGCAAAGTTTAGCTTCATATAAAGTTAGTTTGGTAACAAGACTTGATCAACCTTGTTAGCAAAGTGAATTTATATGAACGAAACTTCGTTTTCACCACATCCACTCCACCTCACTTGTATTTACTTTCATCAAATTTTATTCCTTCAGTTTAGTTGCATGATTAAGAGCATCTCAGAGCTGCTGCATGCTTAGTTTTGATTTGCTTGAAATCTTTTCATCCTCATTTTTCCTGAGTTTTATCGATATGCCAATTTCTGAAAATTCCTCGAAAATAAAGTTTCTCGAAAAATTCCAGAAAATTCTTTATAAATTTTTATGTCAAAAATGGGGCAGAGAGACACCTGGGAGGCACCGGGTGGGGCAGCCACGCCACCTCACACACAGGTGGCGCGGCCCAGCCCTGGCCGCGCCACCCATGTGTGAGGGGGCCCCACCAGGCCACTCACTCATCTATTCTTCCCCTGCTCTTTCTCTCTCCCGAAAAACACCGACCCATTTGCTCAAGCTCGAGTTCTTGCTGTCCTTCACCTGGAATTTTCGATCTCCTTGTTCAGCCCAACATTTTTGCTGAAACTTGGATTATTTGCTCTCCGGTATGTGACTCCTCCACTTGTCCAAGTAGATTTTCTTTTAGTAGAGTATTTCTTGAGTATTTTAGCATTGTAGGTGACAGTATAAATGAGTATGCATGCTTGTTCTATTGTTTAGAAAGATTATTTTGATGCATGATATCTCTCTAGTGACCCTCTATAGTAGTTTCCTACATTTGCTTGTCTTTAAATCACTTTTTATGAGTTTGTTGAAAAATTTCAGAAATGGAGGAGAATGTGTATCAGCTCTCTCAACATGAACTAGAAGTGCAAGATGTTATGAAAGTTCATCGTGAAGAGAAGGTTTTCCCCTCACACTACCCGTGCTCAGCATTCTTGAGCGCTGCTGGATTTCTGCAGGATTTCCAAGCCTTGCTTTCTAATGCATGATTAGAATATTTTGTTGAGGGTGAACCTCCCCAATATGTTAAACTAACAATGTCTGTGGTGCAGGATTTCAGATTTAGTTGGTCCACTTCTAATCCCATGGTTCATTATAAAATTTATAACAAATCTGTGGACTTGCCTCTTGATGTTTTCTGTACAGCTATTAGAGTACCGCAGTGGGGATCGCTCGAGAAGATAAGGGGACAACCAAGGCAATTGTTAGAACTATACGAGGAGATTTGTCAAGGAAGAAGCTTCACAGGAGAGGGTGGTAAAATTCGAAACATTCATTTCCCATCCATTCGATATTTCGCCTTCTTCATTACCAAATGTGTTCTTGCTAGGAAAGCTGCAAGTAAATTGTCTCTCCATGATCTAGCTTTCATTGCTGCTGCTTTAAGGCGCGATAGAACTTACAATTTGGGTGCCTTAATCGCTTTTCGTCTTGATATTAATCGTGAGAAAGGGGGAATCTGTGGGGGGCTTATAGCTTCACGCCTGTTAGCTTTGCATGGCGTTTTGCCTCATTTTCGAGATTTTCAGTTCCCCGGGGAGAGACTTGGCCTTGATGCTATGGTTCAACATAAGTTTATTTCTCCTCCTACCAGTTTGATTAATTTAACATTTGAGCTAACCTTTTTCAAGAAGACTACCTGGAAGGTAGTAAAGACTGAACGATCAATCCGTTTGCCTGCACCTCTTTTGTTTAACCTTGATCGCAGGAATGGATGGTCGCTTACTGAAGATGAGCTTGACGCGTACATAGGGGAGCATCCACCGCCGCCTGTGCACAATGAGGAAGGCGCCGAGGAGTCGGGACAGCCCTCCAACACTATGAATTTCTCTTATGAGCAGCCTTACTATGATTACGCGCCATCAGCTTCATCTTCACGGGAACCAGGGTACAATTACGCCTATGATGACCCACCGGCTTGGAGCAGCTACCAGAGCCGGCATTGATCTCCACTTAGGCCAAAAGCCTAAGCTTGGGGGGAGGTACGCCGACGATTCACTCATCTACATATCATATTTTGTCGGACCTTTGTATATTCATGTTTCGCTTTCTTTACTGTTCTCGTTCTTGTTTTCATTGCTTCCAAAACACAAAAAGACCAAAAATATTTCCGTTGTTTCTCTCTATTTGGTTCTTTAGTTTTCTACCTTTGGTTTGCTTTAGTTGCTATTTTCGGTTTGCTACTTGAAAAACCCAAAAATATTTTGCTTGGTTGCTATTTCCTTCTGCTTTTGCTTTCAAAAATCGAAAACTCCAAAAATATTTGTTGTTCTTCTTTGGTTTTGTAAAGGATGTTGCAGAGTTCAGTTCCCCGTTACTCTATTGGAGCTTGGTATTCATTTTATACTATTCAAGCCACACAAGTGAAGAGCAATAATGACGACATATGACAATCCGAGATGTGGTAAGAGGCTGGTATGAACTCTATTTGTTTTCATTTTTGTACATATACTTATCTATGTGGACATGCTTAGTCAGTTCATGTAAGGTGTATGTCATCTAATGGATGCTTTGTAGTTTTTGCTCTCATATGATTAGTTTCAATCTACTATTAGCCTGTAGCATGTCATGTAGATGCTTGCATGCATTGTTTTATTCATAGTATGGTATGATATTGTGGTATCCACCTCTGAAAGCTTCATTTGAATCGACTTGGCACATGCTCAAGCATGCATATGACTGAACAAAAAGTCAATTAAGCCTCGATGATCTAAATTGCCTCAGAGTTCTTGTATCATTTTTATGCCTATATTAATTTTGTTTTGTCGCAAGCATGATTATGATAGTTATTGCTCTCTCGATTGTCGCTTCCCAATCTTTTGCTAGCCTTCACTTGTACCGAGTATGAGCTCTACTCGTGCATCCAATTACCAAAAACCAAGTCTTCCAAAGAGTCCACTATAAATTCCTATGCATGGTATTTGTGAGCCATTCCAAGTAAATTTTCATGTGCTACCTTTCAAAACTTTCAACTACTTCTCATTTTGTGCCACTGTTTTTAGCTCATGGGGACGTAGTGGTCGGAATTGCTATCTTCCATATTAAATTAAGTACCCCTCGACTAGGCAGCTTCATCTGCTCGTCATTAATTTTGCAAGGGAGCTGGTCAGACCATTATAATCTTAATTCTAAAAGAAAGAAAAAAGGCACTCCTCCAAAGGATTGTGAAAGTTGGTGGGCACCCGATGGAATCGGTTAGCCATGGTTTGAGAAAGGAAAAAGGTGGGGAGGAGTGCCAAAGCTTTATAAAAGAGCACCAATGTGCCAATTTTCAAAGAACTCGGAACCGCTCTCACTTGTTTATTATGGAAGATAGTAAGTCCCCATTGCTAGTCGTTGACATAGAACAACCACCTCTCAAAATAAATTTTTATCTCTGTTTTACAAATGAAAAGCTCTAGCACATGTTAAATCACTGCTTCCCTCTGCGAAGGGCCATTCGTTTACTTTTATGTTGAGTCACCATCTTCTAACTTTAAGCACTTCTTGAGAGCATAGTTGTTATTCTTAGTGTAATGTGCTTGTCCCAGAACACGGTTAATTGTGGTATAACTTTGATGCTTGTATCTTTGATATTTCTACTTCTAGTCTTCCCTTGGACTTCAGAGGTGCCTCAGCATTTATGTTTTGCTCCACAAATAAAGGCAAGTGGGATACCATTCTCTCATATCATTTATGCATATTACAATCTTGTAGCTTCTCATGCACATGTTACTTGTTATTAGTGCATTGGCACTCTTTCATAGCTTGCTTGACTATGAGGTGGCATTAGTTGCATATTTCTTATTATGAATCGCCTGAGTATTTGATCACATAGTTAGTATATATACATCATATGAGCAAATGTGTTCGTGAAAGTTTCTTTTATCGCTCTCAGTTGTTAACTGAATTGCTTGAGGACAAGCAAATAGCTAAGCTTAGGGGGAGTTGATACGTCCAAAACGTATCTACTTTCCCGAACACTTTTGCTATTGTTTCTCCTCTAATTTGTGTGTTTTGAATACAACTAACACGGACTGACGCTCTTTTCAGCAGAATTACTCGGGTGTCTCGTTTTTGTGCAGAAATTCAACTTCCAGTAAAAATTCGGGAAAAATCACCAAAAATCATATTTCACCAGAAGACCCACGGAGCCAGAAGACCGGAGGGAGAAGTGGCTCGAGGAGCCGTCACAGGGTGGTGGCGCGGCCCAGCCCTGGCCGCGCCACCCCTATGTGAGGAGGCCCCAGGCCCCCTCTCGACCTCCCGTCTCGCGTACATATACCCCCTGACGACTTAAGATCAGGGGGACGGCGTTTTTCCCAGAGAGACTTCCGCTGCGCCGCCGCCATCAGAAACCGCGATTCGGAACCAGAAACTCCGTTCTGGCACCCTGCCGGGACGGGGATTCGGAGGAGATCTTCATCACCATCACCACCGACGCTCCTCCATCGACCATCCATGACTCCCCCATCCATGTGTGAGTAATTCCCCCGCTGTAGGTGAGGGGATGGTAGGGATTGGATGAGATTGTTCATGTAATTTGATATGAGATTGATAGGGCATAGTGCCTAGTATCTTTATTTAGTGCCTATGACATTGTTGCAACTTGTTGTGCTTAATGCTTGTCACTTTGGGCCCGAGTGCCATGATTTCAGATCTGAACATGTTATTATTTCTATAATGATACTTGTTGTTTATGGTCTTACCTACAAGTTGTATACACATATTGTTGTCCGGAACCCGAGGCCCCAAAGTGACAGAAATTGGGATAACCGGAGGGGATGGCTATGATGTGAGGATCACATGTGTTCACCGAGTGCTAATGCTTTGCTCCGGTACTTTATTAAAAGGAGTACCTTAATTACCAGTAGTTTCCCTTGAGGCCCTGCTGCAACAGGCTGGTAGGACAAAAGATGTCGTGCAAGTTTCTCCTTGTGAGCACGTACAACTATATACGGAACACATGCCTATGATTGTTTGTACTAGGATGCTTTATCATTATTTATCTGCAATGCCCGTTTCTCATTGATTTCATGAATTATCTTATCCATGCAACGCCCGTTATCCATCCCTATGCCTACAGTATTTGTTCCTACTGTTTACAACCGTTATTATTACTGCTACTATTTTACTACTGCTATTACTGTCTCACTACTGTCACCACTATAAAACTGTTGCTACTGATAAACCGCTGCGAGTAAGACTGTTTCCAGGTGCAGCTGAATTGACAACTCAACTGTTAAGGCTTGCATATATTCTTTGCCTCCCCTTGTGTCGAATCAATAAATTTGGGTAATACTTCCCTCGAAGACTGTTGCGATCCCCTATACTTGTGGGTCATCACTCGTCATCAGTATAGGCATCCCCTTGGCTTGTTCCAAGCTTGGGGGAGTGCCGCGGTATCACATCATTACCTTTTTACTCATTTACTTTTCAAGTAGAGTCGTATCATGAATAGAGAAATTATCCTATAGAATAGTTCGCAGTGTGGAAGTATCCTCCTTAGTTGGTTATCTATGTATCCCTTGGTGTGAGTTGCGGTAATGAAATATTAATGAGAAGTTCTATCGTTTACTTTCCGCACACCTTATTTTAGTTTGCAATGTTTCTTATATGATTAGTCTTGTTGATTAGTATTGGTATCACTTTGGGAGCATAAGTAAATTTAGTTGGTTTTGGCAAACTTAGCTTGGTCAGTAGCAGCATTACCTTGAGGTTTGAGTAGAAAAGAATAAAGAAGTGTTTGTAGCTACATCACTTTAGTTTTCCTTATGTTTGGCTTATAAGCATTGTTATTCTCAAAGTTAAAATCGTTGTATCTTAAAGGGAGTTTGCATGATTGTTCTCATTATATGTATGTTTGTTTGTTTCATGCAATTCTTATGCTTGCTACCCAGCCTTGCTAGCCAAAGACCTGTACTGAGAGGAAATACTTCTCGTGCATCCAAATCCCAAAAACCAAGTCACTCCCAAAGAGTCCACTGTAAATTCCTATGCATGGTATTTTAAGCCATTCCAAGTAAATTTTCATGTGCTACCTTTCAAAAACCTTCAAATACTTCTCATTTTGTGCCACTGTTTTTAGCTCATGAGGACGTAGTGGATGGGTTTGTTATCTTCCATACTAAATTAAGTACCCCTCAACTAGGCAGCTTCATCTGCTCGTCATTAATTTTGCAAGGGAGCTGGTCAGACCATTATAATCTCAAAAAGAAAAGAAAAAAGAGCACTCCTCCAATGGAATGTGAAAGTTGGTCGGCACCCGATGGAATCGGTTAGCCATGGTTTGAGAAAGGAAAAAGGTGGGGAGGAGTGCAAAGCTATAAAAGAGCACCAATGTGCCAATTAATCAAACATCTCGGAATCGCTCTCACTTGTTTAGTATGGAAGATATCAAGAACTCCTGAAAGGATCGGTACGGGCGACTAGAGGGGGGGTGAATAGGCGCTGACGAGGGTTAACTCGACAAATGTCCTAGATGAAGGACTTAGGATTGGGGAGATAGGGCGTCGGATGAACTCGAAGGTAAAGTTAGTCGAAATAGGTGTGTATCGAAAGTAAACTTGGGTATTCAACCTGGCTTGCTTTCAATCTGCCCTACACCGTCCCCTCCTGGCCCCTATATATAGGTGGCCAGGTCTCGAGGATCGGGTAGGGTCCGATACAGATTACAAATATCGACATACGGTAATAACTCGTATTCGACTATCATTACAATTGGGCCTAGCACAACGGGCCTCAGGGGTACTCAACTAACGGGCTCTATTAGCTATACCCTTGTCAGTAGCCCCTGAGATTCTACCAGAATTGTAGATTCAGGTTGAATCTCTAATCTTCAAATCTTCGACTTGATCAATTCTTCATATCTTCAAATCTTCGACTTGGTCTTTCGACTTATATTTCATGATATTCTTTCGCAAGGGGTTTTGATGAGCAAGCCTGACAACTCTGACGGATCAAGAGGTCAGTTAACTGCCGGAACAGATACTTGTCACTGATGCGTGGTGAATGACCAGCCCATTGGGAACCCCAAGAGGAAGGTGTGATGAGTATAGCAGCTAGTTTTCCCTCAGTTAAGAAACCAAGGTTTAATATCGTTCTTGAAGAAGAGGGACGGTGACGACTGAAGGTGATGCGGACTAGTTTGCGACAGCAGCGGACAATTTATATATGGCGCCTCGTCCAAGCTTTGCTTGCTAGCTGCAACGTGGAACCTGCACACACACAAACAAATACTTTGCTCCCAACTTGCGATGAGGTTGTCAATCTCACCGGTTTGCTTGAAACAAAGGTTATGAGTGTATCGAGTGGAAAACAGTAGTAATATGCGAGTAAAGTAAACAGTGCGGGAAAAGTAAACAGGTGATTGCAATATGATTAAAATAGGACCGGGGTCCACAGTTCACTAGTGGTGTCTCTCCATAGATAAATAACATGCTGGGTAAACAAATTACAGTTGGGCAATTGATAGAATAAAGATAACGTGATATGTCAAGAAGATCACTATGAGATTTACTCTGGGCATTACAACAAAATACATAGACCGCCATCCAACTGCATCTATGACTAATAATCCACCCTCGGGGATATCATCCGAACACCCCAAAAGTATTAAGTTGCGAACAACAGATAATTGCATTAAGCAAAGTGTGTAATGTAAACAAAGCATATGCCCTTGAGCATATGAATGTTGTTTTCTCCCTAGTAGCAACAGCACATCTACCACCTTAGAGGTTTCTGTCACTCCCCCAGGTGAAATAGAGGCATGAACCCACTATCGAGCATAAATACCCCCTCTTGGAGTCACTAGCAACTACTCGGCCAAGATAGCTACTAACAACGGAGAGCATGCAAGATCATAAACAACATAGAGATAACAAAAGATATAATTCAGTACAACAACTTAATCATAAACACCAATATTCATCGGATCCCAACAAACCAACATCATAGTATTACATAACGGTGATCTCAATCATGTAGGGCAGCACATGAGATCTAAACATGAAGCACATGGTGGAGAACACAACCATCTAGCTACTGCTATGGACCCATAGTCCAAGGTAGACTACTCACTCATCGCTCCGGAGGCAAGCATGGCGATGAAGAAGACCTCCGGTGGCGATTCCCCTCTCCGGCAGGGTGCCGGGAAGAGCTTCTGGACCCTCCCGATCTTCGGGTCGACGGCGGCGGCGGATCGCGATGTATTCTGGAAAACTGATCGGGCCCTTAGGTTTTTCTCGTCAGGGGGTATATGTAGGCGAAGGGGGGCTGTCAGAGGTGGAGCCACGCGGCCTCACACGGGGCTGGCGCGGCCAGGGGCCAGGCCGCGCCGCCCCTGTGTGGGGGGGCCACGTGGCCCCCCTCCGTCAGGTCTTCGGATGTTTGGGAGCTCCCCGGTGAAATATGACTTCAGGAACTTGTTTCGTCCAATTCCGAGAATATTTCCTGTGTATCACTTCTGAAACACAAAAACAGCAGAAAACGGGAAACTAGCACTATGGCACTTCGTTAATAGGTTAGTTCCGGAAAATGTATAAAAGTACCACTAAGTGTAACGAAACAATAGGCAAATGGTGTAAAAACAAGCATGGAGCATCAAAAATTATAGATACGTTTGAGACGTATCAAGCATCCCCAAGCTTAACTCCTGCTCGTCCTCGAGTAGGTAAGTGATAACAAAGAATAATTTTTGAGGTGACATGCACCTACACAATCTTGATCATATATGTAAGCATTGATGAGCTGGGATCAATAGAACTTAAAACATGGGCATGAAAGATATAATCATGACAATAAGAACTTAGCAACCATGTTGTAAACATGTAAATGAACACAAACAAAAGATCATGATAATGAAACAATGAAAGTCAAACGTGTGTTCAAATCATAAGGAAAAACATACAAATGGTTTTCAGCTTGTCCTTCAAAGAGAGCAAAACATAAATGCATAGGACACCTCAAAGTTTAAGAGGGCGACTAGATACAAATAATTTAAGAACAAGTGAAACCAATAAATATGAGTCAATCAATGAACCTTGGGACAATGCATATCACACTAAGAATGACAACTATGCTCTCTTAATGGTGCATAAAGAAAGAAGGTGGTGACTCAACATAAAAGTAAAAGAAAGGCCCTTCGCAGAGGGAAGCAGTGATTGCAAGTTTTATAACCTTCAAAAATTATGGTACTTACCGGCTTTGAGCTCTCATTGCCCCCATCATAAGCATCTTGAATGGTTAAAGTTAATGCGAGAACAATTATGATGCATATGCTTGACAAATCATAAGTTGAAAACCTCGTGTCCCGTGAATACAAGTACCTAAACCATGCTAGTTTACTTAGAGTCCCAAGCAAGGCTCTTGTCATTGTAAGTATATGCATATCATTGAGAACCGCCAATGGGGTACCTCCGTGCCCGATGACATGGAACAAGCCCACACCAAAATGACAGGACAAGCAGACAATGAACACCTCGACATCTCTTTTATTTGCTATATTGTTTAGCTTTTTATTGTGAGATGCGTCGTCGAATGTTCACCATGGGTATGCTGAAAATTTCCACCATGAATTATGCATGGCTTAGATTGGCGGCCCGGCGTTTCCCTAACACATATAAAAACTCCATGATCCTCACAAGATTCCCAATTCATTTCACACAGCGGGCATCCATAAACAAAAGATCACGATATCAACTCAAAAAGAAGTGCAATGTTGAAAGCTTGCCCCATGACAGCATGGCTGGGCTAGAATCCAACTTACAACTTGCAAGCATAACAACTCAGCATAAAAGACCACAATGTCAAAATTTTAAGAACAGGAAAAAGTAAAGTGTGCCTTCCGGTTCGTGAGAGCTTTACTGACCGAATTTCACATAACACTGGTAAGAGTTTAATTTGAAGAGAATATAAAAGCAAGTCAAATTTACTTGGAATAGCAAATTGCTAGTAGGTATGTATGGTGGACACAATGGAAAACTTGGCTTTTAGGAGTTGGATGCACGAGTAGAGCTCATACTCAGTACAAGGCGAGGGCTAGCAAAAGACTGGGAGCGACCAACTAAGAGAGCAGTAATGGCCATAATCATGCAAAGCGACAAAGCGACATTAAAAGAAGCATAAGATGGCATCAAAAGTCAAAAACTAAATGATCATGAAGGCTAATGGCAACTTTGTAAGAGTCTAACATGTGTGAGCATGCGCCAAGTCAACCCAAATAAAGCATCAAGGAGAAAACCAAAATAATGCTTCCATACAATAAAAACAACGCATGATTTTTTCAAAGGCTCATTAAGCAATCTCAGTTATTTGAGACAAGTCATGCTACAGAAAAACCACTAAGCATACTATCAAAAAGACATCAAGCATGACATGAAAAAGCCTAAGCCGCAGTCTACACACGCTCCTTCTTGTACCACTATTTTGCACAAAGCTTTTTCTCTTTTCCAACACCATTTGAAATTTTTAAAAACACCTCTTTTGATGAAAACCAATAAAGATCAGAGGCAAAAATACACCTTGATGAAAAGATATGACAAGGTCTGAATGCATATCAAGGCGAAAACGAAAACCAAAAGCAGTAGCGGAAAAAGAAGAACACTCGTTGAACGATAAGAGTGAAAGCTAGAGTGTTCTTGGCAAATGAAAAGGGAGTTCATCTCCTCCAAAAGAAACATGATGTGATCTAACCATTTATTGCAGCAAACAAAACTAAACTAACTAAGAAAACTAAAACAACTGACGCTCCAAGAAAAACACATAGTGCATGAAGCAATAAAAATATAGTGTTTTGAAAGGTGACCTGATTTTTGCCGATGAAGAAGGGGTGCCTCGGGGGCATCCCCAAGCTTTGACGCTTGTACTTCTTGGATATTTCTTGGGGTGATGCATGGGCATCCCCAAGCTTGAGCTTTTGTCCATTCTTCAACTCATCTCATCATTCTCCAATCCCTACACTTGAAAACTTCCTTCATACAAAACTAAACACAATTCTATTAGCAACATTAGTGTAAGCATAAAATATATTCAACCTCTTTTAGCTTCAGGTTTCAACCCAAAACCACCACATATAAATTATATACTACTGTAGCAACTTCCACAAGAGTTCCATGATCAAAAAGAACTCAAAAGAAAGCGATAAAGTGGCAAAAACAAATATTGGCAGAAATCTGTCAAAACTGGACAGCTGATAATGGACGAATTTTTTAGGGATTTTCTGTTGCTCAAATCAAAAAGTGTTCAACTAAGAAAAGTTTGGATATAACCTGGGGCATATGCACAAGAAATCGCAGGTCCAAAAGATAAACAGAGAATTTTCACGAATTTTTACGGTGCAGCACCGAAAACAGTTTCAGGACAGCAATAACCCCAAATCTTTACCTCGCTCAAATTAGAGGCTTCTCTTGGCACAAAAACGAAATAAACAAGATAAGGAGCGGTCATTACAGTAGTAATGACTTCCAAGACTCAAATAAAAGAAAAAGTACTGAAAAGTAAACATTGGGTTATCTCCCAAGAGTGCTTTTCTTTAACGCCTTTGAGCTAGGCGCAGAAAATTGCGAATCAAGTATTATCAATAGATGAAGCATCAAGTTCCATAGGAACAAAGAAATGAATACTATCCAAATGAGGTTTTGAGTACCCCTTGTAGTCACGCCTTGGTACACTATTCTCATCAAAAAGATTTTCAGGACAAATCCAACTAAAATTAGTTTCCAAGGCATCATGAATTCCTACAAGTTTACAAGGTATTGGCATTCTAGAATCTTCATTGGGCGTACCAACGACCTTAACAGGCGAGCCAAGCTTATTAAACTTCTTAAAAACTTTCCTAGCCTCAATTGCAACGTCTCTAAATTCTGTGCGCAAGGTTTCTAAGATGAAAGCTTTCTTTTCGGGATCCTCAATTTCATGAAGCTTAAGGAACATGTATTGCATAGAAGAATTAAGACTAGCAAACCTAGCTTCTAACATGTGAACTAAATGAGCAGAAGCAACTTCATAACTAGGAGCTAACTCAACCAAATACTTTTCCTCAACTTCCTTATGCATACTAATGTGATTAAAGAACTCCTCAATGTTACTTTTGCCAATAATCGAACCACTCCCTACAGAGAGGTCCTCCAGAACGAACTCAGGGAACAACATGATAAACTAAAGTAAAGAAATAACAACTACCAAGGATTCTAATTTTTTTTTTTTGGGTTTTTGATATAAAAAGCAATGCAGGTAAAATAAATAAAGTAAAGCAAAACAAATAACAAAGTAAAGAATGTGTGTGCGAAGAACTCCCCTCGCAGAAGTCTTCTCTCTTCCCCGGCAACGGCGCCAGAAAATTAGCTTGATGCGTGGTGAATGACCAGCCCGTTGGGAACCCCAAGAGGAAGGTGTGATGAGTATATCAGCTAGTTTTCCCTCAGTTAAGAAACCAAGGTTTAATATCGTTCTTGAAGAAGAGGGACGGTGACGACTGAAGGTGATGCGGACTAGTTTGCGACAGCAGCGGACAATTTATATATGGCGCCTCGTCCAAGCTTTGCTTGCTAGCTGCAACGTGGAACCTGCACACACACAAACAAATACTTTGCTCCCAACTTGCGATGAGGTTGTCAATCTCACCGGTTTGCTTGAAACAAAGGTTATGAGTGTATCGAGTGGAAAACAGTAGTAATATGCGAGTAAAGTAAACAGTGCGGGAAAAGTAAACAGGTGATTGCAATATGATTAAAATAGGATCGGGGTCCACAGTTCACTAGTGGTGTCTCTCCATAGATAAATAACATGTTGGGTAAACAAATTACAGTTGGGCAATTGATAGAATAAAGATAACGTGATATGTCAAGAAGATCACTATGAGATTTACTCTGGGCATTACAACAAAATACATAGACCGCCATCCAACTGCATCTATGACTAATAATCCACCCTCGGGGATATCATCCGAACACCCCAAAAGTATTAAGTTGCGAACAACAGATAATTGCATTAAGCAAAGTGTGTAATGTAAACAAAGCATATGCCCTTGAGCATATGAATGTTGTTTTCTCCCTAGTAGCAACAGCACATCTACCACCTTAGAGGTTTCTGTCACTCCCCCAGGTGAAATAGAGGCATGAACCCACTATCGAGCATAAATACCCCCTCTTGGAGTCACTAGCAACTACTCGGCCAAGATAGCTACTAACAATGGAGAGCATGCAAGATCATAAACAACATAGAGATAACAAAAGATATAATTTAGTACAGCAACTTAATCATAAACACCAATATTCATCGGATCCCAACAAACCAACATCATAGTATTACATAACGGTGATCTCAATCATGTAGGGCAGCACATGAGATCTAAACATGAAGCACATGGTGGAGAAGACAACCATCTAGCTACTGCTATGGACCCATAGTCCAAGGTAGACTACTCACTCATCGCTCCGGAGGCAAGCATGGCGATGAAGAAGACCTCCGGTGGCGATTCCCCTCTCCGGCAGGGTGCCGGGAAGAGCTTCTGGACCCTCCCGATCTTCGGGTCGACGGCGGCGGCGGATCGCGATGTATTCTGGAAAACTGATCGGGCCCTTAGGTTTTTCTCGTCAGGGGGTATATGTAGGCGAAGGGGGGCTGTCAGAGGTGGAGCCACGCGGCCTCACACGGGGCTGGCGCGGCCAGGGGCCAGGCCGCGCCGCCCCTGTATGGGGGGGGCACGTGGCCCCCCTCCGTCAGGTCTTCGGATGTTTGGGAGCTCCCCGGTGAAATATGACTTCAGGAACTTGTTTCGTCCAATTCCGAGAATATTTCCTGTGTATCACTTCTGAAACACAAAAACAGCAGAAAACAGGAAACTGGCACTGTGGCACTTCGTTAATAGGTTAGTTCCGGAAAATGTATAAAAGTACCACTAAGTGTAACGAAACAATAGGCAAATGGTGTAAAAACAAGCATGGAGCATCAAAAATTATAGATACGTTTGAGACGTATCAGTCACCTACTTCAAATTCAATCCCCTTGGACTTGAATTCGGGATACCGGTCAAATCCATTCTTTTGCCGCATTTAGGACTTACAAAGAATGAATCCCAGTGGTTCTCAGGGTACCTAGTGCGTCCACCAGGATTTTCTTCGCGTCGTAGACACGGATACATACCAGCAGAGCACATCCATGTGCGTATACCAGGCCACACAGGACGGATCCTGGGGTCTTACCTTCGCGACAAGTCGCGGCATTCGAGTTTCGTTGCGATAACGCAACTCGAGAATCTCATATTCGCAGCCAAATTTTTGACTGATAAAACCATAGAATTTCGGATTTTAAATTAATCTTCTTCGCTCCCGATGGGAGTAATCTCTCTTCGTTTTGTCGACTATGTAGTCGAAGGTTGTATGCTTATCCTTCCGCATCTCCAATATTGATTACCTTCATCTCTATCGGGTGCGCGCTCAGCGCTCCCGATGGGAGTAGCACCCGAGGCTATGTTTGGTGACTTGTAGTCAAGCATAGGCTCAAAGTTCAGCTCTTCTTTCTTTTGTTGACATCTTACTACTTGGCGAGCCCCCGAGTCCAAGTCGAGGTTTTCATATCGTGCAACCAGAGTCTCCTTTTCTTGTTTTTCTTTGATATTATCGTCTGCTATACGCAGAATATAACTCCTGCTGTAAAATATGTTTATGGGCTGTGCTGTAGCACGGGGGCCCAATAACACGTGCTTATAAATAAAGCACCATCTTGTAAAAGCAAAAACCCTAATCAGATACCTTCCTCCGCCGCATCGTCTTCTTTTCTTCACCTAGGGTTTTCCGAGGTTTTTCTCTCATGGCAGATGCTGAAGGTTCGCGTCTGAACCTTGGATCCCCGGCGGCGCCACGAGGTCGGGGTCGTCCGCGTGGCAGCAAGAATAAGAGCAATACCACTCTGGCCGCCGCCGGAACTTCATCGGACGCTCCAGCTAAGCGTCGTCCCGGCCATCCACCTGGTAGCAAGAACAAGCCCAAGGTGATTGGTGCCACTCCAGGTCCTGCTGCTCCTCCTCCTGTTGCTCCTGCCGCTCCCGCTGCTTCTCCTCGAGTCTTCTCCTTTTTCTGCATTGCCATGGCGCAGTGCCGTGAGATTCAGCGCCTGCCGCTGAATTTTACCAAGTTTATGGATGGGCGCGAACTGCGAGAAGCTGTTCTTCGCGAGCAATCTGGCAGTGGTATCCCGTATGAGGTGGAGGTGTGGTATGATGGCAACGGCGAGCAGTACTTCAGGGGCGGCTGGTCGCAATTTGCAGAAAACCACGACATCCATCAAGGCTTCTTCATGGCCTTCGACTTCCACATCGGGACGTCGAAGTTTGACGTGAAGATCTACGATGGCACCCAGTGCCAGAAGAAATATGAAGCTGAAGTCTAGTTCCATTAGGATATGTAATTTTGTTTTATAATGTCTTTCCTGCGATGATATTTGTAATGCATATTCGTACTTTGCGTCGATGCCTTTTGCTAGTACCATGAGAACAATTCATGTTCTGAGGTATGCTTTCCATGTATCGGGTTCTTTGCGAACCAAAAAATGTAGGAATAATATCGGGTTCTTTTTATGAACCAAGTTCTCTCGGTATTTATCGGGTTGTTTAAACAACCTTATAACGAAAGAAAACCTCCAATCTTGCGATAATGACTCTTGTCGTACGACCCAGGGGTTGAAGCCCCCGAGCGGAGAAGTAACAAATATTTGTACAATTTCGTCGAGTTCAACCCAAAGAACCCGACCTGTGGCCTCATGTTCTGGGTTCAGAAGGCTAACTCGAATTTATTGATACCACTATATGTAGTCTACGCGTAAAAACGTCGTAGCTGTTCTGTGTTCCACGGGTTGCTCTCGTCCTTCCCAGTCTTCTTGTCTTGTAGTCGATATGCTCCTCCTGGTATTACTTCGGTGACGATGTAAGGTCCCACCCAAGGGGACTCCAATTTGCCATGGCTGTCTTGCCTGAGTCGCAAAACTAGGTCTCCCACCACGAAGGATCGTGGACGAACTCGACTACTATGGTAGTTTCGTAGGCTTTGTTGATACTGCGTAGCCCTTTCTAGTGCTTTATCTCTTGCTTCATCTAGTGCATCGACATCGTCTTGCAATGCTTCTGTCGACATTGTCTCGTCATATGTTGTCACTCTTGGAGCCTCGTGTGTAACTTCGACTGGAAGCACGGCTTCTGCGCCATGGACCAAGAAGAAATGAGTTTCTTGAGTTGCTGCATTGGACGTAGTTCTTAGGCTCCAAAGAACAGAGGGCAATTCTTCTACCCAAGCGCTCTTGGCTTTCTCGAGAGGTGCTAAGAGCCTCTTTTTTATGCCACTGCATATTAGGCCATTGGCTTTTTCGACTTGTCCGTTCGTCTTCGGGTGTGCCACAGATGCGAATTTGAGCTTGATCCCTAGTCCTTCGCAGTAACTCTTGAATTCCTTCGAAGTGAAATTTGTCCCGTTATCTGTGATGATGCTGTATGGTACTCCAAAACGGAAAACTAATGACTTGATGAAGCTGATTGCCGCTATAGAATCTTGAGTTGTTACCGGGGCCGCTTCCACCCATTTTGTGAATTTATCAACTGCCACTAGCATGTAGACATGCCCCCCTGGCCAAGATTTGTGCAACTTTCCCACCATATCGAGGCCCCATTGTGCGAAGGGCCAAGATAACGGTATTGTTTGTAGCTCCGCTGCTGGTGCATGCGGTCTGGATGCAAACCTTTGACATGCTTCACACTTTCGAACTATATCTTTTGCGTCCTCGATGGCTGTTAACCAATAGAATCCTGCTCGGAAGGCTTTTGCTGCTATTGCTCTGCTGCTAGCATGATGGCCACATACTCCGCCATGTATGTCTTTTAATATTGCTTGCCCTTCCTGGGGCGTTACACAACGCTGCAAAACGCCGGTGATGCTTCTCTTGTACAATTTCCCCTCCAAGACGACAAACGCTTTCGATCTTCGAGTTATCCTCTTGGCCTCCACTGCATCTTCTGGTAGTTTTTTGTTTATCATGTACGCAAGATACGGCTGCATCCAAGTTTCTTCTATCATCATGATCTCCTCTGGTTCTGACATAGCCCCCGAGCCTGCTGTAGTAGTCGAACTTTTTCCACTTTTTATTGATCTTTCCACTATTTCCTCCCAAAATACTCCGGACGGCACAGGTAAACACTGTGACCCGATATTTGCTAAATTGTCGGCTTCTTCATTGCTGTTCCTGCTTACGTGCGAGACTTCGCATCCATCAAACGTTCCTTCTAGATAATGGTACAAATTTTTGTAGGCCATCATGTTGTCATTGATTGTATCACATCTGTTCATAACTTGCTGAACGACAAGGTTGGAATCTCCAAATATTTTTAGGCGAGTTGCACCACATGCTTTAGCCATCTTCATTCCGTGCAACAAAGCCTCATACTCCGCTTCATTGTTAGAAGCCTGTGGAAAGCTCATCCTCAAGACGTACTTTAATTTGTCTCCATGAGGTGATATCAACACTACTCCTGCGCCTGCGCCTTGGACTCTCTTAGAACCGTCGAAGTACATTGTCCAAGTACTCGATAAATCTGGTGGTCCCGTGCTTTGCAGCTTGAGCCACTCTGCTGTAAAATCTGGCAAGACTTGCGACTTGATCGCCTTCCTTTTTTCATACGTGATGTCCATGGGAGGTAACTCGATTCCCCACAAAGAGACACGTCGCGTTGCTAGAGGGTTGTTCAATATATTCGATAGTGGCGCTTTATTGACCACTATAATTGGGTGCACCGCAAAATACTGTCGTAGTTTACGTGCGGTTGTGAACACACTGTACGCCAACTTCTGATAATACGGGTACTTCTGTTTGGTTGGAGACAGCACTTCACTGATGAAGTATACCGGCCTCTGGACGGCATGAGCTTTTCCTTCTTCGCTTCTTTCGACTACTAGAGATGTACTTATCACCTGATAGGTTGCGGCGATGTACAACAGCAGTGACTCTTTCTCTTTTGGTGCGACCAGCACTGGTGGCGTGGAAAGCACTTTTTTCAATTGTGCAAACGCTGCGTCTGCTTCTTCTGTCCACTCGAATTTATCATCTGACTTCTTCATAAGTGCATAAAAAGGAAGCGCCTTCTCCCCTAGTCGAGCGACGAAGCGACTTAGCGCCGCGACTCGTCCTGCCAACTTCTGTACATCGTGGAGTTTCGTGGGTTTCCCCATTGTTAGAATTGCTTGAATCTTCTCTGGATTTGCCTCTATTCCTCGTGCTGATACCAAGAACCCCAAAAGTTGCCCTGCTGACACTCCGAAAGAGCACTTTGTCGGGTTCAGCTTAAGCTTGTATTTATTCAGGTTGTCGAAGGTTTCCGCCAAGTCGCTGATTAAGGATTGCTCTTCTCTTGTTGTGATGACTACATCATCAATGTAGACTTGGATATTGCGTCCTATTTGGCTTCCGAGGCAGTTTTGCATCATCCGCTGATAAGTTGCTCCTGCATTTTTTAGGCCAAAAGGCATTACCTGGTAGCAAAATACTCCATATGGTGTGATGAAGGCCGTTTTTTCTTCATCCTCTTTCTTTAATTTGATCTGATTGTAACCAGAATATGCGTCCAAAAATGAAAGCCTTGCACATCCCGCTGTAGAATCGATTATCTGATCGATGCGGGGTAGAGGGAAGGGATCCTTTGGACAATGCTTATTGAGAGATGTGTAGTCGACGCATACTCTTTGTACGTCTGTATTCTTCTTGGGTACTATGACTGGGTTCGACACCCAACTCGAAGTTTTGATTTCCCTGATAAATCCGGCATTTTCTAGCCTGTGCAATTCTGACGCTATCGCCTTCCTTTTAGGTTCATCAAATCGCCGCAATGGTTGCTTGACTGGTTTTGCCTTGGGATCTACATTTAGTGCGTGCTCTACGAGTTCCCTGGGGACCCCTGGCATGTCCGATGGACACCAGGCGAAGATTTCCCAGCGCTCACGGAGGAACTCGACGAGCGCGCCTTCCTATGCGGGATCCAAGTTCACCGCAATTGATGTTGTCTTATTTGGATCCGTAGGGTGGACCTGAATTTTCTTCGAGTCCTGCGTTGTGTCGAAAGCCTTATCTGGTAGGGATCGTCCAATGTCGGGTAGCACATTATGATCCGTTTCTCCTTTCAACCTTTCATATTCTGCTGTCATGCCGAAAGTTTGCGCCATCCTGTTGAATTCTCTGTCGCATGTGTTGGCTACTTCAAAGCTCCCTTGTACCGTAATTGTTCCTTTAGGCCCTGGAATTTTTAATGTGAGATACGCGTAGTGTGGTACTGCCATGAATTTTGCAAATGCTGGGCGCCCCAGGATTGCATGATATTGTGATGGCCAGTCCATGACTTCGAACTCCAGCTTCTCTCTTCTATAATTTTCGCTGCTGCCAAAGCAGACATCGAGTTCTATCCTTCCCAAGGGGTAATTTGCTGCTCCTGGTACTATTCCGTGGAAAGAGCAATCTGTTGGCTTCAGACTCGCCAGTGAGATGCACATTGCCTTTAGTGTTCTAGCATATATTAAGTTTATGCCGCTCCCTGCATCCATGAGCACTCTTCTGATGTCGTACCCTCCTATTTGCGCTTTTAGAACCATAGGCGAGTGTCCCGGCCTGGGAACTTTCTTTGGGTGGTCCGCTCTACTGAATTTGACTGGTTGCTCTGACCACCGTAGGTACTCTGTGGTAGCTGGTGGCGATGATATTGCTAGGTTTACTTGCCTAGATATGCTCTTTCGCTCTTTCTTTGACTTGGGCACCGGTTGAATCATGGCTGATATGTATACTTTTGACTCTAGGTGCTTTGCTAGTCTTTGCATTTGATATCCTTGACTTCTACGTCTTTCTCCTTGCCTTCCTTCTTGGCTTGAGCCCATGGCGCCTTGCAACCTTAGGAATGTTCTGCAATCCTTCATCTGGTGATTTGAGACCCTTTTCCCGTCGAGATACGCGTAGTGGATTCGACAAGGTCCGTATAGCATATCCTCGGCCGAAGGACCAGAGTATCTTGATTTCTCCTCTCCTTTTGCCTGAAATCTCCTACTTTCATACCCTTCCTCTTCTTCTAGTGTATAACCCGCGGCTACCTGATTTCGCCTTCCTTGGTTACCCCCGCTGCGGTGTCGTCTCCTCTGTCGACTTATTCTGTCGACTTCTGGCGAACGTCCTCTTTTATTGTTATACGCGTCCTCTCCATCAGCGAATTTGTTGGCTTGTTCCATTAGCTCAGCTACCGTCGTAGGTCTTGTTCTTCCTATTTCTTCCACAAGATCTGAGCGACGAAGTCCTTCCGAAAAGGCGTCTATTGCTCGTTCGTCGGAGACGTCCTCTGCTGAGTTTTTGATTATACTCCAGCGTTGTATATAAGAGCGTAGCGTTTCGCCTTTCTTCTGCACACATGCTTTAACTTCTTCTAGTGATGCTGGGCGCTTGTAGGTGGAACGGAAATTTCTTGTGAATTGACTTTCGAGTTCCCCCCAGCTTCCAATGGATTCGTCGGGTAGGGTGTTCAACCAGGACCGGGCGGCGCCGGTGAGGTGCAGCTGCAAACTTTGCATTGCAGTCACCTTTGTTCCCCCTAGTATCTGCACCGCCTGTAGATAATCTGATAACCATAAGGTGGGTTCCTGTGACCCGTCGTATTTATTCTGGTCATGTGGTAGTTTAAATCCTTTGGGTACCCGCGTTCTGCGAACCCTGCGGGTAAAGCATAACGCACCCATATCTTTATCGTCGTCTTCATAATTCTCTTCCCTCCAAGCATGTCGCGATTTATTTACTCGAGCTTGTGCTATTATACTTCTTGCATCTTCTTTCTTTTTCTGCTGCTTTTCCTCTTCTGACGACTCGCCGTAGTCGTAGTCTGCATGATTGTATCTGAACTTCTCCTTGTGACTTGTCAACTTTATCTCTGGGCCTTGTTCCCTGATCTTACCTTCTACTATTCCGAGGCTTCGTCTCGCGGCTCGGTGCATATCTTCTCGCGGGTCTCCATGCTTCGGTCTTGTGGCTAGTAAATATGCTTGTGCTGCTGCCAATGCCGCCTATGGCGTTTTTTGTATCAGGTCGTCTTCCTCCTCTTCTAGCTGCGGGGTGGGGCTCCTCGAGTACCCTTCTTCTCTGTCGCGTGCTGTCGCCCCCCTGTTATGTTTTGGATCTCCGCGCCTCTCTCTGCTATATTCTGAATCTTCACTATAGTCTTCCCAGTATTCCTCCCTTGATATACTGTTGTTGTCTTGAAACATCATGTCTCTTTCCTCCCTTAGTTTCTTCTTGTGTTGGTATAATGCATACTGATATCCCATTAGAACTTCTCTTCTCGATCCTTCGGGTACTTCTATACCATAATTAATGGCTGATTTGATCATTCTCCATTCACCAGCCGAGACGTGGACTTTCTCTTTTTCCTTTTTGTTGTGACCTTTCACTTTGTCGACTTGCCTATCGACCTTTTTACTTCCTTCGCTGTTGCTTCCTTCTTCTGCCTCAGTGATGATGACGCATAACTGCTGTACTTTGGAGACGCCGCTGCTTTCTACGGCGAAGTTCTTTACGTTGTTGTGCGTCTGACACGCTTTTTCTCCTGAGTCAAAATTTTCCTGAATTTCGTCGCCTTCTGCGATTGATACTTTTTCTAAGCTGACCGGCGAGTTTACCTCACTGGAAGAGCCTTCTGATGACTCCAATGTTTCCTCCGTTTCGGGTTTGCTTGCCGATGGATCTGGTTTCGCCGAATCCGAAAGGCGAGACGAACCCGACGGCCCGATGAGGATGCTCAAACTTCCGATGGTTAGTTCCACCTCTTGACTTCCGTCGACTTCTGGACTGCTATTGGCTAAAAGCGAAAAAGCCGTCGAATTCATGATTCCAACGCCCCGAGTCCCCACGGTCGGCGCCAATTGACGAGGGTTAACTCGACAAATGTCCTAGATGAAGAACTTAGGATCGGGGAGATAGGGCGTCGGATGAACTCGAAGGTAAAGTTAGTCGAAATAGGTGTGTATCGAAAGTAAACTTGGGTATTCAACCTGGCTTGCTTTCAATCTGCCCTACACCGTCCCCTCCTGGCCCCTATATATAGGTGGCCAGGTCTCGAGGATCGGGTAGGGTCCGATACAGATTACAAATATCGACATACGGTAATAACTCGTATTCGACTATCATTACAATTGGGCCTAGCACAACGGGCCTCAGGGGTACTCAACTAACGGGCTCTATTAGCTATACCCTTGTCAGGCGCTAAGTCAATTTTTAATCTTTTTCAAATTTAAGGCTTGACACAAAGTAAATTCACTAGATGTGCAACTAGGTGAATTTCCTATGAGTGGCAAGCATGCAAGTAAACAAGTAACTAGCAAGATACAAGTAAGGGAAAGAAATAACCGAAGAGTGGAGACCGGAGACACAAGGATGTATTCCCATAGTTCCTTCCTTTTGAGGGGAAGTACGTCTACGTTGGAGAGGTGTGGTGACACGGAGTCGACCAATGCCACAAAGGCTCACCTTGTTCTCCGGTGAGCAAGCCACGGAGGTTAGCTCGTTTCCACTAAGCGGTGGTATTGGGGGAACCACGAATCCCTTACACGGAGCTTGGGGCATAACTCCACAACTCAATTGGAGGCTCCCAAGAAAGCCACGGAGGCAAGAATCACCACAAAGACAAGTCAATCAACCAATTACAACACCTAGGGTCAAAAGATCCCCAAGGTGCAAATCCTCCAAGCAAATGGAGGGGGAAATGAAATTCCTTCAGTGAAGATGTAGATCGGTGCCTCCTCCTTCAACCCTCCAAAGATCAAGAGCTTTGGTTGGCTAGAAGGAGAGATCTATGGAATTTGGTGTTTTTGCAATGGCGGTAGGTGAGAGCTTCAAGGATGAACAATGGTTGGTGAAGTTCTAACCCTACCCCAGCTGGGATAAGGGGTATTTATAGGTGGGTGAGAATCTGGCCGTTGGAGGCAGCACCCAGCAGCAATCCGGCGATAAGTCCGGCGGCGTAGGCCTCTGGGCCGGACGCCCCGGCGGTAAGTCCGGCGGGACCGGATTTCTCGCCGGGTGTCCGGCGGCCCGCTGGGAGAATCCGGCGCCCCACCGAAAACCCATTCAGTATAGCAATCCGGCGGCCCCGCCGGGCTGGTCCGGTCTGCCGCCGGATGGTCCGGCCAGGGAACCGGCCAGACCATCTTGGGCCACTTTTGGCAGGCGATTCCACCATCTTTCTTTTTATGCATTAAAACCCCTTCACCTGTGAACTTAAACCTGTATGCATATATTTCAAATATTAGTTCACACAAACCATAGTCATATCATTGTAAATCAAAAAAGTAGAAAGGGACAAATGTCCTTTCAATCTCCCCCTTTTTGATTTACGATGACAAACTATGTTAGAGTCTCATAGGAGAAACAAAACATGGTATCTAATGAATAGTGAGAGTGCTCCCCCATAACATATGCACATGGTAGAATTTGCTTTTGGAATACAAAGTGCAAGATTTAGATTATAGGGAGCTCCCCCACCATCAATAGGAACCAAGCACGGCAAGGACAAGATAATATCATGGCTAGATAATAATATAGCAAGCATAGACATATCCAAACATAAACATAGAGTGCATAGTGCATAATTAAAGTACACACTTGTCCACACACGATAAGGTTCCACGGAGTTTGAGAGATAAAATGGCAAATAAAACGCAAATGGACACAAGCCACTTAAGAACCAAGGAAAATGAAAGCGAGGCTTGTGTCATGCGACGTTATTCCTAGAGACTCTACACGCTTCTCCCCCTTTGGCATCGAAACACCAAAAAGGGACAAGAGAGTAGAAGATGCTAGCGCTCAAAAATCTTCACTGGGGACAGGAGAACCCTCGGGATCATCTTCTCCATGAGCACCATCATCTTCATCAGCATCTTCTGGCTCAGAGGGTGGCTCAAAGTCTCCAAAGTCTTCAGCACCAGCAAACATGGCATCATCGAGAGGCGGCATGACAAAGTTGACATATGGAACCGGATCCAACTCGGTTCCAACAGGAGGAACTGCACTGCCTCTAGCTGCCAAGAACTCATTCTGCCTCCTCCGAGTCTCCTGACTCATCTCCATGCTCCTATGAGCCACATCATAAGTGTTGCGACACATATCCCACAAATTCTTGAAGAATGCAGCAACACCTTTCTTGCGAGAGGACCTATGATGGCGATGATGACGACGGTGACTAGCTCCAGAGCCAGAGGCATGGTGGGGATCGGGAGCATCCATGGTGTGACCTCTAGCCCTGGCACGGGGCAAGCTGGGAGCCTCTTCAAAACCACCCTGGAAACCCACTGTGAATGTCTCCATCTCCAGAATCTGTCAACGCACCTGAGCAGTCTGAGTCCGGGGCTGCCTGTTGATCAAACGCTGCACAAACTGACAGTAGTTGGGAGTCATGCGCTTCAGAGTAGTGATACGTCTCAAACGTATCTATAATTTTTGATGCTCCATGCTTGTTTTTACACCATTTGCCTATTGTTTCGTTACACTTAGTGGCATTTTTATGCATTTTCCGGAACTAACCTATTAACGAAGTGCCACAGTGCCAGTTCCCTGTTTTCTGCTATTTTTGTGTTTCAGAGTGATACACAGGAAATATTCTCGGAATTGGACGAAACAAGTTCCTGAAGTCTTATTTTACCCGGAAGCTTCCAGAGATCCGAAGAGAAGTAGGAGGGGGGCCACCAGGGCCCCACACACAGGGGCGGCGCGGCTAGCCCCTGGCCCGCGCCACCCCCGTGTGAGGGCGCCTGGCCCCACCTCTGACATCGCCCCTTCGCCTATAAAGACCCCCCGACGAGAAAAACCTAAGTGCCCGATCAGTTTTCCAGAACACATTGCGATCCGCCGCCGCCGTCGACCCGAAGATCGGGAGGGTCCAGAAGCTCTTCTCGGCACCCTGCCGGAGAGGGGAATCGCCACCGGAGGTCTTCTTCATCGCCATGCTTGCCTCCGGAGCGATGAGTGAGTAGTCTACCTTGGACTATGGGTCCATAGCAGTAGCTAGATGGTTGTCTTCTCCACTATGTGCTTCATGTTTAGATCTCATGAGCTGCCTTACATGATTGAGATCACCGTTATGTAATTCTACATGTTTGGTTTGTTGGGATCCGATGAATATTGGTGTTTATGATTAAGTTGCTGTACTGAATTATATCTTTTGTTATCTCTATGTTGTTTATGATCTTGCATGCTCTCCGTTGTTAGTAGCTATCTTGGCCGAGTAGTTGCTAGTGACTCCAAGAGGGGGTATTTATGCTCGATAGTGGGTTCATGCCTCTATTTCACCTGGGGGAGTGACAGAAACCTCTAAGGTGGTAGACGTGCTGTTGCTACTAGGGAGAAAACAACATTCATATGCTCAAGGGCATATGCTTTGTTTACATTACACACTTTGCTTAATGCAATTATCTGTTGTTCGCAACTTAATACTTCTAGGGTGTTCGGATTGATATCCCCGGGAGTGGATTATTAGTCATAGATGCAGTTGGATGGCGGTCTATGTATTTTGTTGTAATGCCCAGAGTAAATCTCATAGTGATCTTCTTGACATATCACGTTTATCTTTATTGTATCAATTGCCCAACTGTAATTTGTTTACCCAGCATGTGTTATTTTATCTATGGAGAGACACCACTAGTGAACTGTGGACCCCGGTCCTATTTCCATCATATTGCTATCACCTGTTTACTTTACTCGCATACTATTTTGTTTTCCACTCGATACACTCATAACCTTTGTTTCAAGCAAACCGGTGAGATTGACAACCTCATCGCAAGTTGGGAGCAAAGTATTTGTTTGTGTGTGTGCAGGTTCCGCAACACCTTCAGTCGTCATTGTCTCTCTTCTCCTGTTCGATAACCTTGGTTTCTTAAACTGAGGGAAAACTTGCTGCTACACTCATCATACCTTCCTCTTGGGGTTCCCAACGGGCTGGTTATTCACCACGCACAAGGACAGTCTGCTCCCACGTCAACTATACACCACCACACGTAGCAACCACTTTTCTGGCGCCGTTGCCGGGGAAGAGAGAAGACTTCTGCAAGGGGAGTTCTTCGCACACACATTCTTTACTTTGTTATTGTTTTGCTTTACTTTATTTATTTTACTTGCATTGCTTTTTATTAAAAACCCAAAAAAAATTAGAATCCTTGGTAGTTGTTATTTCTTTACTTTAGTTTATTATGCTGTTCCCTAAGTTTGTTCTGGAGGACCTCTCAGTAGGTAGTGGTTCGATTATTGGCAAAAGTAACATTGAGGAGTTCTTTAATCACATTAGTATGCATGAGGAAGATGAGGAAAAGTCTTGGGTTGAGCTTGCTCCTAGTATTGAAGTTGCTTCTGTTATATTAATTGACATGTTGGAAACTAGGTTTGCTAGTCTTAATCCTTTTATGCAATATATGTTCCTTAAGCTTCATGAAATTGAGGATCCCGAAAAGAAAGCTTTTATCTTGGAAACTTTGCGCCTAGAATTTAAGGATGTCGTTATTGAAGCTAGGAAAGTTCTTAAACGTTTTAATAAACTCGGTTCACCTATAAAGGTTATGGATACTAATGATGAGGAGACCGAAATACCTATACCTTGCAAGCTTTTGGGATTGAATGATGCTTTCGAAAACAATTTTGCCTGGATCTGTCCTAAAAATCTTTTTGATGAGAATAGTGTACCAAAGCATGATCACAAAGGGTCTTCAAAAACTTATGTGGATGAAATACAATGCCTTATTGATAAGACCTCTGCAATTGATCTTAATGCTTCTATTGATATTACTTGATTCGCAATTTTCTGCGCCTAGCTCAAAGGCGTTAAAGAAAAGCACTCTTGGGAGATAACCCAATGTTTTCTTTTCAGTACTTTTTCTTTTATTTGAGTCTTGGAAGTCATTACTACTGTAATGACCGCTCCTTATCTTGTTTATTTCGTTTTTGTGCCAAGAGAAGCCTCTAATTTGAGTGAGGTAAAGATTTGGGGATGTTGCTGTCCTGAAACTGTTTTCGGTGCTGCACCGTAAAAATTCGTGAAAATTCTCTGTTTATCTTTTCGACCTGCGATTTCTTGGGCATATGCCCCAGGTTATATCCAAACTTTTCTTAGTTGAACACTTTTTGATTTGAGCAACATAAAATCCCTCAAAAATTCGACCTTTGTCAGCTGTTCAGTTTTGACAGATTTCTGCCAATATTTGTGTTTGCCACTTTATCGCTTTCTTTTGATCACGGAACTTTTGGGGAGGTTGCTACAGTAGTATCTACTATATATTTGGTGGTTTTGAGTTGAAACCTGAAGCAAATAGAGGATTGATTATATGTTATGCTTGCACTAATGCAACGCGGACTTTTGGCTCATGGGTGCCACACACCCCCATAGATCTACCGCATACATTTGCTTTGAGATGGGTAAGAGAGTAATGAAATTGGATCTGACAGAAAACGTTCTATTCGGAATACATCACTATACCATCCTTGTACCTGACAAAAGGCCCACCGCAATAAATACTGGCCCACAGACTTTATGCCTTTGCATCTCAATGGAATATGTCAGGAAAGCTCATTTGATTAAAAAAATGAAGTACTAGTGGAGGTTCCGTCTGCACTGCATCGACACCATGGACGCCGATGGGTGAGCTCCATGCACAATCGTGAACCAGGGCAACGGCGAACGGCGACAGTCGTGAATCAGGGCGACGGCGAATTTGGACGGCGGCAGCGGTCGTGAACCAAGGCGGCGCCGTGGGTCCTGCGGCGTCCGTCCGTGCTGTAGACCATGGGTCCACGGCTGACCTGGACGTGCGCCGCGGCCTTACGCCGTCAACCTGGAGCAGCTCCAGGGAGAGGGCGGCGCCGACGAAGCCCTGCCTGCCCGTTGATCCACTCGTCGCGGAGGCGGGGAACAACGTCGATCTAAGAGGCATGCGGCCTGGGCGGCGCTGCTAGACGGGAAGACCCTGAGGGAGTAGCCAAGAGGAGGTGAGGGAGACCAGGGCGCGGTGGTGGCGAGCCGAGTCCGCGAGCTAGGATGAAGTCAGCAGCTTGGCGACGACGGCGACGAGGAACTCTAGGAGCGCTCTATGCGTTTGTTCTCTAGAACTGAGAGGACGACCCCACCAGTTGACTTCCTTGTGCTCTGCTGGAACGACTTGAGGTGACAGTAGCTGAGCAGACGAACCTCCACCACGCCATGGATCCGACCTTCGCCTAGGATCTCACCAGATGTGTACCGGATTTTGACCTGGAACCAAAATTGCGCACAGGAATCTCCACGGCACCATGGCTCCATCCCAACCTCAACACGCCATGGCTCTGCCCCAACCTCCAGACACCATGGTTCTGCCCCAACCTCCACACGCCATGGCTCCGCCAAGATCTCGCATGACGGGGCGGCCCGCCAGCCCACGGCCTATCCACAAGCTGCTCCATAGCTCCGCCCTCAACCTTGATTTAATTAGGAGACGGAATCGCCGAATTCAAAGAGTTGCTGGGGTAGCTTAGTAGATTTCGGGAGGGGAAGAGGATGGGGAAGAACTCAGCTCGATGGTTCAATGCGGTGGGACAGGGAGGCAGAGGATACGGGGCCTGGTATTAGGAATACAAAAGCGAATACAACAGCTACATGGGGGGGGCCAGGGACAGGTGGGGGGCATAGACGTCGGGGGGGCTAGCACCCAGGAGCTCCGTTGCAATTCTCTGCACTAATGTTGCTAATAGAATTGTATTTAGTTTTGTATGAAGGAAGTTTTCAAGTGTAGGGATTGGAGAATGATGAGATGAGTTGAAGAATGGACAAAAGCTCAAGCTTGGGGATGCCCATGCATCACCCCAAGAAATATCCAAGAAGTACAAGCGTCAAAGCTTGGGGATGCCCCCGAGGCACCTCTTTTTCATCGGCAAAAATCAGGTCACCTTTCAAAACACTATATTTTTATTGCTTCATGCACTATGTGTTTTTCTTGGAGCGTCAGTTGTTTTAGTTTTCTTAGTTGGTTTAGTTTGTTTGTTTGCTGCAATAAATGGTTGGACCCCAACAAATTTCTTTTGGAGAAGTTGCTTGTTTTCATTTGCAACGAACGCTCTAGTTTTCACTCTTATTAAAAATCGAGCGTTCTTCTTTTTCTGCTACTGCTTTTGGTTTTCGTTTTCGCCTTGATTTGCGTTCAGACCTTGTCATATCTTTTCATCAAGGTGTATTTTTGCCTCTGATCTTTATTGGTTTTCATCAAAAGAGGTGTTTATAAAAATTTCAAATGGTGTTGGAAAAGAGAAAAAGCTTTGTGCAAAATAGTGGTACAAGAAGGAGCTTGTGTAGACTGCGGCTTAGGCTTTTTCATGTCATGCTTGATGTCTTTTTGATAGTATGCTTAGTGGTTTTGCTGTAGCATGACTTTTCTCAAATAACTGAGATTGCTTAATGAGCCTTTGAAAAAATCATGCGTTGTTTTTATTGTATGGAAGCATTATTTTGGTTTTCTCCTTGATGCTTTATTTGGGTTGACTTGGCGCATGCTCACACATGTTAGACTCTTACAAAGTTGCCATTAGCCTTCATGATCATTTAGTTTTTGACTTTTGATGCCATCTTATGCTTCTTTTAATGTCGCTTTGTCGCTTTGCATGATTATGGCCATTACTGCTCTCTTAGTTGGTCGCTCCCAGTCTTTTGCTAGCCCTCGCCTTGTACTGAGTATGAGCTCTACTCGTGCATCCAACTCCTAAAAGCCAAAGTTTTCCATTGTGTCCACTATAAACTCCTATGCATGGTATTTGTAAGCCATTCCAAAGTAAATTTTCATGTGCTACCTTTCAAAAACCTTCAAAACACTTCTTGTTTTGTGACACTGTTTTCAGCTCATGGGGACGTAGTGGTCGGATTTGCTATCTTCCATATTGCTTATTCCAAAAAGAAAAAAAAGGAAAAAAAGAAAGAAAAAAGGCACTCCTCCATGGAAAGTGAATGTTGGTGGGCACCCGATGGAATCGGTTAGCCATGGTTTGTGAAAGGAAAAAGGTGGGGAGGAGTGCCAAGCTTTATAAAAGAGCACAAAAGTGCCAATCTCTCTCTCAAAAACTTGCTTCATTTTTGTATGGAAGATAGTAAGAACCCCATTGCCAGTCGTTGACAAAGACAACCACCTCTCAAAACCAAGTTTTATCTCTCTGTTTTACAAATGAAAAGCTCTAGCACATGTTTAATCACTGCTTCCCTCTGCGAAGGGCCTTTCTTTTACTTTTATGTTGAGTCACCACCTTCTTTCTTTATGCACCATTAAGAGAGCATAGTTGTCATTCTTAGTGTGATATGCATTGTCCCAAAGTTCATTGATTGATTCATATTGTTGGTTTCACTTGTTCTTAAATTATTTGTATCTAGTCGCCCTCTTAAACTTGAAGGTGTCCTATGCATTTATGTTTTGCTCTCTTTGAAGGACAAGCTGAAAACCTTTTGTATGTTTTTCCTTATGATTTGAACACACGTTTGACTTTCATTGTTTCATTATCATGATCTTTTGTTTGTGTTCATTTGCATGTTTACAACATGGTTGCTAAGTTCTTATTGTCATGATTATATCTTCATGCCCATGTTTTAAGTTCTATTGATCCTAGCTCACCAATGCTTACATATACGATCAAGATTGTGTAGGTGCATGTCACCTCAAAAATTATTCTTTTGTTATCACTTACCTACTCGAGGACGAGCAGGAGTTAAGCTTGGGGATGCTTGATACGTCTCAAACGTATCTATAATTTTTGATGCTCCATGCTTGTTTTTACACCATATGCCTATTGTTTCGTTACACTTAGTGGCATTTTTATGCATTTTCCGGAACTAACCTATTAACGAAGTGCCATTGTGCCAGTTCCCTGTTTTCTGCTGTTTTTGTGTTTCAGAGTGATACACAGGAAATATTCTCGGAATTGGACGAAACAAGTTCCTGAAGTCTTATTTTACCCGGAAGCTTCCAGAGATCCGAAGAGAAGTAGGAGGGGGGCCACCAGGGCCCCACACACAGGGGCGGCGCGGCCAGCCCCTGGCCCGCGCCACCCCCGTGTGAGGGCGCCTGGCCCCACCTCTGACATCGCCCCTTCGCCTATAAAGACCCCCCGACGAGAAAAACCTAAGTGCCCGATCAATTTTCCAGAACACATCGCGATCCGCCGCCGCCGTCGACCCGAAGATCGGGAGGGTCCAGAAGCTCTTCCCGGCACCCTGCCGGAGAGGGGAATCGCCACCGGAGGTCTTCTTCATCGCCATGCTTGCCTCCGGAGCGATGAGTGAGTAGTCTACCTTGGACTGTGGGTCCATAGTAGTAGCTAGATGGTTGTCTTCTCCACTATGTGCTTCATGTTTAGATCTCATGAGCTGCCTTACATGATTGAGATCACCGTTATGTAATTCTACATGTTTGGTTTGTTGGGATCCGATGAATATTGGTGTTTATGATTAAGTTGCTGTACTGAATTATATCTTTTGTTATCTCTATGTTGTTTATGATCTTGCATGCTCTCCGTTGTTAGTAGCTATCTTGGCCGAGTAGTTGCTAGTGACTCCAAGAGGGGGTATTTATGCTCGATAGTGGGTTCATGCCTCTATTTCACCTGGGGGAGTGACAGAAACCTCTAAGGTGGTAGACGTGCTGTTGCTACTAGGGAGAAAACAACATTCATATGCTCAAGGGCATATGCTTTGTTTACATTACACACTTTGCTTAATGCAATTATCTGTTGTTCGCAACTTAATACTTCTAGGGTGTTCGGATTGATATCCCCGGGAGTGGATTATTAGTCATAGATGCTGTTGGATGGTGGTCTATGTATTTTGTTGTAATGCCCAGAGTAAATCTCATAGTGATCTTCTTGACATATCACATTTATCTTTATTCTATCAATTGCCCAACTGTAATTTGTTTACCCAGCATGTGTTATTTTATCTATGGAGAGACACCACTAGTGAACTGTGGACCCCGGTCCTATTTCCATCATATTGCTATCACGTGTTTACTTTACTCGCATACTATTTTGTTTTCCACTCGATACACTCATAACCTTTGTTTCAAGCAAACCGGTGAGATTGACAACCTCATCGCAAGTTGGGAGCAAAGTATTTGTTTGTGTGTGTGCAGGTTCCGCAACACCTTCAGTCGTCATTGTCTCTCTTCTCCTGTTCGATAACCTTGGTTTCTTAAACTGAGGGAAAACTTGCTGCTACACTCATCATACCTTCCTCTTGGGGTTCCCAACAGGCTGGTTATTCACCACGCACAAGGACAGTCTGCTCCCACGTCAACTATACACCACCACACATAGCAAGTAGCTCTCTTGATCTCCTAAAAAATAAAGTCACAACCATCTATCTTCCGAAGCTTATCGGGCTGGCAGTAGTACAGCAAGTTCCTGTGATAGCCCCTGACACTAGCATCATCTCCAGCCTTACTCACCAGATTCTGACGGAAGAGCTTGGCAAGAGCGTTGTAGTAGTAGTACATCCCTGAAATGGCAGGAGCAGGGAGAGATGGCTAATCTGGATAGCAAATGCGAGAGATCTTCTCCACAGAAAATGGTGACTCCGAGTGAATCTTGAAACCACCAGCCCTATCACCACCATAGCCCAAAGCATCACAGAAATCAGCAAACGTGGCAGTGAAAACATCTTGGCCAGTCATCCAAGAGAAGGACTCTGCAAGGTCATTATGGAAGAAAACAGTGCAACTGAACTGACGGACCACCATAGGCTGAATAGGCTCAGAGAGGGTGACAAGGTCATACAGGTCCTTCTTGAGAAGAGCCTCATTGATAAAGCAAAAGTCCCTAGAGACATACTGCTGGAAGTGCTCGACATTGAGGGATTTAGGCACCACATCGAATCCACTCTTCATGTGCTCAGATGCATCATAGTAATCATCCCACATAGCACGCTGAGAATCAATCCAGAACTTCTTATCACTGCCAGTGTACTGCCTCTCATGAAAGCGGTACGGGTTCGCAAGGCAAAGTTTACGCCAAGTGTCGATATGAGCTGAACCCAAGTTCCCCGTGATCTCCTGCTCCTTCTCCACATCCACCGGCCCATGAGCCCCCTTCCCCTTTCGGGATGGATGAGGCCCACGAGTGTATACAAGCTTGGACTTCACATGCTGCCCTGCAGCTGCAGAGCTGCTACCTTCAGCTGGGGTCTTCCCTGACTGAAGAGTACGACGCGGAGGGCGTCTCTCAACCTCATCTAGCTTCCTCTTCTTGATCTCAAAAGCGCGAGCATCCTCTTCATTGTCAATCCGGTAATCACTGTCCTCAGTCAAAAACGAGTCTGAAAAACGCAAGCAAAACAAAGCAACACCAGATAAAGATACATGTCACGAAAAGGAACTCAAAGTCGGGTAGGAACAAGTGCACGATGTAGAGGTGGTATGGCAGTGAGGTTCGGCGCCAGGTCTGGTGGGACCGGACAGTGGGCCGGACTGTCCGGCGGGCCGCCAGGCCGTTCCGGTTGACGCGCCGAACTGGGATACAGAACACCAGTTCGGCGGGTCCACCGAAACGGTCCGGTGGTCCGCCGGGCGGTCCGGCGCCAGGTCCGGCGGCCGCCGGGCATCTCGCCAAAAACTCACCTGTCACACTACCTTCAATCATGACTCGAATAACTTGTCCCTACCAACTCTAAGGATACATGGATGCCAAGGAACAAAAACAAGCCCATCAAAGAACGAAACCCTAAAGGATCTATCCCTAGACAAAATGAATCTAACCCTAGATCTACTCATACAAGAGCATGAACAAACCGAGTGTGAGGCAAGGGCTAGAGGAAGAAGATGAAACAAGGGAGTTACCCGAAGACATGGTGCACAAGAAGATGGGGAAGAATCCCGATCTCCCAATGCGGTTGACGAAACGCGAAGATCTTCGGTGGAAAGCTTCAAAACAACCCGATCTACACCCGATCTAAATTTGGAAGGGATTGGTTGGGTGGAGAGGCTAGGGGGAGGAGAAGCTTGAGGGGGCAGCGTCTATGGAGATGGGGGCGGGCGTGGGGAGGAAGGGAAGTGGGGGGGGGAAACTGATTTGGAAACCCTCCCCACGATTTTTATATAGGCCGCCAGTCCGGCGGTAAGTCCGGCGGGACCGGGCCGTATGCCGGACAGTCCGGTGGGCCGCCAGGCCATTCCGGCGAGCTCGCCGAACTAGTATACTGAACGCCAGTTCGGCGGGTCCGCCGAAACGGTCCGGTGGGCCGCCGGGCAGTCCGGCGCCAGGTCCGGTTTTTGCCGGGCAGGCCGCCGAGACACTTGAAGGAACTAGAAAATTTTGGGAAAAGGACATCAAGTCGATATGTGACATGTATCAACAAGAAAAACATGGTGTGCGAAAGAAAACAACAGCCATCAAACTTGTTTGCAAGAAAATCAACTTAAGATTGCATGCCTTCCAAAGAAGAGCAACAACAAAACACGAGATTTGAAGACATGCAATGGTGGGGGATTTCTCCCCCTATGTGTGATCACCAATGTCGTGACACCGCGAAGAGACATGCTTGGGCTCAAATGACATTAGTGATCTTATGATGTCGCACACTTGAGTATGCATCGTGCCATTAGTTGACACGATGACTATCCTCAACTATGCGCATCTAGACTAGAGGAACACACTATACTATGGGAATGAGTGCACACGATCAAGCCACATTGCAAGAGTGTAGGATATTCAATTCATGCCTCAACTCTCGGAATCTTGCTTCATCAAGAGGCTTCGTGAAAATGTCGGCGAGTTGGTCTTGTGTACCTACAAAAGATAGGTTAATCTCACCTCGGTTGACATGGTCACGGATGAAGTGATGGCGGATCTCGATGTGCTTGGTCTTGTTGTGTTGAACCGGATTATGAGCGATCTTGATGGCACTCTCATTGTCACATAAGAGTGGCACCTTGTCGAAGTGAATACCATAATCCTCCATGGTTTGCCTCATCCAAAGAAGTTGAGCACAACAACTCGCGGCCGCCACATACTCGGCTTCGGCGGTGGAGAGAGACACACAATTTTGCTTCTTGGAAGACCAACTAACCAAAGACCTACCAAGAAATTGGCAAGCCCTGGAAGTTGACTTCCTATCCACTTTGTCTCCCGCCCAATCCGAGTCCGAGTACCCTACAAGCTCAAAGCTTGCTCCCTTCGGGTACCAAAGGCCGAAAGTTGGGGTATCAATCAAATATCGAAAGACTCTTTTGACCGCCATTAGATGGCTTTCCTTAGGGGTGACTTGATATCGTGCACACATTCCCACACTAAGCATGATATCCGGTCTAGATGCACAAAGATAGAGCAAAGACCCAATCATAGAGCGATAAAGTTTTTGATCCACTTCTTTACCATTAGGATCGAGATCAAGAGTAACTTTGTAGGCATGGGAGTCTTGGCTCCCTTCACTCCGGTGTCCATCTTGAACTTCTTGAGCATGTCTTGGGTGTACTTGGCTTGATTGATGAAGGTGCCACCCTTCAATTGCTTTATCTCAAAGCCAAGAAAGAATTTCAACTCCCCCATCATAGACATCTCAAATTTATCTGTCATTAGTCTTGCAAATTCATCATTGAAAGATTTGTTAGAAGAACCAAATATGATATCATCTACATAAAGTTGGCATATGAAAAGTTCCCCGTTTACTTTCTTAGTAAAAAGAGTGGGATCAATGAGGCCTATCTCAAACCCACGGTCTACAAGAAGCTCTCTAAGATGCTCGTACCACGCACGTGGAGCTTGTTTAAGGCCATAGAGTGCCTTATCGAGCTTGTAGACATGGTTTGGAAAGTTAGGATCCTCAAAACCCGGGGGTTGCTTTACATACACTAACTCATGCAAAGGACCATTTAAGAAAGCACTCTTCACATCCATTTGTTGCAACTTAAAATTATGATGTGATGCATAAGCAAGAAGGATACGGATGGACTCAAGGCGAGCCACGGGTGCAAAAGTCTCTCCATAGTCAATGCCTTCAATTTGAGAGTATCCTTGAGCAACCAACCGAGCCTTGTTCCTCACAACAATTCCATTTGCATCTTGCTTGTTCTTGAAGATCCACTTGGTTCCAATGACATTGCGGCAATCCTTGGGCTTCTCTACTAATGACCAAACTTTGTTGCGCTCGAAGTTATTGAGTTCTTCATGCATGGCTTCTACCCAATCCGGGTCTTCAAGCACTTCAAACACTTTTTGAGGTTCCACACAAGAGATATAGGCATGGTGGTTACTAAAGTTTGCCAATTGCCTCCTTGTGGACACCCCTTTCCTTACACTTCCAATCACACTCTCCAAGGTGTGGCTACCTCTACGGAGAGTTGTTGCTATCTTCATGGCACGGCGAGCTTGAGCTTCTTCAAGAGATTCTTGAGAGGCCACTTGGTCATCACCACGGTTTTGGTCCTCGCCTTGACCTTCAAACCGAGCATGCTCATCACCTTGAGCTTGCTCTTCGTCTTGAACTTGATCTTGATCACCACTTGGTGAAAAATCACCATCATGCTCATGGTCTTGATCTTGATCATGCTCACATGGTTGAGGGGCTTGAGCTTGTCTTTGGCTAGCATCAAAGGGACCTTGAGGAGCTTGTTGTGTTTGAGAGGGTGAAGGCTCCACTTGAGTAGAGCATAGTCCTTCTCCTTCCGCCAAAAGGTGTCCCTCAACAGGTATGAGATGTCCCACACCCATTCTTCTTATGGCAAGAGGAGGTATTTCGTCACCTACATCAAAAACACCACGTTGCTCCACACGGGAGCCGTCATTCTCGTCGAATCTCATGTTAGAAACTTCAACAACTCGAGCGGAGAGTTTGTCAAAGATTCTAAAGGCGTGAGATTCGGCGGCATAGCCAACAAAGGTACCCTCAAGAGCTTTCGAATCAAATTTGGACAAATGAACACCTTTCTTAAGATAGTAGCACTTACAACCGAATACCCGAAAGTACTTGATGTTAGGCTTCTTTCCAATGAGGATCTCATAAGGAGTCTTATTCAAGCCCTTGTGGAGATATAACCGGTTTGACGCATGACATGCGGTATTAATGGCTTCGGCCCAAAAGTTATACGGAGACTTGAATTCCGCTAACATGGTCCTAGCCATATCAATGAGAGTCCGGTTCTTCCGCTCGGCTATACCATTTTGTTGGGGAGTATAGGGAGATAAGTATTGATGGTGAATCCCCTCATCACTGAGAAAATCATTTAAGGTGTAGTTCTTGAACTCAGTGCCATTGTCACTTCGGATCATCAATATGTCTTGACCATATTGGCGTTGCACTTCATTGGTGAAGTCTTTGACGGTTTGTTGAGTCTCACTCTTGTGAGTCAAGAAAAAGACCCAAGTGTATCTTGAATAGTCATCGACAATCACCAAGCAATACTTCTTTCCTCCAAGACTTTCATAAGAGGGAGGGCCGAAGAGATCCATGTGAAGGAGCTCTAGGACCCTCTTAGATGAAATGATGGTCTTGCTAGGATGACGAAGTTCATGCATCTTTCCTTCAATGCAAGCTCTACACACACGATCTTTTGAAAAGGTTAGATCGGTTAGTCCTACGATGTGGTTGCCTTTGTGGAGACTTTGCAAAGTTCTCATATTGACGTGGCCTAGCCGGCGATGCCAAAGCCATCCCACGTCAACTTTAGCCATGAGGCATGTCACGGCTTTAGTGACCTCCTTCGAGAAGTCGATCACATATAAGCCATTTTCGACATGCCCTACATGAGCTACATTAAGAGACTTGCTCCACAAAAGAACTACAATCCCAACATCAAAGAAGGTTGCAAAGCCCATATTAGCAAGTTGAGCAACGGAAAGAAGATTATATGAAAGGGACTCAACAAGCATGACATCTTCCATGGTAACATTGTGAGAGACAACAACCTTGCCGAGACCCAATACCTTTGACCTTGAAGAATCCCCATAGGTGACGTAGCCCGCATGGGATGAACCGGTGCGAAGCTCCTTCACCATTTCTTTGCTCCCGGTCATATGATTGGTAGCACCACTATCAATTATCCATTGACCACCACCGGAAGCAAAGCCCTACAAGAGATCAAGTCTTGACTTTAGGTCCCCATTTCTCAATGGGTCCTTTCTTGTTAGTGACAAGGGTCTTTGGAACCCAAATAGACCATGCAACATATTCATTTGATGAACCAACAAATTTAGCATAAACATGTCCATCTTGTGCACGGCAAAGAACATAGGAAGGATTATATTTTCCCGCAAAGTTATTATGGTTGGGCATAGCCTTTTTGCCATTCCCAATAACTTCCCTCACCTCCTCCTCAAATACATTACCATTCTCATCATAGCATATTTCACTAGGAACATGCTTCTTTAATGAGGGAGGAGGCGCGGGGACACTCTTCTTCTTCTTCTTCTTGTTCTTCTTCTTCTTGTTCTTCTTGGACTTGGATGTAAATCCAAGTCCCGTCTTGTCACCATGTTGCTTTTGAGCATTCAAAAGCTCATCAAGCATCTCATTTCCCTTTAGGGGGGCTTTCTCACAAGGGGGGTTAGTTGAGCATGAACTTGCAACAAATGTGCTAGAAAGAGACTTGGTTGCTTCATTAGCAATTATAAGATTTAGTTTCTTATTTTGCAACCTAAGTTCATTAGCAACGGATTGAGCAATATCACGATCACTTTTAAGTTTGGCAATATCCAAATTGTGAGATTCTTCAAGACCCAACATGGATGTCTCAAGTGACACCCTTAGGTCTTGCTCTTCCTCAAGAGATTGAGTAAGAGAAGCAATTTCATCGGTATAGTCACGAGCATGCCCCTCAAGTTCAAAAATGCGTTCATCATTTTTATCATTTACTAGGATGGCTTCATTATATTGATCTAGGAGAATCTCAAAGCGAGCTTTGGTCTCCCCATGCAAGGTTGACAAGAAAATGTCCATTTCATTTAGATCATCATTTTCACCAACTTGTTCAACACAATCCATCAAAGATAAGCTTTTAGGTATGATGGGTGTGAGAGGCGGTGATACCTTTGTAGCGTGAGCCATGAGACAAGTCGCATTGTGGTTGGTGCGCTTTGATTCATTTGCGGAAGCGAATAGGGATGATGAGGGGGTAGGATGGGCAATGGCGATGGCGGCCCTTCCTATTTCCTCCTTATCACTTGCATCATCCTCGGAGAGGTACTCTTCTTGAGTTATCAAAGCGTGAGTTGGGAGGACTCTCTTCTTGTCGGAGTTTCTAGGGTAAGACTTGGACTTCATTTCCTTGCGGACAAGCCTTCCATTGTGATCTTCAACTCTTTCATAAGGACACTCCGCAATGAAGTGGTTAGTGTTACCACAATTGTAGCAAGTCCTCACTCTACTTGTAGCCTTGGGCTTGGAGGGGCTAGATGACTTCCACTTCTTCATGAATGCCCTTTGAGCAAGAGCCATATGCTCGGCATGAGCATACTTCATGTCATCGGGGCTTCCACCCAATACTTCTTCCTCTTCCAACAAGCTTTCTTCTTCATGATAGGTGACTTTGGCCTTCAAAGCAAGGTTGGGAGCACGCACACCACGTGCACGAGCTAGAGCATCATCCGCATTCTTCTCGGAGATCTTCCTTGCCATCATCTCTTGCAAAATATCATGAGCGGACATCGTCCGGAAATTTGCATTTCCCTTGATGGAGTTCACGGTCTCCTTATGGAAGGGCAAGAGAGCTTGAATGAACTTCCTCTTAATCCATCTCCAATCACATTGGGTGGAGCCAAGATCCGTTAGCTTCACTTGGAGTGATGAGAGACGCCTATGGAGTTCTTCGGGAGTTTCACCATCAAGCATGGCAAAGTTGTCCGCTTCATTGGAGGCTTCATCAAACTTGGATTCTTGAATGTTCTCATTCCCAATGAAGAGGTTGGTGAGAACATCCCAAGCTTCTTTGGCGGAGGAGATGTTGCGGACGAATGCCTTGTCTTTCTCGGTAAGAGACATGTGAATGAGATGCAAGGCGGAGACATTGAGTTGCTTGTCGATTTGCTCCCAAGGCAGCAAGTTGGTCAAATCCTTGGAAGTTGGATGGAAACCCTGCTCAATGATCCTCCAAAGCTCAATAGACACAAAGTTTATATGAGAGCGCATGTTATCTTGCCAATTGGCAAAGCTAGAAGCATCAAGAGGTGGCGGTGGGCCGCATGAAGCAAGGTGTGCCATTTGAAGGTGTCTTCCGGAGACATAGCTCATAGGATGTGGAATTTCCGTGCTATGTCCCCTAGAGGTGTCATCTACCTTGGGGGGTTCCTCTCCGCCCTCATCCCCATCCTCATCCGGATCATCCTCGTTTAAGATGGGCTTACCCGAGGACTCAACCGGGGTCGGTGGAGTGGTACTAGATGTTCCACTAACGAGGGCATCAAGTTGAGATTTTTGGCTTTCCATGGCTGCCATCATGACATCCATACGTGCCATTATACTATTAAGATCCCCCTTAGTGGCGGGCTCCTCTTCGCCCATAACCTCTTAGGCAGTTAAGCCCAATCAAAGAGCACTAGGCTCTGATACCAATTGAAAGGATCGGTACGGGCGACTAGAGGGGGGGTGAATAGGCGCTAAGTCAATTTTTAATCCTTTTCAAATTTAAGGCTTGACACAAAGTAAATTCACTAGATGTGCAACTAGGTGAATTTCCTATGAGTGGCAAGCATGCAAGTAAACAAGTAACTAGCAAGATACAAGTAAGGGAAAGAAATAACCAAAGAGTGGAGACCGGAGACACAAGGATGTATTCCCGTAGTTCCTTCCTTTTGAGGAGAAGTACGTCTACATTGGAGAGGTGTGGTGACACGGAGTCGACCAATGCCACAAAGGCTCACCTTGTTCTCCGGTGAGCAAGCCACGGAGGCTAGCTCGTTTCCACTAAGCGGTGGTATTGGGGGAACCACGAATCCCTTACACGGAGCTTGGGGCACAACTCCACAACTCAATTGGAGGCTCCCAAGAAAGCCACGGAGGCAAGAATCACCACAAAGACAAGTCAATCAACCAATTACAACACCTAGGGTCACAAGATCCCCAAGGTGCAAATCCTCCAAGCAAATGGAGGGGGAAATGAAATTCCTTTGGTGAAGATGTAGATCGGTGCCTCCTCCTTCAATCCTCCAAAGATCAAGAGCTTTGGTTGGCTAGAAGCATAGTTTTAAAAACGAAACCGGTTCGGTGGGTCGACTAGAAAAAACCTGAACCAAAGCCCTCACCGGTTTTCTAAGAGTCACTGGTCCAACTAATAAAACCCCAGAAAAGTTGCATAAAAATAATGTACTTTCAAGAGGATATGATCCTAAAACGTATAACCTTGCTCCAAATACCCTGCATAAGGCCTAATGCCACCTTTACTACACTTAGTTTGTGATCTACTATGAAAGCAAACACAAAATATATGATTCGATGCTAAATTTTTCCAAAATTAACTTAATTATTTATTAAATTTGATGTTTTTTGTCGCTATTGAACCAGCTGAGCCACCGGTTGGACCAGTGAACCAATGAGCCAGTCATCTCACCGGTTCACTCACTGGTCCGGTTTTTTAAACTATGGCTAGAAGGGGAGATCTATGGAATTTGGTGTTTTTGCAATGGGGGTAGGTGAGAGCTTCAAGGATGAACAATGGTTGGTGAAGTTCTAACCCTACCCCAGCTGGGATAAGGGGTATTTATAGGTGGGTGAGAATCTGGCCGTTGGAGGCAGCACCCAGCAGCAATCCGGCGATAAGTCTGGCGGCGCCGGCCTCTGGGCCGGACGCCCCGGCGGTAAGTCCGGCGGGACCGGATTTCTCGCCGGGTGTCCGGCGGCCCGCCGGGAGAATCCGGCGCCCCACCGAAAACCCATTCAGTATAGCAATCTGGCGGCCCCGCCGGGCTGGTCCGGTCTGCCGTCAGATGGTCCGGCCAGGGAACCGGCCAGACCATCTTGGGCCACTTTTGGCAGGCGATTCCACCATCTTTCTTTTTATGCATTAAAACCCCTTCACCTGTGAACTTAAACCTGTATGCATATATTTCAAATATTAGTTCACACAAACCATAGTCATGTCATTGTAAAACAAAAAAGTAGAAAGGGACAAATGTCCTTTTCAACTCCGTTGCTAGTCGTTGACGAAAGCAACCACCTCTCAAAACAATTTTTACCTCTGTTTTACAAATGAAAAGCTCTAGCACATGTTTAATCCCTGCTTCCCTCTGCGAAGGGCCTATCTTTTACTTTTATGTCGAGTCAACCTATTCCCCTCTATCTCAAGCAAGCATTTGAGTTGTTATGTTTCACTCATCCATATGTTGATGCGTTTAATCATGTTTATTATCTTCCTTGTTTTGTACAATGCTTTTGTCTGAAGGAATATATCTTTGAAAGTTTTCTATGAATGCAAAAAGTTTGTTTCGTTGAGCATATGGTTTTTACTATATTAGCTCTGTTTTAAAAAGGCTCCATTCAAATGCTAGTATAGTTGTTCATTGTTCTCTGACCAAGAACTAAGGTTTGCCATCACCAATTATAGTTTACCTTGTGCATCTTTATATGTGATTCTCTTTACTTATTGCAAGTCTATATTATATAAAGGGAAGTTGCTGTCTATTATAACTTGTGCCTTTGGTGAATGTGATGCTTCTTGTCCGTATTTTGATTATCGACACTTCACTCCATAAACCTGTGGTCATGTTTACCGAGTTTAGTTTTCGCTTGAGGACAAGCGAGGTCTAAGCTTGAGGGGGTTGATATGTCCATATTGCATCACTATTTTGTATCATAATTTACTGTTATTCATTGATATATTTCATATTTAGAGATGATACTTATGTTGTTTCCTCTGTTTTTACATGTTTGATGATCATTGGAGGATTTGCTGCTGGAGTCAGGATTCTGCTGGAAAAGGACCGTGAAGACACCATATTTTGGAAGATCAGGAAAATTCCAGAAAAATACCAGAAAATTATATTTTACTAAAAGACTCCGAAAGCCAGAAGGAGAAGGAGAGAGGAGCCAGGGGACGGCCTCAAGCACAGGGGGCGCGGCCTGGCCCCTGGCCGCGCCGGCCCTGTGTTAGGCGACCCTGGCCCACTTCTGGTCTCGCCCCTTCGCGTACTTCATCGTCCCTGAAAACCTAAGTCAAGGGGGGGGAGGTCTCAGAGATAGACACCGCCGCCTCTGCGGGGCTGAAAACACCAAAGAGAGAAAAGCTCTCCGGCAGAGAGAAATCTACCGGGGAAATTCCTTCCCGGAGAGGGGAGATCATCGCCATCATCATCACCATCGTATTGGACTTCATCGGGATCATCATCATCATCTCCATCACCAGCACCTTCATCTCCACCATCACCACGCCATCCCGCTGTAACATCTTGAGTTGGATCTTGTTATATTCATAGGGGAAACTTTCCCGGTGTTGATTACTCTTATAGTTGATGCTATTGAGTGGAACCGTTGAATTAAGGTTTATGTTCAGATTGTTATTTACCATTATTTCACCTCTGATCATGATCCATATGATGTCTTGTGAGTAGTTTGTTTAGTTCTTGAGGACATGGGAGAAGTCAAGATGTTAGTAGTGAATTATTGTTGAAGAATATTTAATGGTTTGATATTGTTGTGGTGCTATTTCACTAGTGATGTCATGTGAACGTCGACTACATGATACTTCATCATTTATGGGCCTAGTGAGATGCATTGTGTATTTGGCTACCAATTATGGGGTTGCTGGAGTGATAGAAACCTAAACCTCCGTTGGGAAACCATTGCACCAGGGAGCGTAGGATCTTAGAGTTTAAGGCTGTGGTTAGATTTATCTTAATTACTTTCTTGTATTTGCGGATGCTTGCAGGGGGGTATAATCACAAGTGTGTATTTATCCTAGTAAGGGTAGTGCGCTAGCACATGTTCACCCCTCATAACACCTATCAAACCAATAAAGACTATTTGGCAATATGAAGCGAAAGCTCTTGACAGAAACTCCCGTGTGTCCTCGAGAACGTTTGGTTATTATAAGTTACATAACCGGCTTGTCCTTTGCTGAAGAAGGATTGGGCCACTTGCTGCAATTATTACTACTATCTTTTATTTACTCGCACTTTATTTATTTGCATTACCAAATACCTCTGAAAACCCGTTTGCTAGTATTTACAGTGAATCCTTGATCAAAACCACTTATCAACACCTTCTGCTCCTCGTTGGGTTCGACACTCTTATTTATCAAAAGTACTACGATACACCCCTATACTTGTGGGTCATCAGGCATTTGGTGTGCTGTAGACTCATTTTGTTATGGTCCGGTACCCCGCGTTTCACATGGTCAATAAAATTGTTGTGGAAGTTCATGAATGCCTGCGTGATCATTCACAACTTGATGATAGAGAGGAGCATGCTGCTCCACTTATTGATGATCGCTTGTATGACCTAAAGGTCCTTTTTTTTAAACCAAAGTTGATAACAAGGTGTCGACCGAGTTTCACACTTTTCTACAGGTGCATGCAAAAAATAGTGATGTACGGGTCCATCATCAACTGCAAAATGATTCATTAGAGCATTTATGAGTGCGCAAATAATATGCCACTTGAGAGCCGTGGTCTCGTTATACTATCTGTTTGTATTATAATACTTTCACAATTATTTTGAATTATTCTCAAGTCTTGTTTTCTTTGTATTGTATCAATTAATGTTTGAAGTACAAATTTTATGCAATATTATTATAATAAATAAAATAATGTGGAGCTTTTGCCTTATAGTCAAAAGTGTGCATATAGGGGCCGCGGTTGAGGAGAGGCACCATGCCGTATGCACCAATTTGTGGCGCCCCTACGTCGCTGTTTCCGGACATCATATTAGGGGCGCAGCTAGGATGTTCTCATGACTGTTAGGGACACTTGCACATTCTTTCGTTCATCACCATATGTCCATATTTGTTGTGTTTTCTTGTCTTCTAACATATCGAAAGACGAGGAAAAAATGCATGTCAATGTTATGGAAACATTTTGTTTGGTACTACTAATGCAACTTCTAAAGATTTGGAGTTCAGTTCAGAGTGTTTGCAGATTTGATCGTATGCAGGTTTGAAGCTGAAGACTATGACTTGAAAATGCTGAATGAACATTGACATGACTTTGGGTTTCGATTAAGAATAATTTTCGACCATGTTTTTTGCTTGTTTGATCAGTACTTTGATTTAACGTGATCTTTTGAGTAAATCGATATAGTAAGTGGATTGTTCGTTAGGGGTAAAAAAGGACCACTCGGATCCCTATCGTACAACTCGCATCATGCTCATTTTTTTGAACGGGATGGGCCCAAAGGACTGGAAGCTTTCATTCATCAAAGCGGTGACACATTACAAGTAGCCTTTGTGAAAAGGGGTTTTCAGAGATAAGGCTACTACTTTTACAGAGAAGGCCCTTGAAAAAGAAACGTGATCTGGCCCCTAGGCTTCTCCACCGCATCTGCAAGACGCACACACATATGGGTCAATACCGCCGTCGGGGAACAAGCCACTTGGGGCGACATCAGCCATGGACCCGTGCTATGGTCGGGGAAATGGCTCGCTGGCCTAGAGGAAGGAGCTCGGGCTGAAGATGCTTCTGAGCCTGGAGTGGCTCCATGCGCCAAGGGTAGCGGCGACGGATCTTGGTCGTCGCTTGGAGACTCCAGAGAAGGTAGCTTCTGGGGCGGCGCTTGCCGTCCGACCGAGGAGAGCAGTTAGGACCAGCTCTCTTGCCGGCGAGGTGACACTCCTGGCCGACAGAGCTGCCGAAGCTCCCCCCCCCCCCTCTCCACCGCGGCTAGCCAGAGGAGAATCAACCGCGCTAGGTCTGAGCACCTGCAAAGGTAAAGATCTAGCCAGATCCGACAACGAGTTTATTCAGAAACAGTGTTGCGACGAAGTGAGCAGCATAGCGAGTACTCCTTCCGTCCCAAAATATAAGGCATCTAACGATTAGTCAAAAGTCAAAGTTTACTAACTTTGATCAAATATTTAGGAAAAAATATCTATATCTACAATATTGAATGGATATATTAAAAAAAATACTTTATGGTAAATTTATTGATATCGTTTAGTATTATAGTTGTTTATATATTTATGTATAATTATGATCAAATTTAGAAAATATTGACTTTTGACTAATTTTAGATGCCTTACATTTTGAGATAGAGGAAGTAGGACCTACGCCAGTACCTCCCCTCCGCTATCTCCGGTCACCATCGCCGCTGAAAAGGGCTCCGGATCAGCCTGACTTCTCCTCGGAGACTTATTAAAACAACGAGACCAGAGGGAAGAAATCCTTTGACTTAATTTTATAGAAGAAGAGAAAACTCGGTTGAATATTCGCACTCCATAGGAGTCGAACCCGGCTGGCCTGCGCCTCGGGGACTCTCAAAACACTGTAGCTTGGTTTATGGATAGACACGAGTACACGACGCTCAAGCCTCGCCCGTGCGGGCCCACGACATGTTCCCTTCTGCCCCGCGAGCGCCACGCAGCGCAGCGCACGGACGCGACCGACCAAGGCACCTTACCTTGCTCTGGACTTGGAGACTTGGAGTGCTATTCAACTTCGTTTCCAAGCCAACGCTTTCTTTTCCCCAAACCCAAACCAAAACCCAGAGCGACCAGCGCAGCGCAGCAGCAGATGGACCCCGCGGCGGCGGCGATGGAGGCCGGCGAGCTAGACGCCCTGCTCCGGGCGGCGGACGACTTCGGCTCCTACCCAGGTCGCAGCTCTCCTCCTTCCCCTGCTTCCTCCCCTGCTCGGATCTAGCCGGATCATTTCCGCCGCACTGCTACTCGCTCGCTGAGGCGCTAGGCAAGTTCCCCTTCTGGGCACTGGGATGGGGCTCTCCCGCGCTGAAACGAGAAGCTACTCTCTCGGTAGGGATGGAGATTCTGGTTTCCGCGTTCTGAATGATCCACCATGTTGTTTCAGTGATCGCGCATCTCAGTGTAGCCTATTAATTCCGTGCCTTGGGGTTCAGATTATGCTATCTGGACCGCTAATTCCATCCCAACGCTAGTTGGATCTGCGCGGGTTTGCTTGTTTCTCAATCTCCTCAGATGGTGGAGCCAGTGCCAGCCCAGTGGGGATAAATAACCTCTTTTCCCCACCAAATCGTTCTGAAACTAGGCGGTGTTCTCTTGAGTTGGATCGCGCGAGAAGGCAGCATCGGGCAGTCAGTTTGCTGTCAGATGCTAACTTATCTTTGCTTCCTTGTTTCTGGCAGGAGTGCACGGCGATGACGCTGTGAGGCAGTTCCTGGAACAGTTCCCTCTCCCCAAGCTGCTAGGGTAAGTTTCGTTTCTCTTCCACCCAACAGCTCCGTCTTCATGTAACTTTCTATACAAATAGTTGCTTGTAAGCTGCTTCTCACTGGTATTACAGTGCTGTCCTGTTCTGGTCGTTACCTTTCAGTCTCTGTTATCTGCAAATGCCATGAAGAATTTATGCTGATGCTCGCGTTTATGGCTGCTGTTTTGATTCGTCTTGGTTCTGCAGCGCATTGCAGAGTCAGGCCGATGTACATGGGAAGGACGAAACTATTGCGGCGTGCTTGGACAAAGTGTTTTCCTCAAGATACGGAGCATCACTTCTGCCAAGCTATGGTGTATGTATAACTTACTGTCTGTGGTGGTTATTTATTTAGACATGGCCACCTACACCTCTTACCTTGATCAGCGCACTAAGTATTTTACGAAATGATCTGCATATTGTTAAATTTCAATTGTGTTTCTGGCAAGCAGTTTGTAGTTGCAGTCATCTGATTATATTGTGATCTTTCAGGAATTTATTCAAGCTGGGTTGCTCGCAAACTCAAAGAATATCAAAGAGTTAGCCTGCAAAGCTGTATGTATCCTGAGTATTACCAGATGCCTTTTATGGTTGTGGTTTCCTTGCTTTGCTTACTACTTTTACCATTCATTAAGGGAATTTAGAAAATACAGTATATATTGGTTCTTCAAATCAGAAATAGTACTTTGTGTCGTGCGTTTGTTGTCTTGAGTCTTTACATGGCAATAAAAGCGCAATTCCTGTTCAGTTTTGTACCTCCCTAGGTTTAACTTTAATCATGCTCAACCTGCTGATTTAGCTTAGTTGCCTGCTTTTTCTCTGTTTATCCCTTTAGCAGCAGGCAGTTTGGTTTCGGTCCTGACCATGTGCGTTGCACCTCTTGGTGTTTTTTCTAATACAAATGACACAAATGTTGATGCTTGTTAGAGAAAAAAAGGTTTAATTTTAAGTTTGAACTGGTTTGAACTCATTTGCCCTCTGCTCTCACAACCATAGTGAATGTTGTGTACAAATAGAACAATGTTGTGCTTTACCAACTTCCGCAAATCCATTTCATGCACGATGCTTATAAATAACCCCTGGCATGCTCGGTTTAACACCTCTTGCAAAGAATATCTTCTGCGACCTTTGTTCGACCAATGTCTTCAGACTCACTCTCAAGTTCTATACCAGGTGTTACATCTTCTTGACAAGGCTGGAGATAGTGCTGTGGCTGTGGACACATTTGTACAGCATAATCTGTACCCTCTTCTGGTTAACTGTTTGATTGAGAGGTACTCTTATTATCACGAACTACATCTGACAAGCCATGTCCCATGACATGCACTATGCTTGGATATATTTTTTATCAATTGTGTTTGCTCTCTGTAGTGACGAAGAGATCTCAGCAATTTCTTTGGATGCCATAAAGCATCTAGCAGAAATTCCTAAAGGAATTGTGAGTGTAATATTTGTTCATAATCATATGTTCCTCTTAATTCGGATTGCAGATGCTAAAATAATATTTTGCTTTTAGGATATCATATTTCCACCAGATAGTCAAGGATCTTTGCAACTCGATAAAGTGGCAGCTCAGTCATCCTCAATGGTATGGTTTCCAAAATCCGCCGTTATTGAGTAATTTTTGTGGAACAGTCGATACCTGGCTTCTTTGACCGATGGCAGTCTACATGCTACATATAGTAATGACTAAAGTAGTTTTACAGATCTGTTTTGGTAATACTGGCAGAGTACTAACCTGTGTTCAGATACAAATAGTTATCTAGTAGAATACGGAAGAAATGTTATATATGCCATACTAGATTCTATTTGCATTGTTCTGTAAAACATGTTTAAGGTGTTGTTCATGTACCTTCTCTTTGCAGGCACGGATTCGCATTCTATCTTTGATAGCTAAGCTCTTTGCTGTATCAAGTTCTACTGCTACTGCAATTCGTGACTCATACCTTCTCAGCTTATTTGAGGATGAGATAAAAGATAGAAAAGATATGCTTAAAACACTGAGTGCACTAGAGGTCCTCTATGAGGTAATACTACATCTCTTAGTTGGATTGCCTTCTCATTTTTCCTTTTTTATCACTTGATTTATCCATTTCTCTTTTCCTGAGAGAAGGATGTACTCATCTGTTAGCCTTGATCTGTAAGAACGGAGTTTATCCAATGTTTCAAATAGCTGGCTATAGCGCCGCTATGTCGGTTTGAGTAGGTTGCCGCTAAATGGAATCCATGTACAATTGCACGCTATAGCCCTATTTTGCTCAGCTATAGCTGTGTTGGAGGGTTTCCGCTATTTTCCATAACCCGCTTTTTTAAAACATTGGGTTTACCACCCTTTAGTTCTAGGAAAAGCTAGCAGATTAAAGCAAGTGGTGCATTCTATACTTCTTGCATAACAGGGTTATTTCTGGTTGGGCCACTATGTGGTTGGATTACCAAAAAGAATTCTCTCCTTCTGCTAAATAATTTTATTGATTAAAATGAAAAAGATGCATAGTTAAGAGAAGGAATATTAGAAGAGAAACCCATAAACAAGCTAAGCTAGACAAATCAGCTACCGTAGGTAGAGATCGACTAATCCTGAGCCATTTCAAGTGTGCATCAAAAGGCTCTTCAATTTATGTTTGTTAGGAGGGATTAACTTAAGATCGTTTAGTTTCTTTATATTGAGGCAGTAACTCTGTGTCACTTGTTTGTGCATTGCCGCTTCACCGCAAGAATTTGGGGCCTCCTTAAAATTTGGCTTGGCATTAGATCTATTAATATCCAAGAGTGGCCCTTGCAATCTCTCAACTCTTGGTGGCTTAATATGACCGGAGCTCCCTCACACAACCGCAAGGCCTTGGCTTTGCTCACCTTGCTTGTAACTTGGAAAATTTGGAATGAGAGGAATGCTAGGGTGTTCGAGAACAAGCATGCGCCGACAATGGTGATACTTGATAAAATAAAAAAAGGAGGCAAAACTTTGGGTCTTCGCGGGTGCAAAACGGTTGGGTGACTTAATACCGTGAGAGTAATCCGCTTGGTGTAATCTTTATTTTTATTTTTTTGGTACCTTGTCAAACTTCTTCTTAATTAATTAAATGGTGCAAAGCTTTTGCCTTCCTTTCAAAAAAAAAAAAAACTCTGTGTCACTTCAAATCCATAGTCGGAAGTCTCTTCTTCATCCATGTTTGGTGGGAGATTTTGTTGTTGTACTATGTATTTGAAACCAGGTTTTTTCTGCATTTTTTCTTATTTTATGTCTTACTTCATTTGCATGAACTTACACTAGTACTATTTGTTATCCAGCACATGTTAGTGAAACCAATTTCATTACTGATTAAACTGCAACCAATAGGTTTTTATTATCTAATTGTTGATGATAGAAGCTAGGAATGAAAGATTGTGCATAAAAAAATGGAATGCAAGATTGTGGATTTTCAGAGCTAAACTATTCATTTAGCTAATTAGTCTTCACTTATATTGCAGCTTGCGGAACACCCTCACAGCAATATCTTCTTGGTGAAGACCAGTTTGCTTCAACACATAACTGATGTGATCAAGTACTCAGCTACCACCTTCTGTATCTGTGTTTTTAACCTTTTGTGTCATCCAGCTATTTAATGTTATATATCTTTGGTCCTTGTAGCGATTCCTCTACTGATTCTGTTGTACGGTCAAGGGCATCATTGATCAGTGGGAGGCTTCTTTCTTCAGCTGATGCTTTCATGACTATAGATCAATCTTGTAAGCATGATTTGCCTTGCAGCTAATATACTCTGAGTTTATGGCTCTGCCAAATATTTTACTTTTATTATTAATTTTTTTGAATTGTATGGATTATTTATCATTATATGATTTATAGTGTGTTCTCCTCTACTTTTTGTTTCTTTATATGTACTCTGCTAAATTAGAAGTTTATTCCTAGAGTACATTAATAATTGGTTTATTCATAGACAACCATGATTCTGAACACAGCTTTTGTTCATAATTTATGATAAACAGTGATAGCTGATTTGTTGGGCTGTTACTGGGACCCTAAATCTGAACACATCTTGATATTATGAGGGCAATGGTATCTCTGGTGGGATTCAGTAAAAAACGTACTAAATTGAAGTGTTAATCAGGATTTCTTGATCTTAGGTGTTACGAACCTGCTCTTGGCCATAGACAAAATATTGAGGATGGAGGAAAGTCAAAATACTGATGAAACAGAGAGCTCACTGGAGACTCTAGGTTTAATTGGTGCAAGTAAGTTTGGTTCTATTTTGTTCCTATCATTTCTGTTATACTGAAGCCTGTAAATGCTTGACAGTGGTCTCATTAAGCAGAACACTTCATTTTTATGATTCTGACATACTGTTTGCTTGTATGGCTCTGTTGGGGAAATAGCAACTCAAGGAGCAAGTTTGTTGTTCACTGATTCATCAAATGTTGGCAAACATGTGGTAGAATTATCCTTTGCTCGGCAGGGCAGAGGTAAACAGCTGGTAAGTTTGTCTACTAACATCTTTGTAATTAATAAAGTTTCCAGAAGCTATTTGTAGTATTGACCATGTACAACTTTTAGGCTGCTTTACATGCCTTTGGAAGCATATGTGGTGTTGATCGACAAGAAGACCAGTTGAAACTGGATGACCAAGCAGAAGAATGCCTGAAGCGCTTAGTCTACACTGTAGCTGCAAACAGTCCAAAATTATCTCCTTCAGTTAGGGCAACTAAAATTTCTCTACTTTTATCTTTCTCACCTCATGTGATTATGATTTTTCTTTATAGCTGTTTTTGTAATGACTTGACAGGCTCTTCTTCTATCAGTTCTACAGCAAGATCCAGATGTTCGGATAGCTGTAAGCAGTTCTTGCTTCTTAAAGTTTACTTGTCCCTGAGTATCTTCTTTCTTATCCGGCGTTGTTTGGTTATGCATTGTTTGAGTAATCAAGTTGACTATGCTCATTACCCTGATTGATTTACATTGAATGTTTGCAGGGTTATAGAGTACTATCAGGACTAGTTTTCCGAGAATGGGGCCTAAGGGAAGTTTGCTCAAAGTCGGAGATAATCAGAGTTGTTACGGATCCAACAGTGGAGACGACAAAACTTGGTAAGCAATTACCAGTACCTCTAGTGCCAATGCAGTAACTATAGATGTGTCATTACTTTCCGAATCATACATCTGTCGTTTCGAAGTATTTTCGCTATATTTATTTGGCTACCTTTTAGCATAATTCAGCTGGAGTTTACCTTCCTTGCCGTCATGCTCACACATAATCTACCCTTCAACTTCTCTAAAAAAATTCTACCCCTCAACTTCACTTGTTCCAGTGTTTGCTGTGATGTTCTAGCACATATTCTACTGCCTTCTTAACTCTTTGCACGTTGGAGTTTTGTGTTCCTAATCCATTCATGAACTATGGTGTATTGTGTTTACTGTATCAACTGTTCTGATGACAACATCGGTTCATGCTCATAGGCATGGACGCACGTTACGCTTGTTGCGTGGCAATCAGCAAGGCCTTGTCATCGTCACACCTTCTCCATGAATCCAGTCTGTCTGAACTCATTGGAAAGGTATATCTCCCATTTTTCGTATCTGCTGATTTCTTTTGTTCGGAACTTATTGTTCACCAACGAAACAAATGTCTCTTGCTGCAGGTGAATGAAGCGGTTAGAAGGGGTCCTTATCTTTTGGACAGGAAGCGTGTGGAGGCACAGCCGGTGGTTGATACCATGCAGAGGTTTTAAGTTTGCCTTTAACTCCTCAGCTACAGTAACCATGGCAAGCTGAGTACCCTCTGTGCTTAATGCAACACTGTCTAGGTCTAGCGTGTACATTAGAAGCACCTGTGCTTGTTAGTGTGGTAGTTAAAACTTGACAGACGGGGATAAAATTAGAGATCAGGTTCTTTGATCGGTCTTTTAAGTTGTAATATGAATGTGTGATGTAGGGATGCTATTTCATGCCAAGAGAGTGGATTCTGTGCTCACCTGGGTACCTACACATCCCCTTTTAAATTTTTATTCAAGACATATTAACCCATTTTTAGTTTGTTTTTCTAGTAGAGCACGGGATTCTGGTGTACAAAAGTGGTTTCAGAATTTTGATTTGAATTTTTTTTAATCAAAGTCAACTCAAAAATGCCAGATATGGAGAAAGATCTTGGATGGCTCAAAATGTGTAATTTTTACTGTTCGTCAACTCTACTTGTAGCTCATCTGTTCCCTGTCTGATACTCACAGCTCTAACTGATCCTGATTTACAAGAACATAAGTAGTTGCCTGTGGAGTGTGCGCACTCTACTGTACAAACATATGCGCAACTGAACAGCAGACCTTCTCAATCATCGTCGTCCTCTGCCACAGAGATGAGCAGCGAATACTTGGCCTTGAGCGAGATCTTGCCGCCTTCCACGCAGAGCTTGGCGCCGGTGACCACCCAGTACCCCGGCAGGTCGTCAGGGCCCCTCGTCACCTCCGTGGTGTCGATGTACTTCGCCATCCTCTGCACGGGCAGCGGCACCGGCGGGCCCTTGGGGAACACGGCGGAGTTCACCTCCACCTTCCCCTCCGGCGGCTCTGTCTGCGCCGCTGTGGCACCAACGGTGCCGGACAGTGCCGCGCTGAACATCGCCGACAGCGAGCCTGACTTACGAGCCACGGCGAGCGGCCCGTCCCATTCCGACCGCCGTATCTTGGTGCGCGCCACGCCCGAGAAGCCGAGCCGCAGGAAGAGCACCTTCTTCAGGCACGCCTCGCGCACCTCCAGCCAGGCCGCGGTCACCACGGCAGCGCAGTCGTCGATGCGCGCCCCGCTGTGCTGCACCGGCGCCGTGCACGCGTGCGTCAGCAGCGGCGACCTGACGGGCTCGAAGTAGGCGCGCTCGTTCACGGTTGCGGCACCGGCGGAGACAGCGTCGCCTGTGACAATGGTGATCGTGCTCGGCGAAGCCGACAGGTGCTGCAGGTGCACGCCCAGCCGGCTGTTCTTCTTGCCCTCCAGGAACAGCCGGATGCCGGTCACCGGACGGCCCCCGGAGTCGACCTTGGCGGTGTTGACGCGGAGCTTGGGCCCCATGAGCGTGAACTGGAGAGACGGCAGGCTGTTCGTCTTCTTCTTCCTCTGCGGGCCGAGTGTCAGGGGCAGCTCGCCGAACTCCGGCGCCCACTGCCGCGGCACCTGGAACTCCAAGAACTGCTCCAGGTCCTCGATCGGCGGCTTGTCTGATGACCCCGAATGAAAATGATAAGACACGCATAATAGAAGGAGGAAAATTCTGGGTGAGGTAGATGCTTACATCTGAGGTAGAGATTGACGGCGTGGTTGAGGAATCCGCGGCCGGGTACGCCGGCGAGCAGGGAGGTGATGGGCACGAATGCCATCGAGACAACGTCCGGGGAGCGGGCAACTGTGGTGAGCCAATCGTCGTGGCTCTGCCCGTTGTCGACGCCGCCTCTCCTGACGTGGACACCGACGATGTCGTCCTTGTTGAAGACCACCGGCGACCTGAACGCGCGCCAGGCAGCGGAACCAGGGCCGGGAACCGCCCGTCGTGATGATCCGCCACTCCTGGCGGCCGAAGCAGGAATCTCCCGGCGAGAGAAGACGTCGTCGGCTAGCTTCTTGAGCCTGGCCTGCACGTCGCGCGGGGCGAGCGCGGAGCCCCGGAGCTGCTTGACGCAGACGACGTCCTTGCCGCCCATCCTGACGCCGACGACGACGTGGGTGCCGTAGCGGTCGATGAACGCCGCGAGCGCGCGGGGGTCCCAGCAGGGCGGGACGTCGCGGGCGACCTCGCCGCGAAGGGTGAGGCGCCCAGCGCGGGTGGCCTCGACGGCGTAGAGCTCGACGAGGCGGGCGTCGAAGCAGAGCGTCCGCGTGGCGGCGGCGTCCCGCTGCCAGCAGCCGCGGTAGTCGAACATGGCGTTGAACTGGCCGGACGGGATCTTGGTCCCCGGCGGCAGGGAGAGCAGCGACTGGTTCAGCTGCTCCGCCATCTGCGAGAAGGGCAGCGCGTCGGAGCGGAACCGCGCGCGCTCGCCCTTGTCGGCGACGATGCCCGCGGGCACGTCGTGAACGACGGCGCCGCCGGGGAGGGAAAGGTCGCGTGGGGAGGCGGAGAGGTCGATGAGGCGGCCGGCGGACGTCTTGGCGCGGAAGAGGCGGAGGTCGTCGGTGAGGTCGTACCCGCACCCGACCGCGCGCACGGCGGCCTCCGCCGCGTCTTGCGCCGATGGCACACGGGCGGAACCCGGCTCCGCTATCATCATCATCATCATCATCGTCTCCCCCACGCGCGGTAGCTACTGCCTAGCTAAAGTGAGCTCTTCCAATGGATCCACGGCGCGCGCGAATTATAAACTTTGCTCCGGAGGGGCTCAGAGAGAGCACCTCGTCGCGTCGTCTCCGGGCAGGCAGGACGGTGGTGGTGTCTTTGTGGTGTGGGAGGCGAAAGCTGCAGGTTGACGGCGACTGCCGGCGTGGAGTCAAGGCGCCGGCTGGGACAGTGGAGCAGAGTGACGTGCGGGCGGAGGGGCTGCGAGTGGCCTGACTCGGTCTCGAGGTCGAGGGCTCGTCGTTTTCGCCACGGAATGATGAAGATTTTTCCGAGAGACGCGGGTACCCGGTCAACCGACGCGGAGGGAGACGGTTGATCCGTTTTGCCGAACGTCCTGCTTGGAGCAAAAAAGAAGAAGAAGAAACTACTACAGGACCGAGAATAATGTTTGACCACATAAAAATGAAGGATTCTGTAAAAGAGAGATTAGGGTGGATCAAATTTCGCTTGCAAATTTAGTGAAAATGAATCCAAAGTAGTAAGATTTATTATGGTTTGTGGAATTGTAGTCCTATGAGTTTTTTAAAACAATATAGTACAAGAATATCTTTCTAAGAATTAGAATTTTTCAAATATACTTTGAATGAAAGAGGCCTAGTGGGGAAATAATTACGTTTAATATAATCCTCATGTACAATTTCAGATAAATGAATGGATACCTTATATTTTCCTTTTTTTGTGAAAAAGATCTAAATTTATTATAAACCGACAAGATAAGTACAAAGCAGCCCCAAACATAAAAAAAATTACATCATGGATCTTGGACCACCTAACGACCACAACCGTCACCAATAATGAGCTGCCGACAAGCCGCTATCGTCGCTCCCCTATACGAGCCGACCTGATATTGTTGATGACAGTTGGGAAGTCTTCGTACGCGTGTCTTATAAGGACTTTTGGACTTTATTTTGTAATAGTTGAAGTCAGCTTGTATATCTCTACCATGTACTATTTGTTACTATGAATATATGTGGTATTGATTGTTAAAAAAAAGTACTAGCGTATAAAGCCGAAGACATCGCCGTTGAACCCTTAAATCGATCTGAATCTCTTGGCATCGAACCTACAACACACGGCCATCTTAGATTTTCATGTTTAATAGTAGTTTTTATCTAATTGACTTTCAACTTGTCATCATTCTATTTTTCATCTTCTGAGCTACGTCCTATTAGATTGAAGTTTCTATTTACTTGATTTGGGTTCTTACTTCTTTCCTAATCTAGACATGATCCGTTCAAAAAAAATGTAGACATGATATTTTACCTTATGTTTTCTTCTATCTCTACTAAAAAATTCGATTCCTACATAAATCTAGGAAACATGGCACCTCAATTTCCATGGCTTCCCTATTTCTAAGTTTTGAGTTCTTCCGTTTCAACTAGGCATAATTCTGAGTAGGGAACGATCTACGCTAAGCTCGGCGTACAAAATGAGCGAGCTCAATTCGGCTCAAGCTGGAGATCGAGTTGAAGAGTTCACTCACACTTTCAAGGCAGGTCCACTTGAGAGATTATAACATTTATTGGTTGGCTAGGCAACGCGAATTTGACATGCATATAAGAAAAATCTAACTATAAAGAAACAGTCCTAGAAAGACAACTTACTAAACTAGCTTAAATCCTGGAAGTAGCTTGACATGTGTATTCTGAAGTTAAAAGACAAACGTTGTTTATCAAAATAAAAAGGGCATGTGTCTATAATATGATAGAGTAAAATAAAAGCTTGCAGAATATTGGACAAATACAGCTAATTAACATCCAGCCCACATGTTGCTGACTTTGTACTATGTTGGTTAGCCTTGTATGTTGCGAGTCAAATTCGGCTCAATTTCCACTTGTAGATACATGCAAATGTAAATAAAATTAAAACAATCATTTTGAAACAGAGGAAATATATACTTGGCTCATTTCGTTTCAGTCTACATCTTTGACAACTAGAGCAAAAAAAGCTCGAGATCGACTGAAACGAAAACTAGAGTCGCTGCAAGTTACATGCTGAGGCAACGTAGTGGACTGTTCATGGTCGCTAGTTGAGTCAGAGACTTGCAAAATTTTCTGAGATTTAATGAAACTCTGGATGCAACTTGGAAACAACGGTCGGTCAACTTGGATTTCTTTAAGAAACCCTGAGCTGAGGTGGATGTCATCCATGGGAAAACCCAAATTGCACCTGAATTTCAGGTGGACTGAACGTCGAGCAAGCCCTCTGCTTGAAAGTTGAAACCGCGGGGGAAACGACGCGCAGGCGCAGTGCAGTGACGCGCCGCTGGGGCTGCGATCTGCCGGCGGCTGACCCGGTCGTGGAGGCTCGTGCTCGTCGGTCGTTTTCGCGACATGTTTTTGCGGGGAGGACAGGACGATCGTTTTCGCGACAAAAGGTCACGTACACGTTGTGGCGACTGTCAGACCATACGAGGAGCGGGGATCGGGCGGCCGCCGGAGCTGGTGAGGACACAGGGATCGAGCGAGAGAATGACGGATCATGGCTGTGGGCGAGGAGAGAGAATACGGTACACATATACCGGTTTTGGATCTGGGCCTAAAATAATTAATCTGCTAATTAACTAATTAGGGACAAAGTACCATAATAACCTTTTGAGTTTGGGGAGAGGGGTGTACCGAAGCATTGGCCAAAGCCTAAAACACACTATCTGATTGTTTCTTTGCTAGGTACCATTATAATTTTGTGACACATTTCCTTGTGGGTTTCAGTTCAATCTCGGTTTAGTGAGGTCTCTTTCACGATTCAGAACGAGTTTTTGCTGGATCGCTAACGCTGTTACCTTTTTTTGTTTGTTTCAGATAGATTTCAAAAGCTCCCTATGGAAGACAAGCAACGCAAGTGTGTTCTTGTGTGAAAAAAAAAACTTCACTTTGGCTTCAGTATAATTATCCTTTTGTGTTCAGTTGATTCAGTTCCAGAAGGACATCCATGCAAAGTTAAGTCACTTAATCTTGTATGGATGCATGGAGTGAATTTCTGCATGTATTTCAAATGATATAAAGCCCAATCCAACCATTTTTGCCTCATATGCCCTCGCGGCATCCGTGCAAAATTCATCCAATTGCATCATGTATTATAATCTGGTCATTTTAATTGACTCCAAATTTTCATATCGGTACTCTCCATATAAACACAAGAAATAAATATCCCTTGCAATGCAAAACGCAGGTCATAGGTTGACTTTTTAAATATGAGCGTTGACAAAATTTGACAATTGGTATAATTGTTTTCTCCATTACCCTTTTCAAACATGCACAACCGATTTGACAAGCAATGTGAGTAATTGGTTTCTCCATTGCCCTTTTACAAACATGCCCAACAGATTCGAGAAGCTAAGTATAGCTAGATATGACACAGAGCAATAACGTTTGAAATATTATCCATTATTTACATGACGATAGTGGGATTCTGGAAAAAATGGATGCTACGAGGTATAGCATCTACTCCCTCTATCTCAAAAAGAATGTCACAGATCTGTCTAATTTGATTCATAAATCTCATGCTTCTTGGCACTCATTGAACTTTACTAAACCATTTTAATTTGGGTTGCATACGGTAAGATGCGTACTTGATATAAGCAATTTTGTGCGATGGCGGAGAACTTGTCGGCATTAACTGAGATACACCTCTTAAGACCTACAAAAGCATCTGGCAACCAAGATTATAAATACTTCATCGCTCCGCTGCTCAACATCAACACGGCATATTGCAAATTGTATAGTTGCCCAATATGCCAATAAAACCACCACCCAAATTTGTTCAACCTACGTTCCTGACGTACGGCTAGAAAAGTTGCCTCTTACTGCGGGTTTGGAACAGGGCCGGCCCTCATATGTCAGGGGCCTGGTGCAAAATAAAAAGGTGGGGTCCTATACATAAATAATTATAGAGATGTTTTCTGATATTTTAGTATCAAATTCATACTGAACACAAATATTTCTAAATTCTCAATAAAATATGAGTACATAACATGAACTCCATATGAATTAAGATATGAAATTATAAACAAAAGCACTTGAAGCAGCAGGAATGAAAAATTATTGGTCGCAAGATGCAGCTTGCCAGGAGTGATGTATATAGGCGGAGAAGAATTTGTTGCAGAATTTTCTCCCATCGATCGGTAGTGAAGCAGAACGAGAAGGGCAAGATAAGATATCGATTCAACTAACTTGGAGTCTGGAGTCTAGAGATCATATAAGCTAGATGCAGCCATGTAGGGCTTGGTCCTTATTCTTTAGGGATGCATACATACGATTGCCTTTAAGGGTCTACCCTGCTAGCAATTGGGCTAGTAAATTCATTTTATTTTTTCCTAAAGCTAATTGGCCTGAACGTATGTATCTGGGCGGGAGGCCCTAGGCAGCCGGAGGCCCTGTGCGGCCGCACCGGCTACACAGGCTCAGGGCCGGCACTGGTTTAGAATAAGCAATAATGCATAAGAACTTGTGGCATGGTGAAGGGCCTTGTCCCAAGGGCGTAAGGTATGTCATTGACGAAAGGTCCATAAACCAAATGCTTTCAGGACCTCACTAAAGCATACTCACGCATTCCATATTGCATAGTATGTGGTAAGACACGTGCTTGATATACTCAATTTTGTCCGACGGCTAAGAAATGTTCTGCGTTAACCGAGATACACCCCTTGTCACTTAGGAGAAGTGTTTGGCGACTAAGATTATAAATACGTTTCACGCTCCTCTACTCAACATCAACATGGAACATTAGCACTTGTAAGATGCCAATGCACAAGTAGGAGAATGCCTCCAGATACTACCAAATACTCTTTTGCTTTTAGCTTGATATTACCAAATATTCTTTCATTGCATTAGGGGCAGATTCTGGAGCCTGGTGGATCAGTATGAGTTCACCGTGCACTGCATGACTAGTCCCTGTTATCTTGAACAACTGCTGATTTTCTAAAAGCACAAACACATCACTCTTGTATCAGGTCATACTCACCACACTATCTATACCATAGAACAAGACCCTAAGACAGCCATAATCTCCCAGGGCATGAAGCAATCTTGGGACACCATGAGTCTCGACAGCAAAACGACAACGTTGTTGATTGATAATACCAGTGGAACACCTGGAGGCGAAAGAGGCGACACAAAAGGGGGCATGGCGGCCAAGGAGGGAGAGCAAGGGCGCTGGCCCTAGGGAGAAGTTGTGGGAGGCGGCCATGGAAAAATTTGGGGAGGAAGAGAGAATAGGGAGAGAAGAAGAGCCGTGGGAGGAGGGAGGGGGCAAAAGGACGGATGGAGTCGTTCGATGCGGGCGTCCTACTATCTTCTGGTTCCCAACCACTTTGACCAGCCTTTCTTTAACTGAGCCGTTTAGATCACATCTAAGAGCTGTGAATATGAGTGGCACTGTAGTGTGAATATGAGTGGCACTGTAGATATGCAGCTGACACCTCTATTCGATCGCTGAAGTGCTTAGCTTTTACATATGTAGTGATGATTATTGAGTCGAATGGCCCCATAGACAGGTCGGGGATTATGGAGGGCGACTGGAGATGGTATGATGTCGAGTTGTTTTTTTTTTTTTTGAAAGGCGAGGCGTTTCTCTGCCTCTCTCTCTGTCAAAAAAAGGAAAGGACAAAAAGAACAAAACGGAGTTACCGTGTCTGGCACTGAAACCCACGCCAATATATCCTCCTTCGGACAGGACAGAACACGTCACCTGACCTCTAGGCGTCGTCTTTCTTTCTCAACGCTCCCCCCCTTTCCTCCTCTGCTCTGCTCGAGAAGCGAGCTGCGATGGCGTCGTCCTTCTCCTCCAAGGGCAAGTCCACCTTCTCCAAGTTCGAGGTAACCCTCCCTTCCTCCCGCCACCACACCAGATCTCATGCACCTCTCTTGTAGCAATTCGTTTCATCCATCATGCTTCAGCAAGTAATTGCAATTCCTTTCGTTCGTCCAGATCGATTTATGCAAGCTAGCTATCCACCATATCTTACCTAGCTAGCTAGTGTCGATCTGCTTAATTCCCAGCTCAATTGCTACTAACCAACACCTCCCCACTCTCCTACTCCTCACATGCCAACTAATTCCAAGCAATTTTGCAAGCTAATTCCAAGCAAGCTACCAAGTGGTTTGACTTGCTCTTGTTCGCTCGAAGGGTAAAGGAGGAGGGAGATCCATATCGCTGGCTTCGTCCAAGGCCAAGATCACCGCCAGCAGCAGCGGCACCAAGCGAGCTAGTAGCACAGCCACCAAGCGAGGGAAGGCGGCCAAGAAGGTCTACACCCTAACCGGCCAGAAGTTCGATGCTCCCGAGGAGGTACCCAAGCTTCTTTATCTAATCATCAATCCAACTGCTGCTTCTTCTCCGAACAATCCATTGCTATATGTATGTGTTTCCATCCATCTGATCTGGTGATTTGGCAATCTGACAGAGGGAACCCCTGAGGATATTCTACGAGTCGCTCTCCAAGCAGATCCCCTCCAGTGAGATGGCCGAATTCTGGTTGGTACATAGGCTCCTCATCTTCGTTTCCACGGGTCGATTACTCAACCCAGTACTTCTTCTCCACGAATTAAGATCCCTCAGCTAACCCTTAGCTTAACCATGATCCGCTAGATTCTCACTAGTTATTATGTATGTATGACCTTGTGCTCTGCTGCTGCTCCTTGCTATCTACGAGTTAATCCAGCTACATACATACATTCATGTTTCTTTTAGAAAGCCAAACACAATGTAGAGTTCTATTGTTTTGTGCCCACCTCCCAGCTAGTCTGATTTCTGTCGACTGTATGATCCTACCAAAGCTTACATGTAGCTGTTAGAACTTAGAAGTGGTACTCTGAAATCCTGAATCACCCCTGATTGATTGACAGAGACTACCAAATATATCGATACCGGTCCCATTTAGCAGACAACCAAGTGCTAGTTCGATCTGAATCATCATTCAGAGCTCACCGACGGGATACAGAACCGTCTAGTTTTCTACAGTATCCATTTCAGATTATGCTAATACAGCACTGACAAACACAAGACACAAATGCAGGTTAATGGAGCATGGGTTGTTATCTCCCGAGAGAGCCAAGAAAGCCTATGACAGGAAGCAAAAACGGCAACAGCAAATACGGTCGGGGACACCCGTTAAGCCCACTTCTGCAAGCAAACCTAAACCTACAGCAGGGAGCAGCTGGAAGAAACCGACCACGTCGCACACCACAGACTCCCTGGCAAAGGCCAAGAGAAAGGTCGATTACAGCGACGACGACGATGATGACTTCATAGTAAAACTGAAGAGATCCAATTCGAGGGGAGCATGACAATGACTTGTAATTTTCGGGTAGCAGATCCTACAGGGAGCAATTCTCAGATAGATAAATGAGGTTTTTGATCCTAGCGTGTCGACAACTCTACATACTCCATGTATTTGAGTTTAAAGAGAAAATAGGTACAACTATAATGTCTGTAAAACACAGTAAATGGATGGTTAAAATAATAAATGCCGTGTTGGGCGGAATATTTTCTCTGTCAGTTTGTGTCATTTTGTTTTGGAGACGAAGAGATTAAGAAATTAACACATCAGTTGTAGCCTTATGGGATTGATGATGATCTTCCTGTTCTTCTCAATTCACCAGACACGCTGGAGGTGATGTTAAAGCTACGAAGTCACTACTAGCGAGACCGTGTTATACAGCAACGCAGGCATGCACACATAGCATCGCGCGCTGTAACAACAGATAAACATACACAGAAAACGCAAATTCCAGAAAAATAACAGAGGCAGATTAATTTCAAGGAATTGGCAATAGAAACCCACAGAACACAGGGACTGCATTTAACTTTGGTAGTAGTAAACAAGCGTGTAAACATCCACCAGGAGTAATGAGGGAATCAGATTAATTTCGTGATAGAAACCCAAACGGGCTAGCTGCCTCTCAGTACCAGAATAACCAGGAGGTAATCTTAAAGCACATAGCCAACACAGAAAACTGAACTGCAAATCAAGAATCGAACCTTGCCTGACCTGTTTTTTCCTTCTTTCGTATACATGAACGTAAACAAGCGTTTTCCAAGATAAACATCCACCAGAAAAGAGGAAACAGGGAAATCTCTGTAGTATGCATTTAACTTTCGCTGCGAACAAGGGGTGTTTTGCCAGATAAACATCCATCAGGAAACAGAACTATCTCTTAGTCTACATGTAAGACCCTCCTCTATATTTATAATCTCGCGACGAAGCTGTAGAAGTTGCTAAGAGCTGGCAGTAGAAACCATTTCATACTCGCTCGCCCTTCTGGCCCTCGAACAGAGGAAGAAGGCGCCCCTGAGCCGCTGCTGGAAGAAGAGGAGCGCCGCCAGCAGCATCCCTCCGAGAGGTATCACGATGTCCCACGCGAGGCTGAAGAGGTCGTCATGGGCACTCGCGTACATGAAGGACGGCCTCAGGGTGGGCATGAAGTGCCGGGTCCTGAACACGTCGTACACGTGGGGCAGCGCACGGATCAGGGTGCTTCCGATGTAAAATCCTGGGGAGAGGGCTTTGACCTTGGAGGCTGAGAACACATTCAGGATGACCTGGGGCAGCAAGAACCCGTCGAGCAGTAACCCCCCGTAGGAGACAAGGTCTTCCCAGAACGCATGCTGTGCTGGCATCATGCGAGACACTCGCCCCCTTAACATCCTCCTATTATGGCTGGGTCTCATGTGGACAATCAAAGCTACAACTCCGCCTATGATGTACAGCGGCAAGCATATCCAGAGCACTTTCCTCTCTGCAGCCCATGTCTCAAGTTTGTTTCCATCAACAGATCGTGCGGACCAAGCCAACTGAAGGAGGCGCAGCTGCAGCAGAAACGTTATCATGGTGATGATCCGCACCATAACTTCATTTACCTCGAGCCAACCGCCACCTGAGAATGGAACCGTCTGTTTGTTGCTGTGCTTGAAGAGAGCCTCAAAGTTGAGCACAAGAGGGGTCATGTAGCCCAAAGCTAGAACTACAAGCATAGTGATCGACATGGCTGGGAGCGCTTCAGGTACCTTCTTGACATGGAAAAGCTGCACAACAATGAAGATACACGATAGTGTCATTGAGATCAGGGCCATAGTGCTTTCCAAGTCCATTCTCCAAATTGATTCTTCCACTTGGTCTACGTACATCCCATATGAAGCAATATCCAGTGTTTCAAAGAAAAGTGGGTCAGTCCTCTCCCTCAAGCTTCTAATCTTCCCCTGGACATGTTGTGCCACTTTTGAGTCCAAACTAGAAAACTGAGCTGTGACCAGAATGTTACAGTCCGATGAAACGTTAACACCTCGACATGCGATCAGGCACAGGGAGCCTGTCTCAGTGTCATAAACACCTTCCGCAGAGATATGTTGACGCTGAAATGTTTCTATTGACCAATTCCCCACATAGCGGATATCATAGCTGACATTAAGTAGCCTCTGCCTCGTCTCCACCACTCTAGGTTGAAAGTAAGCGTCCATGCCCACCGAGTCTACCAAAGAGTTTCCATCATACAGCATCGACCCAATTGTGATCGGCATTGCGTATCCAGAACCACCTCCTTTCTTCAAGTAGAACCGGAACACCAGGTCTCGATACGAATTGCTATTTGGGAACCTTCCCTTCCTCTTCTTGGTCAGGCTCGAATCCTTGTGATAATACTTCATCGCCTCATCAAGCTTTGTGTAGTTATACTTGATACCAGCAAAATTGCCCCTAAAGCGTGGACCAACTGCATCTGAATACCCGACGATCCCCTGATCGCTTTTCAAGCTCGTGTTCCAGACCAACCCTGCAGAGAAGCTTCGTTCCCGAATCGACCACACTGCCGGGAACCAGAAGCTCATCCCAATGCCACACTCGCCCACCGCAACCTCCGCGCGAGAAGGCCCTGAACTCTCCACATGGCACCCTTTCAGGCAGAGCCGGTTAGCCTTCTGATCCCAGAACCCCTCTGCCACCATCGCCTTCTCGCCAACCATGAAGTAGTACCTCGAGAAATCTGACTGATCGGAGAACACCACGTAGGCGCGCACGGCGCCGTCGGGGGCGCAGCGGATCCGGTTCACGAACATGTACCTCTGGTGGATCCCCAGCGAGGAGGCGGTGTTGTTGCTGTTGCCGTGGTCTAGGGTGAAGCCGGTCTTGAGCAGCGACTTGATGTTGGCGCAGGAGAAGTTCCTCCCGTCGAACAGCTGGCGGGCGCCGCGGGCGAGGGCGGGCGGCTGGGGGCAGGAGGCGCTCTCGGCGTAGGCGTAGTTCTCGCCGGCGTAGGCGAGGAGGGCGACGGGCTGGAAGATCCCGCCGGCGGGGGAGGAGGCGGTGGTGTCGAGGCGGCCGGTGACGAAGGGGCTGGTGAGGTTGGCGGCGGGGACGGGAAAGCGGAGGCGGAGCACGGTGGGGAGTAGCGCGACGGGGGCGCCGTCGGCGGCACGGCCGGCGCCCGTGCCGACCGCGCAGAGCTGGCCCGTGGTGAGGGAGTAGTAGCCGTCGAGGTCGAAGGTGAGGGAGCCGCGGCGGCCGACGAAGCGCGGGAGGCGGGGCCGGGACCGCGAATGGGTCAGTCGGCCGGCGTCGTACTCGAAGAGGTTCCGTCCCCCGCGATTGGGGGAGGGGCCGCGGCGGCCGCCGGAGAGGACGAGCGTGGCGGCGACGTGGAGGAGGGAGGCGTCGGCGGTGCGGCGGACGGAGGCGGGGAGGAGCGAGAAGGTGCGCGGGACGAAGGAGGCGTCCGGGCCGAAGAGGCGCTCCCCGCCCCCGGAGAAGTAGCCGGAGGAGAGCTGCAGGGCGGAGGAGTGGGTGGAGGAGCTGTCGTCGCCGTCGAGGAGGTCCGGCGCGTGGCCCGGGGCAGCGCAGTGGGCGGTGTAGAGCGGGGCGGCGGCGGAGGCGGCCGGGATCAGGAGCAGGACGAGGAGGAGGTGGGGGTGGGGGTAGGGGCGCGGTGGCGCCATGGCGGAGTGGGAATTGAGATCTCCCCTCCGCTCCTGTTTGGTTTTGGTGGAGAAGAGGAGACGACCGTGGGAATTGAGTGCTTGACTGTACCTACGATGGTGGGGTTTAAGCTGCCGATGATAGCGCCAAATTAATTTCTTTTGGTTATTTCCTTTCCTGTTATACTCTTTTTGAGTTTTTATAAAGTTATTATTTCTTGGTATAATAATGAGCTGGACTTTGCTAATTCAGCTTATATATGTTTACATAGTAATAGTAAAGCTTCTAAAAACATGTACAGCTTGATCCTCGTGGTAGATCTGGAGTGTTTATGCCATTTTTCATTAACTGCTTGCACTAGCTAAATCTGTCCAGTGGGACTGGTGGTAGATGGGGAAATTTTCCTTTATCTTTTTCAAGGGATCATCAGTGCCAAGTGTGTGGAAATTTCTGGTGGAAATGGCGCGGAGTTGTTTGGAAAAATTCTGCTTAAGGATCGATTGCCGTCTGGACAGTGTCAGAGAACAACTGATTGATCCACCAAGAGTAACGGCGATTTAGACACAATTAACCCAAACTTGAAACTATTTTAAAAAATAAACCATCGGCAAAACTATTTCAAAAAACTAACCCTTTTTTGCGTCACCAGGAGGGGTGGCGAAGCAGAAGTGCGTGCGTCGCCAGGGGAAGTGGCGAAGCAGATAGTGCGTCGCCACTGGTAGTGGCGAAGCACGAAGGCGTGCGTCGCCACGGTGAGTGGCGAAGCACATTAGGGTTAGTTCATGACCCCGGCCCGTGCCCGACCTCCCCCACCCCTCACTCTCCCTCCCTCACCTCTCCCTCCCTCACCTCTCCCTCCCTCATCTCTGGCGGCGCCGGCGGCGGGTGGTGTTCTTCCCCCTCACTCTCCCTCCCTCCCTCACCTCTCCCTCCCTCATCCATTGGTGCCCTCTTGATCTTCACTAAGGTATGTTCCTCCAATCCCCCTTCTCTAATCCCCCAATCCCCCTTCTCTAATCCTCCTTCTCTATTTGTATGGTGGTATTTTAGCAAGATTGATAGATGGATTTGTAGGATAATGTCCTCAAGATGAATTTATTTGTATGGTTGATTGAAATGAATGATTCCAATGAATTGATGGATGATTCCAATGGATTGATAGGTAGGGATGGATGAACTAGCAATTTGTGTGATTGTTTTATGTTTTTGTTATTGAAGTAGCAATTATTGATTACTTGTGTGATTGATTTGTGCTTCATCATATGTATGAAATTAGTAGAATTATTGATAGGATGAGTTGTATATTATATGGATTTTGTGCATATATGCTCACATATGATTGATTCCAATGAATTATTGATTTGTGCTTCATCATATGATTGATTTATTATATGGATTTTGTGCATATATGCTTCATCATATGATTCCAATGAATTATTGATTTGTGCTTCATCATATGATTGATTTATTATATGGATTTTGTGCATATATGCTTCATCATATGATTCCAATGAATTATTGATTTGTGCTTCATCATATGATTGATTTATTATATGGATTTTGTGCATATATGCTTCATCATATGATTCATCATATGCTCACATATATGCTCACATTATAGTCGGATTGTTTAGGATGGAGGATTTAAGTAATGAAAGCATTCTCGAGGGTGAAGTTGATGTTAAGCACCGTGCCTATAAGATGTCCGAGAAGAATATGGTAATTATAAAACCAAGTACTCAAATGTAATATTCTTAAGCGTGAATTGGTATGTGACACCATGCATGTATGTTCGTCACCGTGCAGGTTTTTGGACCATTGCGACTGAGGTACAACCAGATGACGTCAACGGCGATGAACTATGATGAGCGGTACACCCCCTACATCCGCAATCTAGGGCTTCTACCGTTCATCCATATGGTCACCCGGACGACACTCAACGTCAATCCTGCCGCGATCACCGCGCTTGTGGACCGGTGGAGGCCGGAGACCCACACCTTTCACCTCCGGACCGGCGAGATGACGATCACGCTGGAGGACATGGCGATGATACTTGCGCTCCCCATCGAGGGGGCTCCTCTTTGCATTGATACATCCTGTGATGATTGGCGCGGGAAGATGCTAGATCTTATTGGGGCGTGCCCCGGGGATACTTTCAACGATAAAGGAGTAAAGTTGAGGGTCCCCGCGGGGGCAACTTTCAAATGGATCTCAGATAACTTCGGTGCGTGCCCTGAGGATGCCGATGAGGATCTCGTCAAGATCTACGCCCGCGTGTACGTGTGGTATGTTATCACACGGAGTCTGTTCAATGACACTAGTGGGAAGACCGCGCACTGGCATTGGCTGAAGGCGCTCACCGTCATGGATAAGAAGTGGAGCTGGGGCACTGCTGCATTGGCTTGGTTGTATCGTCAGGTAATGAGTTGTTTTGTCCACTCCGTACATTTGCTCTCCATTTTGGCTACATTCCAGTTATTGATGTTTGCTTTCATACCTTCTGCAGCTTGACGATGCTTGTTGTAGGATAGAGCCACAAGCTTGTATTGCTGGTTCCCTGCTTCTTCTTTCGGTGTGGAGTTGGGAACGGTTCCCTGTTGGACGGCCGAAAGTTGGTCCTCGTAGAGACTGGGACGATGGTGACGACCGCCACCGGTATCCCACGCTTGCTTACTATTGGGACCAGCATGTGAGTTGGCACACAAGTTGGTCCTCGTAGAGACTGGGACGATGGTGACGGCCGAAAGTTGGTCCTCGTAGAGACTGGGACGATGGTGTCTTGATGCTCATTGTTGGAAGTGACGAGATTTGGTTGGAAAGTCTATATGCGATGAACTCGGAGGTGAGTTGTCGGTGATCGTGCTTTACTGCTTTGCCATCCACCCTCTTTCCGCGACACATGTGAGTTGGCACACAACTTGTTATGCGCCAATCGGGTCCTCCCTTCCATGGTCTTGCACGCACAATCCAAGGACATCGATCCTCCTCGCACTTAACAGTGTAACGCTTCTTCACGTCTGAGTGAAGCACCGTATAGGGACGATGATACTTAACCGAGAAGTCTTTGATCCATTGTTTAAATTCCAGCAAGGTTTTGAACATCAAGCCTTTTGATATACCATAACTCTCATGACTGCCATCCCGGTAAGAAGTAGGCCTTGGTCCAAGCACTATACCCTCGCCGCCGTCAACCGTGGCTTCATCCGCGAGACTAAGATCACGGAACAATGGTATCCGATGATCTCGTCCCAATACCTTCTCGTGGACTTCGGCCTCCTTGGCCGTGAACCCTTCCTCATCAACTTCTTCTTCGGGACCATCGTCATCCGAGTCCGATGCATAGCATCGCGAGTACGGGATGTCATGGTCCATGTTTTCTTGCGTGTAGTACATATCCAAATCTCCAACATTGTGGTCATGAAGCTCAATATCATTATCATCATCCCCCCACTCATCATCCTCCTCTTCCAACGATAGTGCCTCCTTTGAAATTGGCCTTCCATCCGTCATTTCTTCTTGGTGGTTCGGTGGAGAATTCCTAGCATCAACCCGGGAGGCACTCCGGTTCAAGTCCACATGCAAAGTACCACCAACCTTTTTGGTGGCAAATAACTCAAGAGCCTTGTCGAGAGATTCGGCCACCACCTCCTTGTATGCACCCCAACGTTGCTCGGAGTTGATACGCATTATCTTCCAACGGAAGTGCATGCCAAATCCGGCGTTGTGCCTACCTTCCAACTCAACAACAACACTAGGGTCCATCCAATTCAACTCTATTCTAACTTGTTCCAAGACCTCGGCGTACGTAGGAGTACGCTCGAACACCAAGTCAAGCTCATCCGGGTCGGGCTCTATATTGCCTTTCAAATATGCTTCCTTGTCAACATGATGAACATGAACAATTCTCGCCATACCTATTTTTTATTATCAACAATAAGGTAAAAAAATTAATAAGTACCTATGCCAATATTTACTCATCACATCATACTTCATAACAATAAAACCCTAACCCTAACCCTAACATAACAAGAAAATCCTAACCCTAACCCTAACATAACAACAAACCCTAACCTCACAAACCCTTACCCTAACCTACCAATCTACACTAAAATACTTCATACACATCATACAAGCCAACATTGACCTAATTAACATTGCAATTTGGGTGAATCAATATTTCTAGGATTTCCAAGATTTGGGGATTCAAAACCAAATATGCAAATTCCAATGGGTCAAATCAATGGGAAATGATGGAGAGTACCTTAGGAGACTTGGGGAAGGAGAAATCCACGGAGAAAAGCTTCGATTTGGGTGGGAGGATTGAGAGGGGGAGAGAGAGCCGCCTTTGCTCTGAAAAGATGAGGAAGGAAGTGAGTGAGGAGGCCAGCTCGGGGCTGGGCTCCTAACCCTAAACCTAAAGTGCTTCGCCACTCACGGTGGCGAAGCAGGCCATTGTGCTTCGCCACTAAGAGTAGCGAAGCAGACCATTGTGCTTCGCCACTCAGAGTGGCGAAGCAAGAACACCTGCTTCGCCACCGTGAGTGGCGACGCACATCACTGCTTCGCCACTGCCTGTGGCGACGCAAGAACGCCTGCTTCGTCACCGTGAATGGCGAAGCTAAAAGAGGTTATTTTTTTGAAATAGTTTGGCCGATGGTTTATTATTTGAAATCGTTTCAAGTTTGGGTTATTTTTGTCTAAATCGCCAAGAGTAACCCGAAGGCCACTGGCCATCGGCACAAGACAATCCAGAGTTCAGACTGCCAAAAGACACCCTCGGACTGATTGAACCATCCAAACAGACCAGACCAGATCAGGCCGGAGACCCACAGAAACTGACAATGAACAAGCGCAAACCGGCAGAAAAAAATCTGGCTGAGAACCCAAGAACAAGAGTGAGACACGGGTAAGCTGACAAGCTTCATCAGATATATTAAGCTTAAGACGGTGACATCAATCGTAACAAGAGGGCACTGTGCCTAATACGGGTAGGTGGTTTGATTATGCAGATTATGTTCACCGAAAGAGCTAGCAGGGATAAATATATTTACATATACTACTTACACAAAAGAACAATCAGATCTTGGGCATTTCCTTCTGTCAATCCTGCCTACTACCCGACCGGAGACAGAAGTAGCTCCAGGATCGCCTCCGGCGGCCAGAATTATTGCTCCCGTTTTGGCTGACCAGCGCGTGAGGATATCACTTACCATATAGCCTGATTAAGGTCTCTTTCCGTGCTGCTCTGGATGCCGACGTGGCGTCCACCCGCACCGCCCTTGAGGTGGAGGTGGAGGTGGAGGCAGAGGTTGAAGCAGAGGCAGCGACGCATTTCGCCTTCTCTGGTAGGAACTTGTCGCAGTCTGCTCCCTTCACGGCAAACTCCTTCAGCAGCTCCTCGAACAGTCTCTTCAGCGACGTCTTGAACTTCAGCGAGCAGCTCTTGTCGCCCTCATCGACGTCCTGTACCCCGTTACCGACGAGACATCCAACCTGGGCGCCATCCAGGTAGGCTTTGCAGGCTACAAGGACGTTGCGCCCGTACTTGCGGAAATGGCCAGCGATGAAATCCTCAAAATGCTGCAAAAAACGAATCCACGTTAAGGTTGCAGGATTCAACCAAAGAGACAAAAGTAGTACCACCATAAAAGGTACTTCATATATCAGATTGATGAGAACAAATTGTTGGCTTGGTGGCCAGAGCTCACAGTGGTGGTTAAATTGGTTCCCAAAAGGTAGTAATGTGAAGGAAACAATTGGTCACATTATAGTGACAGGATAAACAGAATTACATCCGTACCTTTGGTGGATTTCGAAGAGAATACAACATCGTCCTGCAGGACAACAGGAAAGTATCTTCATTATACGTTAGGGATCGCTTCTCCCCACTAGGTGTGTTAGCTGAGCTAGCATACCCAGGCTCGTTGAAATACGGTTTGGCATTCAAAACTAAAGCCTGGATAGAGACCAGGACCTGCAGCATGGTTGAATTGGATGGATTCCATTTCTCACATCCCTTACCAGACCAGGTGTTCAAGAGGCTAAGGCACACCTTCCCACAATCATATAGGTTTGGATTAAGCCGCAACCCACCAGATCGGTAGTTAACAAGCTGCATGGAATAAACCCATTAGTGTATGGTGCCGGAAGGCAAACTGAAGCAAGAACAGCAATCATTCACGGCCGTGGAGTCAATCAAATCTTACCGGAGGTGTACTTGGATATTGAGGAGGGAAGTAAATGTCAAAGAAAAAGAGGCCATCGTGGTACGGAGTGCCTGCTGGTCCCATTATGACAGCTCTAAGAAGGTCCATTCTATCCTCGTATGCCCTCACAAATATCGTGTCTATTAAATTTGGAGGAAAGCAAAACATAATCATAAAATGTTCCTACAAATAGAATGTCTTCTGACAACAAGGAAATTTCATAAAGACAAGGCATCTGAGCTAAAGACAGCAAGATACTGGGCGAAAATATTAGCACCAAGAGGAAGTTCATAAAAAGATCAAGTATAAGAAGTAAGAGCTAACTACCTGGCAAGTCTTTTTCTAAGACCTTCCACTCACGCTGAATACGCTTTGCCCAGTCTTTTGATGGCTGTTAATAGGACAAACTTAGTACTACTGCTGTACGATAGCAAAGGATAAACAGGGCATGTCAAAACAATTACCTTCTTCACTGAGTGAACCATCCTTAACTCTGGTTTCGAATAATAATGATCACTATGACCATTAACAGTATCAAATGGCTTAAATGTGTTGTATTTTTCATCAACTTTCTCATCCAAGATTGAAATTGGTTTGGTATTATTTGACATCTCAGCGGCCGTCTTCTGCATCCATGGTAAAGGAGCCTCCGCTCCATGTGGGATATCCAAGTCATCAAACTTGGCAAATAAATTATAGTCATATTCACTCTCAAAAGGTGCAGCATCGAAAGGTGCAGCATCAAAAGTTGCAGCATCAAAATCATAGTCATCGTACTCATCCTCCTCATAAGCATAGTCTTCCTCAAATCCATCGTTTTCCTCAAATCCATCCTTAAGGAAGTCATCAAAGTGGTAAACTGTGTTGTCCATAAATTTGTTCACAAAGGCAGTACTTTTAGAAGCATGGGTGCTTGGTCCGGCAATGTCACCAGGCACAATAGTCTGGAAGTGTTCATAGAGAAAAGCATCTGTCAGAGAGTATGCAAGACAATAGTTTGCAATGGGAAAGACATGAGAGGATTTACCTTCACATGCTTTGGCCATTCCGGAGGATATCCAACAGCGTGTTTATTCTTTTCAACTGGTGCTTTCTCAGCAATAATCACAACTCCATCAGGATCATCATCAATTTCAATTACTTCATGAGGAACAACCTATTAATTCCAGTTGCAGGAAAACACTATTAATTCCGCGTAAGAAATTCATGCGCATAATTATATAGCACAGCGTTTAGTACAAAATGTTATATGAAGTCATGGACATAGTTGATCTTATGTAAAAATGCCAGATCTGGGTAAACACAATAGTGCACACCACAATTACAGAAGAACAATTGTGCATGTCATGCAACTATGGAGCAACCAGAATGGTTACTGCTATTTTAGTTTAGGTTCTGCCATCAATAAAACCATTTCATACAACAGAGAATATTTACATGTAAGGTGTTCACAAGCTCTGAAGTTACCGAGTAAAATGCTATGAAAGAGAAGTATGTCAAAACAAATAGCATTTCATAAAAAAATACTACAACACTAAGAATGTACAGCACGGCGAGGACATGGCGGTATTATTTAGTGTCAAAATGGAACATGATACATGATGCCAACAGCGCAAGATGTGCAACATAGTTTAAATAGCTATAACTATTTGCACAAAGAGAGCACAATGGAGCACAATCCTACAATGGGGCGCTTCAGATACCCACGATGAGATCAAGGAATTTAGGAGCCTATTGGCTATCTCTAAAGAGAACTAAGCTCCCTAGCTTTGAGGCCTTCTTGTTGATTGGGGTGTCACTTTCATGGGGTCTATATGTAAGTGAAACAATGATTTATTGTTTCATTCATTAAATTTTGCATTCACATACTAAGGTAAAAAAATGTATGAATAGTAGTAATGTCTATCGGAAACCACAAATTTAGCTCGAGCTACATGTGGCTTGTGCTTAAAAAAATTCAAAAATGATATTTAAATTATTCAAAAAATCTAAAACTAAATCTATATGTAGAAAATATTGTGATCTACAATCTTGCAATTTTCAAGTGAAAATACCTTATATTCGGGGCTGTGCAAAAATGACAAAATTTAACATCTATAGTAGTACGTGAACAATGCAAATTTTCAAAATCTCAATATCTATCAGATTTTGTCTTTTTTGTGAAGCTCCAAATATATGGTATATCAAGTTCAAATTTTACAGGTTGGTAGATCACATCATTGTCTACATATGGAATTTTTTTAGAATTTTTTAAAACTTTAAAATGTCATTTTTATTTTTTTAAAAAATAGAGATACATATAGCTCGGTCTAAAAAAGTCCACTCTCTAATGTCTATCCCACTGGATATCATATCGAGAAAATTATTTTCAGAATAGTTGTTGTCCACTCCACATGGTTGGGCAATAACCCCACTTTCTCATTCATATAAAGTCTAACATATACATTATACTTAGATATGTATGATAAATGATTACCTAGATAGTGTTTCTATTGTTGAGCTAAACGTGTTATATATTACCGTTGGGCCTACCGAGAATGGTCATGGGTGAGTGGGTGATAAGTGGGCTAGGACAAATGTGGAACGGATTAAGGGGCTGAACATGTATGCCCTACCTCATTTACATTACAAATTTGTTCTAAAAATAGGGTGGTCCAAGCCAAAAACCGAACAATGGTCAGTTTGGGATGCTTTCTTGGGTGGAGGTTTTGTCTGCGCGGACCAATACTTAGAACCACGGTCCCTTTAGGACCTGCCGCTGGAGATACCCTTCAAACCGACATGGGCACGTGCCGACTCCAACAAATAAGGCCGCCAACGAATGGCACGTCACATGCATGTGGAACGACACATCGACCATACGAGTCATCCTACAAAACGTGTCGGTTGTACCCAAGGCTAAAACTCAACGAGCCAGAAACGAACATTTGTATATGCTGACAAAATAATAGCTATGTCATAAAAAATAAATACTGGTACCAGAGGACGGCGCAGCAAAGCGCGCTGGGTCCATCTAGTTAGATCAAAAGCCCATAGGAAAAATTAACAAATGGACGACACCCTACACAATTCCGCAAGTAAGGATTTTAAACAGATCGCCTAATCATTCCTCCGACAGAATCCTACGGCGATTACCAAGCCACATCCAGCGACCATCCCAATTCCAATTCCAATTCCAATTCCACCAGCAAGAACAAATATACCTGGCTCCGCTTCCTCTTCTGGTGGCCGGTGCCCCACCCGCCGGCGGCGGCGACGGCCGCCGGCGACACCTCAACCACGTCGGGATCTTCGAACGAGGAGCTCCCCGCGCACAGGTAACTCGGCCTGCGGGATCAAAACCAAAATTAGCGTGAACCGCAACGATAGGGAGGAGAGGGCGTCCCGATCAGATCGGCGGCGGGGGAGGGGATGGGGAAACTCACTTTGAGGGGTGGGTCGCCATCGGTGGCGCCGCCAATGCGATCGCCGGGCGGCGCGGCGGCGGTAGCCGTTAGGGTTCCGGCGATGCGGGCGCTGGGAGAGGAGGGGTTTGGGTGCTGCCCGAGTGGCGAGAAACTGGTTTATTTATAATAACGAGGAAATACTGATAACGCGGAAAATAAGAGAAAACAGGTGCGCACTGGGCAGACGGTTGATACATCTCCCAAGTTCAAAAACAAAATAATGATATTTGAATTTCTAAGAATCAAAAATGGCATGCGGTTTGGAAGAATTGGGCTCCTCCCAAGCATAAAATCTTTGCATGGCACATTTTGCAAAACCGAGTGTGGTCGATCGATCGTTGTCATAATTGTGGGTGGTCAAATTGTGGCAATTGCCAATTATACAAACGGACCATAAATCCACGACGCATCTTTTCTTCGAATGCCGGTAGACAATAAGAGTTTGGAACTCACTCATCTCTTGGCTTAGACTCGACTCGGTGGACACTTCTACTTGGAAAAATATTGACTCCGTTAAAGATTGGTGGCTAGACTTCATCTACGTGAGCGACACGAGAAGGAAATCTATTGCTTCTCTTATTATGCTCACCTCTTGGGTAATTTGGAATGATCGCAATGCAAGGGTCTTTCATAACTTCGCCTCTTTGCCGTCTTTGTTATAACTAAAATTAAGGAAGAGGCGGCGCTTTGGAGCATGCCAAGCACTTGGGTTCAATAATGTCACGATAGTGATTATTTTGTTTACCGGACTTGGCTCTGTTTGTACCTAACCTTAACTCCTTTTAATTAATGAATAGGCCAAACCTTTTGCTCCTTCCATTTAATCTTTTTTTTGCATGCATTGGATGCATTTGCCAAATATGCACTGAATGCATTTTGTATTCCCTCACCCATCGTAAATGCACTTGTAACTACCACAAATCAATGCTATCCTTTCCATTGGTGAGAGTCAAATAAGATTAGTTGTAACATAGTGGACAAGCTACACAGGATGTTGAGCTACAGCCCTTGATCACCGTCGGTCTCATTCTGGTGCCAGCATCCCTCCTCCCCTCACATTTCTTCATTCCCTCCATCATGTCCACCCCCTCTAGACGTTGGGGTGTGTCCTTTGCATCCAATAGGGATTGGGACAATGGCAAGTCCTCCACTGGCTCTCTGGTTTTTTCTGAGTTCTAAGAATTGGCTTGTGCTTCTCGATGATCTGGACCTTCCTCTGATTGGAAGATCTCTTGAAATGGGGAATCAATTCATTTTGGTTCAATTGTGAGGTTCCCCTCTCACATGGCAAAAGTTTAGAAATGCATCTTGTCACCTTGGCCCTCCAAGGAGCCTCTTCCTCCTCGTTGGAAAGCTTCTTGTTCTTCCCTGGTTAAATGGCTCTGGTCCCCTATTCGTCATGCGGTTCTCCTTCTTTGACCAATTGCAAGGAGGCTAATTCTTCTTGATAATCAAGGTGTTTTGATTGATGCAAGATTTCTTTTGGAAGGGGAATCTATCAATATAGGTTCTCGGATTTCTTTACCTGTTCATGAGGTTACCGTGATCAGCAAAATTCTTAGTCATGACGATCCAAAGGAAGATGATGTTGTGAATTCCCATGAAGATATATCTAATGTTAATCGAGTCAAAAAAAAGCTCTAGAAAATCAAGTGGAGTCTGATCAGGTAATCCCTTTCAGCCTAAGTTTTGGTCGTGGATTAAAGTTCTCTCATGACATCATGGCAAAGTTTGGAGATTCAGTTAATTTTACACCGGGGTTTAGGAAAAGGGAGTGTTTCTTGGTGGTATATTTTGGCCGTGCTAGTTTCAAACTTGACGTTCACACTATCAGCATTGTTCTTCAAGCTTGCTTTGGAGGCTCCCCATCTCAATTTCATGTTTCAGTTTTAAGAGACATAGTTTTTAGATTCTCTGTTGCCTACATATCGATTCATTTTGAAATTTACAATGCTGGTAAAAATTTCTGAGAAGAATTTTGACTTATTCATAAACTTATGGGGAAATGGTGGGCCAAATTGGATGTTTGAGGAAATAAAATATTACAAAGAGAAATATAAAGAGTGGACTTTAGTTTCCCAAAAAAGAAATTCTCAAAGAACTTCGGTTTTCAAAAGAATTAATTGCCTCCCCCGAAAAGTCTGCCCCAAAAGTCGGCTTTCGAGAGATTAACTTTTCCCAATAATTATGGCACATTAATTCCATTTACTGAGACTAACATTAACTTCATTAAGAGGAGTTATGCTCAGGTGGTCAACAATTCTAGCAGCTTAATGGACCATGATCATAGTCTCTCAATTAGGAAGAATTTTATTCCGAGAGAGAAGGGTTTTTATGAGAAAGGAAGCTCTGTCGTGCTTACCGGATCTCCTCCCTTTTATGAAATTTCAAACCTTTAAGGCCCCTAATTTTGCTGATAGGCCCGGGGATTCTTTCCTTTCCTGGTTCAAGGCCCAAGGCCCACCTTCTATCTCTGCCTCGTGTACGAGCTGCAAGCAGCTTGGTCACCTTTTTTTTTCTCAGAATCGGCTTTTCCTTCCTTTGCTTTCTCACATTCCACTACAACAGTAAACCCCAATTTTCAGCCTCCGCCCTCGTCCCCGGAACCGAGACTTCTGTCCCCCAAAATTTGTCTTCGATGGCGGCGGCGCTGCGGAACTGTTTTGGGAAAAACGCCGATTTTTTTTAGGGTTTTCCGTCAGGAGGCTTTTTATAGGCGAAGGGGCGTCGTCAGGAGGCGACCAGGGGGTCTCACCACAGGGGGCGCGGCCCCCCTCATGGTGAGGCTGGCCCCTGGCCCCCCTCTGGCTCTCGTTCGGTCTTCGATACTCTTCTGGGAAAAATAAGAGTTCTGGAACTTGTTTCATCCAATTCCGAGAATATTTCCTGTGTAGCTTTTCTGAAACACAAAAACAGCAGAAAACAGGGAACTGGCACTGTGGCATCTTGTCAATAGGTTAGTTTCGGAAATCGCATAAAAATGCCACGAAGTGTAACGAAACACAAGGCAAATGGTGTAAAAACAAGCATGGAGCATCAAAAATTATAGATACGTTTGGGACATATCAGCATCCTCAACCTTAACTCCTGCTCGTCCTCGAGTAGGTAAGTGATATTAAAAGAATAATTTTTGAGGTGACATGCACCATCACAATCTTGATCATCTATGTAAAGCATTGAGTGCTGGGATCAAAAGAACTTAAAACATGGGCATGAAAGACATAATCTTGATAGAAGAAACTTAGCAACCAAGTTATAACATGAAAAGAAACACAAACAAAAGATCATGAATAATGAAACAATGAAAGTCAAACGTGTGTTCAAATCATATGGAAAAACATAGCAAATGGTTTTCAGCTTGTCCTTCATAAGAGAGCAAAACATAAATGCATATGACACCTTTAAGTTTAAGAGGGCGACTAGATACAAGTAATTTAAGAACAAGTGAAACCATAATCATGAATCAATCAATGAAAACTTTGGGACAATGCACATTATACTTAGAATAACAACTATGCTCTCTTAGACGGTGCATAAAGATAGAAGGTGGTGACTCAACATAAAAGTAAAAGAAAGGCCCTTCGCAGAGGGAAGCAGTGATTGCAAGTTTTATAAACCTTCAAAAATTATGGTACTTACTAGCTTTGAGCTCTAATTGCCCCCATCATAGACATCTTGAATGGTTAAAGTTAATGCGAATACACTTATGGTGCATATGCTTGACAAATCATAAGTTGAAAACTTCGTGTCCCGTGAAATACGAATACCCAAACCTCATGCTACTCGACTTAGAGTCCCAAGCAAGCTCTTGTCATTGTAAGTATACACGTATCATCGAGAACCGCCAACGGGGTATCTCCGTGCCCGATGATATGGAGCAAGCCCACATCAAAATGACAGGACAAACAGACAATGAACACCTCAGCATCTCTTTTATTTACCATTGGTATATCTTTTTATTGTGAGATGCGTCGTCGAATGTTCACTATGGGCATGATGTAAATTTCCACCATGAATTATGCATGGCTTAGATTAGCGGCCCAGACGTTTCTCTAACACGTATACAAACTCCATGATCCCGCAAGATTCCCAATTTATTTCACATCGCGAGTATCCATAAACAAAAGATCACGATATCAACTCAAATAAGAAGTGCAATGTTGAAATCTTGCCCCATGACGGCATGGTTGGGCTAATTTCCAACTTACAACTTGCAAGCATAACAACTCAACATAAGAGAGCCACAATGTCAAATTTTAAGAACGAGAAAAGTAAAGTGTGTCATCAGGTTCATGAGAGCTTTACTGACCAATTTTTGCATAACACCAAAAAGAGTTTAATTTGAAGGATAGATAAAAGCAAGTCAAATGTACTTTGGAATAGCAAATTGCTAATAGGTATGTATGGTAGACACATTGGAACAACTTGGTTTTTAGGAGTTGGATGCATGAGTAGAGCTCATACTCAGTACAAAATGAGGGCTAGCAAAAGACTGGGAGCGACCAACTAAGAGAGCAATAACGGCCATAATCATGCAAAGCGACAAAGCAACATTAAAAGAAGCATACGATGGCATCAAAAGTCAAAAACTAAATGATCATAGAGGCTTATGGCGACTTTGTATGAGTCAGACATGTGTAAGCATGCGCCAAGTCGACCCAAATAAAGCATCAAAGGAGAAAACCAAATAAATGCTTCCATATAATAAAAAACAACGCATGATTTTTTCAAAGGTTCATTAAGCAATCTCAGTCATTCGAGACAAGTCATGATACAGCAAAACCACTAAGCATACTATCAAAATGCAATCAAGCATGGCATGCAAAAGTCTAAGCCGCAGTCTAAACAAGCTCCTTTTTGTACCACTTTTTTTTGCATGAAACTTTTTCTCTTTTCCAACACCATTCAAACCTTTTCAAAACAACTCTCTTGAGGAAAACCAACATAGACTAGTGGTCTAAATACACCTTGATGCAAAGATATAACAAGATCTGAACAAAAATCAAGGCAAAAAATAAAAGCTAAACGCAGTAGCAGAAAAAGAGAACACTCGTTGAACGATAAGAGTGAAAACTAGAGTGTTCTTGGCAATGAAAAACGAAGTATGTCTCCCTCCAAACCAACATGATGTGATCCAACCATTTATTGCAGCAAAGCAAAGCAAAAAGAAAAACTGAAAGCAAAACAACTGACGCTCCAAGAAAAACGCATAGTGCATGAAGCAATAAAAATAGTGTTTTAAAAGGTAACCTGATTTTTGCCGATGAAGAAGGGGTGCCTCGGGGGCATCTCCAAGCTTTGACGCTTGTACCTCTTGGATATTTCTTGGGGTGACATGGGCATCCCCAAGCTTGAGCTTTTGTCCATTCTTCAACTCATCTCATTATTCTCCAATCCCTACACTTGAAAACTTCCTTCATACAAAACTAAACACAATTCTATTAGCAACATTAGTTTAAGCATAATAATGAATCAACCCCTTTTTGGTTCAGATTTCAACTCAAAACCACCACATATAAAGCATATACTACTGTAGCAACTTCCCCAAAAGTTCCGTGATCAAAAGAACTCAAAAAGAAAGCGATAAAGAGGCAAACACAAATAGTGGCAGAAATCTGTCAAAACAGAACAGCTGACAAAGATCGATTTTTTCGAGGACCTTCTGTTGCTCAAACCAAAAAGTGTATAACTAATAAAAGTTTGGATATAACCTGGGGCATATGCACAAGAAATGGCAGGTCAAAAAGATATTCTGAGAATTTTCACGAATTTTTACGGTGCAGCACCGAAATCTGTTTCAGGACAGCAACATCCCCAAATCTTACCTCACTCAAATTAGAGGTTTCTCTTGGCACAACAACGAAATAAAAAGGATAAGGAACGGTTATTACAGTAGTAATAACTTCCAAGACTCAAGTAAAATAAAAAGTACTGAAAATAAAACAATGGGTTATCTACCAAGAGTGCTTTTCTTTAACGCCTTTGAGCTAGGCGCAGTAATTTCAGAAAATGCTCACATAGGCGCCCGAAAAGAACTTAAGGCAAAGGTTCTATTAAGGAACTTGAAGCAAGAGAGAGCATTAAAAAGCATATATGAAACACATTTAAATCTAAACCACTTCCTATGCATAGGAATCTTGTAAGAAAATAAATCAACGAGGCACATAGTAGCAAACATGGATAGATAAAACAAGTGCCACTTCAAGATTTGCAACATAAAGAGGGGAAACTTAATATTGTTGATATCCATCAAACCATGTTTCCCTCTCTCATAGTAACTTTCAGTAGCATCATGAATAGAACTAACATAACTATCACATAAAGCATCCCTATCATGAACCACATGCATAAAAGAATTAATACTCCCCACATGAACAATCGTAGTAGGAGCAGATTCAATAGAATAATTATTCTCATCACCATAATCATCAAAAATAGGAGGCATATTGTAATCATAACTAATTTTCTCCTCAAAAGTAGGTGAACTGAAAACATTATTGTAACATCCCTAGAATTTTGAAATTCAAAATCAGCATGCATACATAAGCATCATTGCATTTCATCATATATCTATGCCTGCTACTGTTTTCAAATAGATTTCCTAATTAAAAAGTCTCTTTAATATTTTAAATTTGCATCATTGCATGTGAAGTGCTATCATTTCATGTGAACATGTGATCCTCTATTTTCCAAATCTTTACTTTTCAAACCTACTTCTTAGTTGTTTCTCTGGACCATCTCATCTCCTCTATCTCTATAGAAAGTTTGCAAACTTGAAAGTATTCAAAATTATGCCTTTTAGAGACTTTTATTCGGTTTTTGAATTCAAATAGGAAAGAAAAAGAAAAGAAGAAAAATAAAAAAATAGAAAAAGGGCCGGGGGCACCAAATCGGCCCACGCCGAGAAGCCAGCCCAACCTGCGAACGCCCCGGCCGAAGCGGTACGCCGTCGCGCCGCTGTGACCCGCTGATAGGTGGGGGCCACTTGTCATCCCCCACCTCGAGACCTCCTCGGCCACGCCTCTCCCCGCCACCGTCGGATCAAACCGACGAGCCCTAACCCTAGCCCCTCGCCCAAGCCGAGGCCGCCTATAAAATCCCCCGCACCCCCTCTCTCTGCACCCCGTCACCACCTCGCGCACACGGCCACGCCGTCGGAATTGCACCGCGCACACCCGCAGCAGCCGCGCACACCAGCCACCCCTCTGCACGCCGCCGCCGCCGCAATCACCTCGCCACCACCACCCACGAGTTCGTCGTCGCCCGCTGAAGGCCATCGTCATCTCCGTTAGACCCCGGGAGCACTGCAGCGCCACCACCGTTCGAAGCCGAGCCGGATCTCGTCGGAACCCTAACGCCGCCGGTGAGCCTCCTCTCCCTCTGACCGCGACCGTCCGATCTGGATTCGATGGATTAGATTAGAATCCTTTAAACCGAAATGGTACACGATCTGGACCGCTCACATCTATTCAGATCTAACGGCCCAGGAGCCTGATCCGCTCGAATCGGTACGGGCGAATCAGAGCACGCCGCGTGTCGCTTCCAGAGCGACCGAATTTCAAATTTCGTTTTAAATTGATTTAAACCCCTGTAATCTTGCAAAAACCATAGAAAAAGTTTCGTTAATCCGTTTTTGATGAATAATATGTCGTTGGAATCCTTAGGACATGTAGAATTTAATTGTACTGTTAGTTTTCTAAGTTTTCAAATAAAATCTGAATCAAATTTCAGATTGAAATAAAACCTATTTCTATATTGTTTATTTAATATCTTTTGCTCTTTAAATTTAAATTCTTTATTCTTGTGATCTATGAGTCCCTTGTGACTTGTAGATTGTTTTAAAATCAAACTCTCATACTTTTATTCATGCATGCACTTGGTGCAATTTAATTGCTCTTTTGCTACTAATATTGCAATAACTAATTTTCTAAAAATGCAATTGGAGTAATTCTTCATGCATTGATTTTGATTTCATCAAAACTCATCATCTAAACCCTAATACAACACTTTCTACTCAACTTCACTTGAGTGAAATTAATTTGGTCATATGCATGCGTGCATGCATACATGTCTATGCTTGATGTTATGAACTGTGTGTTTATTTTTGGACTTCATTGCTTGTGTAGATTGTGTGGAGGAGCTGAACTACCCTTGTGACTGTTGTGACTGTTCTGGTTGCTATCAAGGCAAGTGACACACATGCTTCCCTACCTATTTTTTTTATATTGCACTAGTCTCTTTAGTAGTATGCATGGTAGGTGGATCACTCAACTACTTTATAAATTGCTAGATCCTAGTAGTGTGTAGCCAACCTCAAACCCCACCTGGTAGGATGCTAAAGATATACGAATACTGATGCTATGCTATGATCATTTGATAAAGTTGTTTTGTGAATAAAATTAACAACTTCAACTAAAATGAACTACCTGGGTGGAGTGGTTTGATAAGAGGAGGTCGGTGTAGGTGGGTTCTGGGGCACATTCTTGTACAGATGTGTAGCTCAGGATACTGCTCGGGACTGCCACTCAGGATTCAAGAGATTAATATGGCTTCCATGCTTGGATGTACTTCCAGTGCAACCTTATGACATTATGGGCTCTGTCTTGATTGAGTATGATTAAGGGTTCAACCATGGGTACTGACAGAGGGTGGTAGTATAATATAGGGGGCACGGTCAGATCCGTTTGGTTGAATGCTTTTTCTGAAAGGTCTTGTATTATTTTGTCCTTCGGGATAAAATAATTCTTAAGGTGAAAGTGCACAACCCTTGCAAGGTGTCTAAAATCTAATTAATTAGCCGAGTCCTCGGAATGGACAATTGAGTCTCTAGTCATGGAATAATCGGAAGAATCTCATCATCGTTTCTTAATGCTTTAAAACTTGTCTAGAAACTCCTAGAGGAGCTCAGGCTCATGCCCCGAAAGGGTATGGTTGTCTGGTTGTTCCAAACCTTTGTTGAGTTGCGCCCAGTGCTACATAACTTGCAACTATGTAGTATTTGGGGGTTATTTCGACCCTTATAAATAAAACTATGAGAAAAGGTATTTCCAAGAAATGTAGGATAAAATTGGCTTTATGCAAACTAGCCTTGAGATCCACTAGCCAAATGTCATGTAGTGTAGTCTTTTCACAACTGTCACCAAATATGTGTCATTTGCCAGTACGTTGTTGTACTGGCCCTTTTGGGGCTACATATTCAAACGTGTAGGTTATTCAGATGAGGAGTGATTGAAGGAGTCTTGAGCCTGCATACCAACACGACTGCCGGTGGCATGGTGCTGAAGATGAAGGCTCATTGATTTTATTTCCGTTGTGTTTTAAGTTGAACTCTAGTATTTGATAGTCCAAGTGACTATGAACTATTTTTGTAATAATTAAAGACCTGAGAGTCTGGATCTGAGATGTAATAAGGTACACTATATGCAATAAATGCTATATTTTGTTCTGTGATGCTATCAGTGATCCAGGGAATAGCAGTTTCACAGTAGTTCTACCTTTGGTAAAAAGGTAGGACGCTACAAAATGGTATCAGAGCACAAGTGTTGCCTGTAGGATCGAGAACCTAGGAATGAACACCCATAGGAATGAAAATGTTATCTTGAAAACCTCTTTCCATATTTTTCTTTGTTTATCTCATACTTGAACTTATCCTTTTCATTTAATTCTTCCTTGTGAATCCTTACCCTATTCTAACCTTGTCCTTTCTTTCTGAAAATTTTAGATGGACCCCTACGATCACAGAGTGGTTGCTGGACTGGGAAACTACACTTTTAGCAAAACCTTGCTAGAGTTGTCGGACTTTGTTAGAATTCCACCACCAGAGTTCCGAGGAAGAAGAATGTACTAGGAGAATGGTATGGAGAAGTGGGACATACAGACTATCATACAAGGACGTGAAGAGGACCCTGAAGACTCAACCATGAACTACACCAACTCATACATTGATTGGAGTGGTTCTGTGGGGATAGCCATGCAAGGAGCAATATCACGCATCTGTGATACGTCTCCAACGTATCCAGAATTTTTTATGCTCCATGCTTGTTTTTACACCATTTGCCTAATGTTTCGTTACACTTCGTGGCACTTTTATGCATTTTCCGGAACTAACCTATTAACAAGTCGCCATAGTGCCAGTTCCCTATTTTCTGCTGTTTTTATGTTTCAGAAAAGTTACACAAGAAATATTCTCGGAATGGGACGAAACCAAAGCCAGTCGTCCAGATATTTCACGGAGCTTCCAGAGAACCGAAGAGGAGACGGAGTGGGGCCACGAGGGGCCCTCACACCAGGGTGGCGCAGCCCAGCCCCTGGCCGCGCCCCCTATGTGTGAGGCCGCCTCGGTCCACTTCTGACGATGCCCCTTTGCCTATAAAGACCCCCCGACAGGAAAAACCTAAGTACCCGATCAATTTTCCAGAAACACATCGCGATCTGCCGCCGTCGTCGACCCGAGATCGGGAGGGTCCAGAAGCTCTTTCCGGCACCCTGCCGGAGAGGGGAATCGCCACCAGAGGTCTTCTTCATCGCCATGCTTGCCTCCAGAGCGATGAGTGAGTAGTCTACCTTGGACTATGGGTCCATAGCAGTAGCTAGATGGTTGTCCTCTCCACCATGTGCTTCATGTTTAGATCTCATGAGCTGCCCTACATGATTGAGATCACCGTTATGTAATTCTACATGTTTGGTTTGTTGGGATCCGATGAATATTGGTGTTATGATTGAGTTGCTATACTGAAATATATCTTATGGTATCTCTATGTTGTTTATGATCTTGCATGCTCTCCATTGTTAGTAGCTATCTTGGCCGAGTAGTTGCTAGTGACTCCAAGAGGGGGTATTTATGCTCGATAGTTGGGTTCATGCCTCTATTTAATCTGGGGGAGTGACAGAAACCTCTAAGGTTGTAGATGTGCTGTTGCCACTAGGGAGAAAACAACATTCATATGCTCGAGGGCATATGCTTTGTTTACATTACACACTTTGCTTAATGCAATTATCTGTTGTTCGCAACTTAATACTCATGGGGTGTTCGGATGATATCCCCGTGAGTGGATTATTAGTCATAGATGCAGTTAGATGGCGGTCTATGTATTTTGTTGTAATGCCTAGAGTAAATCGCATAGTGATCTTCTTGACATATCACGTTATCTTTATTCTATCAATTGCCCAACTGTAATTTGTTTACCCAGCATGTGTTATTTATCTTATGGAGAGACACCACTAGTGAACTATGGACCCTGGTCCTATTTCCATCATATTGCTATCACCTGTTTACTTTACTCGCACTATTTACTTTACTCGCATACTTCTACTGTTTTCCACTCGATACGCTCATACCCTTTGTTTCAAGCAAACCGGTGAGATTGACAACCTCATCGTAAGTTGGGAACAAAGTACTTGGTTGTGTTGTGTGTAGGTTCCACGTTGCTGCTCGCAAAGCAAAGCTTGGACGAGGCGCCATATAAATTGTCCGGAGCTGTCGCGAAGCTTGCAAGCATCACCTTCAGTCGTATTGGCTTTTTCTTCTTCGATCGATAAACCTTGGTTTCTAACTGAGGGAAAAACTTGCTGCTGTGCTCATCATACCTTCCGCTTGGGGTTCCCAACTGACTGGTTATAATCATCATCATCAACTACACGCCAGCCATCAAGTCTTTTCTGGCGCCATTGCCGGGGAGGAAAAAGAAGACCTCTGCAAGGGGAGTTTTTCGCACGCACATCCTTTACTTTGTTTTATTGTTTTGCTTTACTTTATTTTTACTTGCATTGTTTTATATCAAAAACACAAAAAAATTAGTTTACTTTATAGTTGCTTTTATCTACTTGCTTTTAATTCATTATGTTGTTTCCTAAGTACGTTTTGGAGGACCTCTCAGTAGGTAGTGGTTCGATTATTGGGAAAGATAACATTGAGGAGTTCTTTAATCATATTAGTATGCATAAAGAAGTTGAGGAAAAGTCTTTGGTTGAGCTCGCTCCTAGTTATGAAGTTGCTTTCGCTTATTTAGTTCACATGTTAGAAGCTAGGTTTGCTAACCTTAATCCCTTTTTGCAATACATGTTCCTTAAGCTTCATGAAATTGAAGATCCTGAAAAGAAAGCTTTCGTTTTGGAAACTTTGCGCTTAGAATTTAAAGATGTTGCCAATGAGGCTAGAAAAGTTTTTAAGAAATTTAATAAGCTTGGCTCACCTGTAGCGGTTGTGGGTACGCCCAATGAAGATTTCAGAGTGCCAATACCTTATAAACTTTCAGGAATTCATGATATTTGGGAAAATAATTCTAGTTGGATTTGTCCTGAAAATCCTTTCGATGAAAGTAGTGTACCAAAGCGTGATCATAAAGGATCTTCAAAAACTCATTTGGACATAATTCCCTTCATTGTTGAAAAGACTCCTATCGTGGATCCTAATGCTTCTTTCATAATTACTTGATTCGCAATTTTCTGCGCCTAGCTCAAAGGCGTTAAAGAAAAGCACTCTTGGGAGATAACCCAATGTTTTCTTTTCAGTACTTTTTCTTTTATTTGAGTCTTGGAAGTCATTACTACTGTAATGACCTCTCCTTATCATTTTTATTTCATTGTTGTGCCAAGAGAAGCCTCTAATTTGAGTGAGGTAAAGATTTGGGGATGTTGCTGTCCTGAAACTGTTTTCGGTGCTGCACCGTAAAAATTTGTGTAAATTATCTGTATATATTTTGGACCTGCGATTTCTTGTGCATATGCCCCAGGTTATATCCAAACTTTCATTAGTTGAACACTTTTTGATTTGAGCAACAGAAAACCCCTTAAAAAATCGGCCTATATTAGCTGTTCTGTTTTGACAGATTTCTGCCAATATTTGTGTTTGCCGCTTTATCGCTTTCTTTTCGAGTTCTTTTGATCACGGAACTTTTGGGGAAGTTGCTACAGTAGTATATACTTTATATGTGGTGGTTTTAGGTTGAAACCTGAAGCAAAAAAGGGTTGATTATATGTTATGCCTACACTAATATTGCTAATAGATTTGTGTTTAGTATGAAGGAAGTTTTCAAGTGTAGGGATTGGAGAATGATGAGATGAGTTGAAGAATGGACAAAATCTCAAGCTTGGGGATGCCCATGCATCACCCCAAGAAATATCCAAGTAGTACAAGCATCAAAGCTTGGGGATGCCCCCGAGGCACCCCTTCTTCATCGGCAAAAATCAGGTCACCTTTCAAGACACTATATTTTTATTGCTTCATGCACTATGCGTTTTTCTTGGAGCGTTAGTTGTTTTAGTTTTTATTATTAGTTTTGTTTTGTTTTCTGCAATAAATGGTTGGACCTAACAAATTTCTTTTGGAGAAGTTGCCTTGCTTTTCATTTGCCAAGAACGCTCTAGTTTTCACTCTTATCAAAAACCGAGTGTTCTTCTTTTTCTGCTACTGCTTTTGGTTTTCGTTTTCGCCTTGATTTGCGTTCAGATCTTCTTATATTTATTTATCAAGGTGTATTTTTGACTCTGGACCATGTTGGTTTTCCTCAAAAGAGTTGGATTAAAAAAGTTCGAATGGTGTTGGAAAAGAGAAAAAGCTTTATGCGAAAAAGTGGTACAAGAAGGAGCTTGTGTAGACTGCGGCTTAGGATTTTTCATGTCATGCTTGATATCTTTTTGATAGTATGCTTAGTGATTTTGCTGTAGCATGACTTGTCTCAAATAACTGAGATTGCTTAATGAGCCTTTGAAAAAATCATGCATTGTTTTTATCGTTTGGAAGCATTATTTTGGTTTTCTCCTTGATGCTTTATTTGGGTTGACTTGGCGCATGCTCACACATGTTAGACTCTTACAAAGTCGCCAATAGCCTCTATGATCATTTAGTTTTTGACTCTTGATGCCATCTTATGCTTCTTTTAATGTTGCTTTGTCGCTATGCATGATTATGACCATTATTGCTCTCTTAGTTGGTCGCTCCCAGTCTTTTGCTAGCCCTCGCCTTGTACTGAGTATGAGCTCTACTCGTGCATCCAACTCCTAAAAACCAAGTTTGCTAAAGTGTCCACCATACATACCTATTAGCAATTTGCTATTCCAAGTAAATTTGACTTGCTTTTATTTTCTCTTCAAATTAAACTCTTACCAGTGTTATGCGAAAATTGGTCAGTAAAGCTCTCACGAACCGGAAGGCACACTTTACTTTTTCTTGTTCTTAAAAATTTGACATTGTGGTCTCTTATGTTGAGTTGTTATGCTTGCAAGTTGTAAGTTGGAGACTAGCCCAGCCATGCCGTCATGGGAAAGCTTTCAACATTGCACTTCTTATTTGAGTTGATATCGTGACCTTTTGTTTATGGATGCCCACGGTGTGAAATGAATTGGGAATCTTGCGGGGATCATGGAGTTTGTATATGTGTTAGGGAAACGCCTGGGCCGCCAATCTAAGCCATGCATAATTTATGGTGGAAATTTGCAGCATACCCATAGTGGACATTCGACGACGCATCTCAAAATAAAAAGCTAAACAAATGGTAAATAAAAGAGATGTCGAGGTATTCATTGTCTGCTTGTCCTGTCATTTTGATGTGGGCTTGTTCCATGTCATCGGGCACAGAGGTACCCCGTTGGTGGTTCTCGATGATACATGTATACTTACAATGACAAGAGCCTTGCTTGGGACTCTAAGTAAAGTAGCATGAGGTTTGGGTACTCGTATTCACGGGACACGAGGTTTTCAACTTATGATTTGTCAAGTATATGCATCATAATTGTTCTCGCATTAACTTTAACTATTCAAGATGCTTATGATGGGGGTAATGAGAGCTCAAAGCCGGTAAGTACCATAATTTTTTAAGGTTATAAAACTTGCAATCACTGCTTCCCTCCGCGAAGGGCCTTTCTTTTACTTTTATGTTGAGTCACCACCTTCTATCTTTATGCACCATTAGGAGAGCATAGTTGTCATTCTTAGTATAATGTGCATTGTCCCAAAGTTTTCATTGATTGATTCATATTGTTGGTTTCACTTGTTCTCAAATTATTTGTATCTAGTCGCCCTCTTAAACTTGAAGGTGTCCTATGCATTTATGTTTTGCTCTCTATGAAGGACAAGCTGAAAACCATTTGTATGTTTTTCCATATGATTTGAACACACGTTTGACTTTCATTGTTTCATTTTCATGATCTTTTGTTTGTGTTCATTTTCATGTTTATAACATGGTTGCTAAGTTTCTTTTATCAAGATTATGTCTTTCATGCCCATGTTTTAAGTTCTTTTGATCCCAGCTCACAACGCTTACATAGATGATCAAGATTGTGTAGGTGCATGTCACCTCAAAAATTATTTCTTTTGTTATCACTTACCTACTCGAGGACGAGCAGGAGTTAAGCTTGGGGATGCTGATACGTCTCCAACGTATCCATAATTTTTGATGCTCCATGCTTGTTTTTACACCATTTCCCTAATGTTTCGTTACACTTCGTGGCACTTTTATGCATTTTCCGGAACTAACCTATTAACAAGTTGCCACAGTGCCAGTTCCCTGTTTTCTGCTGTTTTTGTGTTTCAGAAAAGTTACACAGGAAATATTCTCGGAATGGGACGAAACCAAAGCCAGTCGTCCAGATATTTCACGGAGCTTCCAGAGAACCAAAGAGGAGACGGAGTGGGGCCACGAGTGAAGGAAATATGCCCTAGAGGCAATAATAATATTGTTATTATCATATTTCTTGTTCATGATAATGTTTATACTCCATGCTAAAATTGTATTAAGCGGAAACATTAATACTTGTGTGGCTTATGAACAACACCGTGTCCCTAGTACGCCTCTACTAGACTAGCTCATTGATTAATGATGGTTAAGGTTTCCTAACCATAGACATGAGTTGTCGATTAATAATGAGGTTATGTCATTAGGAGAATGATGTGATGGACAGACCCAAATTAAGCACAGCAATTAGATCGTGTCATTGTGTTCACAATTGCGTAGCTTTTCCTATGTCAGTATCATATTCCTTAGACCATGAGATAATGCCACTCCCTGGTACCGGAAGAGAGCTTTGAGGTCATCAAACATCATCCTATGAGAGGGTGATCATAAAGGTGTCTCTCAGGTAATCAGAAAGTACTTGTTGGGTTGCGTGTATCGAGATGGAATTTGTCCCTCCCATGTTGGAGAGATATACTCCGGGCCCACTCGGTAATCAATATCATACACCGTTTGCAAACACGTGATTAATGAGTTTAATCATAGGGTGATATTGGATTGCGGAACGAGTAAAGAGTACTTGCTATGAACGAGATTGAACTAGGTATGGCGATACCGACGATCGAATCTCGGGCGAGTAAAATATCGCGAGACAAAGGAATTTGTATACGGGATTAATGAATCCTGACATCGTGGTTCACCGATAATGATCTTCGTTGAATATGTGGGAGTCAATATGGATTTCCAGATCCCTCTGTTGATTAATGATAGTGATCATGTCCACACATTCTCGAACCCGTAGGGTCACACACTTAACGCTCATCGACGCTAGGGTAGTTTCGGGATTTATGGAAATTGTTTTGGAGAGTTACGGAATTGTTCCGGGAAGAAGATTAATGATTTATTAATTAATTTAATTAATAAATATTAATACATATATTTATTTGTTGGAAATAAATAAGGGCTAAAAAGTAGTCCACATGAAGTTTTACTAGTGGACTAATTTTGTAGGCCATCTAGACAAACTATCAATTAAAGAGGCAAAAAGAAAAGAGCAAATAAAGGCAAGAAAGAAAAAAAAGGCCAAATGGGCCGGCCGTGACGTGCAAGGCTTTATTAGCCGCATGCACGTAACGATCATGGCAATGATCGATAGGATCGATCAGCACTTGCGTGACGTTTTCTTGTGCCGTACTTTGCCGATGGGCCAAGTAAATGACTTGGCTTGCACGTCTGCCTACGGTGCGTCTTTAAATAGCAGAGGACACGAAGCATCGTGGTGTGCTGATTGACGAATTGGTTCAGCCGCCGCTGTGCTCTTTGTAGCTCCATTTTGCCCTAGTTTGACTGTTTCTTTTGCCTATCTTCTTCCACCTCGCGCGCGTAGGCGAAGCCCTGCCCGCAGATACTCTCCACCATAAGCACCAAGCCATCGTGCTGCTGATCCCATCTACCACTCCACCGCACCTTGCTGGACCAAGGAGGAGGAGGAGTCGCTGCGCTGTACGTGTGCATCGCTCGGAGGCGCCGCCCGTTGTGGCGCTTGGATCGGATCGGATCGCGAGGAGGAGACGCTAGTACGACTACGCCGACCACGTTCATGTGAACGTTTCCGCTATGCGATCTACAAGGGTATGTAGATTTAATCTTTCTCGCTCGTTGTTTTACATCTCGTAGATCAGATCTTGGCTTGTTCTTGTTCGTCATCGTAGGAAAATTTTTGTTTTCTATGCTGCGAAACCCTTCAGTGGTATCAGAGCGAGATCTATGCGTAGATGTTTTACACGAGTAAAACGCAACAAGTTTGTTGCAGGCGTTGATGTTTTCTGTTGCAAACCTCTATTTTTGTACTTCTTATGGCGCGGTATAGTGAGATCGAAGCGGTCTAGGCCAACTTTACGCGACCTCGTTCGCGAGACCGGCTCCGCACTTGACGTGTGGCTTGTTCCATACATGCGGCTGGTGGATGCCAGTTTCTCTCACTATAGTAGTCATGGGATTTACAATGGATGTTGGCAACCATAATATCACCGTTATGGCTTTGCGTAGGTAAGAACCGTTCTGATGCGTAGCTCCCATAAGCCACGTAAAATATGCAATCAACAAATTAGAGGCGTCTAACTTGTTTTTGCAGGGAGTGTTTGTGATATGGTATTGCCACAAGATGTGATGTGTATGATATATGTGATGTATGCGATGATCATGTTTTGTAATGTTTCGCGACTTGCATGTCGATGAGTTCACAACCGGCAGGAGCCATATGGTTGTCTTTATAATTTTGTATGACCTGCGTGTCAACTTCTTATACGCCATGTAATAGCTTTACTTTATCGCTAAGTAGTTAGCAATAGTCGTAGTTGCTATTCGTGGTGGAGACAATCATGGTGGAGTGATAGAGATCATGCCGGCGCGCATGAGATGGAGATCAATGCGCGAAGATTGGCTATACCATGTCACATATTGTATATGCATGTGATGTTTATCCTTTATGCATCTTATTTTGCTTTGATAGCGACGGTAGCATTATAAGATGATCCCTCACACTTAATTTCACGATAAAATGTGTTCTCCCCTCGTATGCACCGTTGCGAAAGATCGTCGTTTTGAAGCATCACGTGGTGATCGGGTGCTATAAACTCTACGTTCACATACAACGGGTGTAAGCCAGATTTACACATGCGAAAATACTTGGGTTAAACTTGACGAGCCTAGCATGTACAGACATGGCCTCGGAACACACGGACCGAAAGGTCAAGCATGAGTCATATGGATGATATGATCAACATGTTGATGTTCACCATTAAAGCTACATCATCTCACGTGATGATCGGTCTTGGTGTAGTGAATTTGGATCATGCTTCACTAAACAACTTCGAGGGATGTTGAATTTAGTGGGAGTTCATTAGTAATTCGATTAACTTGAACTAATTATCATGAACTAAATCTTAGTGTATTTGCATAAGTCATTGTAGTCTTTGGCAACCGTTTTCCACCGACACTTAGTTTTAATTGAATTAAAAGAACTATAGAATTTTGGATAATTACTTTTCGGACTAGTACCGTTTAGTTAAAGTATCAAGATCAAAGATTAAGTACTATTGCAATTTTTAGCAAACCTCTCCATGTGATTTAATAAGATGTATTAATCTAAGAGCAACGATTCAAATTTAGCATCTAAGATCATGTTTGCCTCTATGAGAAATTGATCTTCAAAATTGTTTGAGAATCAAAGTGAACTTGCAGCTGAAAGAATTGTTTCAGAAACAAACAAGAGGTAAAAGATATTTGATATCTAAAACTTTGATTGTTTGCAAAGTGATGAAGTATAATTTAGTAAAAGAACATATGCTCATATTGTATGAATATATGCGAAGATTGAAGGCGCTGGGCGTCCAGATCACCCAACAGTTTGGGAACTAATATTATATTTGCATTCATCCTTATGAGCTATCATAGTTTCGTCATGAAAGTTGTCATGATAAGGTGGATGAATAGGTATCGGCTAAATTGTTTTTGCTATACCAAAAGAATGCTAAAGAATAGAATCTAGGAGAATGCCAATTATATGATAATGGTGATCCACCTCAAAAGTGCAAAATCCAAGGCCATTAGTATTTGACTAACATCCTTTGGACTATGTGTCAAATGATTGACGCCACTATTGATGTCGATAGATTCTTCTAAATGGAGAGGAAACGCTAAATAGAGTCTGCAAAAGTTTTTGGTAGAAAAGGAAAAGACTGGAATTGTCCAGCTCGGGTATATAAATGATATACACGTTATAGATGTATTCTTTGCTTATTAACAATGTAATTCTTGGGTATTCGATACTGATTTGTTGGTATGAAATTTCATACAAAGCAACACAATGCAAGAACTACAATGGCCTAAATAACTAGCAATAGAATGTGGTAATGATGCGCGTCGAGAAACAAATAAATATGTTATTGTGCTTTTCGTTGGCATCAAACCTAGCCTTCAAGATTTGTTAAGAACTTAATAATTGTTATATTGTTCTGGTATTATGAGAGCAATGGTTGTTCAAATTATTACCGTCTTTCATAATCGATGGATAGATTATTATTATCTTGTTGGTGAAATAGACATTTATAACACTGATGCTAAAGATCGCAAGACAAAACAAATTTCACTTATATATGACACCGCCGTTTAAGTCATATTGGAAACAAAACATGAAAGAAATTCTATATTGATAGATTTCGAGTCATTTGATTTTGAATTGATTGACGCTTGTGAGAATTTTCCTAAGGATGATTAAACTCCGTTCATGGGCCATGGACAGGACAAGCGACTAACTAAATGGAGATCATACATGTTGATGTATGTAGTCCATGGTGTGAAGTTGAGCGTGGTGTATTTTCTATTTCATCAATGATGTATGATATATCTACTTGGTGAGAAAGAAGTATGAAATGATTGAAATTGTTCAATTTATGAAGTGAAATTGTTGTAACAAGAAAATTCAAGTTTTTATGATTGGATCATAAAGGAGAATATTTGAGTTACAAGTTTAGCAAACATCTAAGAGTTAAGTGAATTGTTTCACAAACTTGCATCTCGTGAAACGTCATAGTAGTATGGAGTTTTTGATGGGTGTAATCAAACCTTGTTTGACATGGTTAGATCAATGATGAAATAAACTACCAATATAATTTGTGGATTAAGCTTTAGAGACTGCCGCTTTTCACTGAATAGAGTGCCATCATAATCCGCTGAAATGACACCGTACATTTTATGGTTGTTTTTCTTAAATTTTGGTATGCACGGCATAAGTAAAATGTTTACAACCAAAATCGGATTAGTAAGTCTTTGTAGGTTATCCCAAAGAATGTCGATGGGTATTCCTTCTACTATGAACCCAAGCACATAGTGATTGTTGCTAAAAGGTGAAATTCTTATGAAGGAGTTTTCTCGCAAAAGGTTTAAGTGGGAGGAAAATAGAACTTGATGAGGTTATTGAACCTGAGCAAGATGATCAGAGTAGCGTAGCACCAGAAAATGTTCTGGAAGCGGCAACTGCATTCATGGCTCACGCGTTTACAATGTGTTGTAGTCACGACATCGAAGTTCCTATTTAACCAAGTTGGTCGTTATCAAATAGCAAGATTTGAGGACGGGATATTATTAGATAATAGTAACCAACAATATACAAAGAAGCAGTGATGGGCCCTGACTTCGTCATATGGATTACTCTAGCAACAGTTACATATTGAGATATGATAGTTGAATAAATGAAACAACGTTCCTCTACCGGAATGCACACCAAGGACGTGTACCAGACACGACCCAATGGGTTTCGTTAATTCAAAGGTTGCTAGATATGTATGCAAACTTCAATGGTAGAAGTAAGCATAACGGAGTTGGAATCTTCATTATGATGAAAATGTTAAAGTGTTAATTTCATCAAGATATTTGAAGATGCTTGTATTTACAAGAAAGTAAGTGGGAGCGCTGAGACATATTTCCAATACTTTATGTAGATGACATATCGTTCATTAGAAATTATGTGTTTTTCTTGATATTTGTTAAGTTTTCATTAAAATTAGATTTTTGATGAAAGACTTAGGCAAAACCAGAATATTGAGCATCAATGTCTATGCAGATAGATTGAGGCACTAATATAGTTTTGCCAGAGTACATAGATGAAATATTGAATTTGTTCAATATGGAAACAATAAGAACGGTTCTTGTTGCATGGAAGAGGTTGAAGCAAGAATCAAGTGTTTTGACACTCAATGAGTGAAACCACAAGAATGACTTTATCAATCTTGTACACCATGATATGTATATCCAAATATGTCCGATGCTCTAAAGGTTACGAGCATTCATATGATGATCGTTGGACAATAGTAAAGATATTCTTATATACTTTCGAAGAACTAAGAATATATTATGTATGCAGGAGTGACAAATGGTTCATTGCAATGAGTTACATTGGCTTTGTCACACATACAAGTAAAATTTTATCTCAATTTTAGACTATTTATTTTGATTTAGAAGGTGGCACAATAAGATGGAAGAAAGTTCCATGATAACTTGGATGAGTTTCAAAGTTAGACATTGTGACGGATACTGCAACGAAGGCTTAGTATAATTGCTCGAGAAGCAGCAAGAGAACTAGGTGTAGTTCCAAGTGTGCTAGTACCATGTAGTTCTATTGTATGACAATAGTGACAACATAGTCTCAGCCAAGAAACAAAAGGTCTCACCAGAAGACCAAGTTTATACGATGCTATCTCATAGAAGATGAGTAATGCGTGCTGACGCAAAAGATATGCAAATACAAACGGACCTGAAAGTGTCAGACCCGTAGATAAGGTTTACCACGTGCAACGCATATGAGTAACACCGAAATGCCATAGGTGTTGAATGCGCAAACATTGACTAGATTATTGACTCTAGTGCAAGTGGGAGACTGAAGGAAATATGCCCTAGAGGCAATAATAATATTGTTATTATCATATTTCTTGTTCATGATAATGTTTATACTCCATGCTAGAATTGTATTAAGTGGAAACATTAATACTTGTGTGGCTTATGAACAACACCGTGTCCCTAGTACGCCTCTACTAGACTAGCTCATTGATTAATGATGGTTAAGGTTTCCTAACCATAGACATGAGTTGTCGATTAATAATGAGGTTATGTCATTAGGAGAATGATGTGATGGACAGACCCAAATTAAGCACAGCAATTAGATCGTGTCATTGTGTTCACAATTGCGTAGCTTTTCCTATGTCAGTATCATATTCCTTAGACCATGAGATAATGCCACTCCCTGGTACTGGAAGAGAGCTTTGAGGTCATCAAACATCATCCTATGAGAGGGTGATCATAAAGGTGTCTCTCAGGTAATCAGAAAGTACTTGTTGGGTTGCGTGTATCGAGATGGAATTTGTCCCTCCCATGTTGGAGAGATATACTCCGGGCCCACTCGGTAATCAATATCATACACCGTTTGCAAACACGTGATTAATGAGTTTAATCATAGGGTGATATTGGATTGCGGAACGAGTAAAGAGTACTTGCTATGAACGAGATTGAACTAGGTATGGCGATACCGACGATCGAATCTCGGGCGAGTAAAATATCGCGAGACAAAGGAATTTGTATACGGGATTAATGAATCCTGACATCGTGGTTCACCGATAATGATCTTTGTTGAATATGTGGGAGTCAATATGGATTTCCAGATCCCTCTGTTGATTAATGATAGTGATCATGTCCACACATTCTCGAACCCGTAGGGTCACACACTTAACGCTCATCGACGCTAGGGTAGTTTCGGGATTTATGGAAATTGTTTTGGAGAGTTACGGAATTGTTCCGGGAAGAAGATTAATGATTTATTAATTAATTGAATTAATAAATATTAATACATATATTTATTTGTTGGAAATAAATAAGGGCTAAAAAGTAGTCCACATGAAGTTTTACTAGTGGACTAATTTTGTAGCCCATCTAGACAAACTATCAATTACAGAGGCAAAAAGAAAAGAGCAAATAAAGGCAAGAAAGAAAAAAAAGGCCAAATGGGCCGGCCGTGACGTGCAAGGCTTTATTAGCCGCATGCACGTAACGATCATGGCAATGATCGATAGGATCGATCAGCACTTGCGTGACGTTTTCTTGTGCCGTACTTTGCCGATGGGCCAAGTAAATGACTTGGCTTGCACGTCTGCCTACGGTGCGTCTTTAAATAGCAGAGGACACGAAGCATCGTGGCGTGCTGATTGACGAATTGGTTCAGCCGCCGCTGTGCTCTTTGTAGCTCCATTTTGCCCTAGTTTGACTGTTTCTTTTGCCTATCTTCTTCCACCTCGCGCACGTAGGCGAAGCCCTGCCCGCAGATACTCTCCACCATAAGCACCACGCCATCGTGCTGCTGATCCCATCTACCACTCCACCGCACCTTGCTGGACCAAGGAGGAGGAGGAGTCGCTGCGCTGTACGTGTGCATCGCTCGGAGGCGCCGCCCGTTGTGGCGCTTGGATCGGATCGGATCGCGAGGAGGAGACGCTAGTACGACTACGCCGACCACGTTCATGTGAACGTTTCCGCTGTGCGATCTATAAGGGTATGTAGATTTAATCTTTCTCGCTCGTTGTTTTACATCTCGTAGATCAGATCTTGGCTTGTTCTTGTTCGTCATCGTAGGAAAATTTTTGTTTTCTATGCTGCGAAACCCTTCAACGAGGGGCCCTCACACCAGGGCGGCGCAGCCCAGCCCCTGGCCGCGCCCCCTATGTGTGAGGCCGCCTAGGTCCACTTCTGACGATGCCCCTTTGCCTATAAAGACCCCCCGACAGGAAAAACCTAAGTACCCGATCAATTTTCCAGAAACACATCACGATCTGCCGCCGTCGTCGACCCGAGATCAGGAGGGTCCAGAAGCTCTTCCCGGCACCCTGCCGGAGAGGGGAATCGCCACCAGAGGTCTTCTTCATCGCCATGCTTGCCTCCAGAGCGATGAGTGAGTAGTCTACCTTGGACTATGGGTCCATAGCAGTAGCTAGATGGTTGTCCTCTCCACCATGTGCTTCATGTTTAGATCTCATGAGCTGCCCTACATGATTGAGATCACCGTTATGTAATTCTACATGTTTGGTTTGTTGGGATCCGATGAATATTGGTGTTATGATTGAGTTGCTATACTGAAATATATCTTATGGTATCTCTATGTTGTTTATGATCTTGCATGCTCTCCATTGTTAGTAGCTATCTTGGCCGAGTAGTTGCTAGTGACTCCAAGAGGGGGTATTTATGCTCGATAGTTGGGTTCATGCCTCTATTTAATCTGGGGGAGTGACAGAAACCTCTAAGGTTGTAGATGTGCTGTTGCCACTAGGGAGAAAACAACATTCATATGCTCGAGGGCATATGCTTTGTTTACATTACACACTTTGCTTAATGCAATTATCTGTTGTTCGCAACTTAATACTCATGGGGTGTTCGGATGATATCCCCGTGAGTGGATTATTAGTCATAGATGCAGTTAGATGGCGGTCTATGTATTTTGTTGTAATGCCTAGAGTAAATCGCATAGTGATCTTCTTGACATATCACGTTATCTTTATTCTATCAATTGCCCAACTGTAATTTGTTTACCCAGCATGTGTTATTTATCTTATGGAGAGACACCACTAGTGAACTATGGACCCTGGTCCTATTTCCATCATATTGCTATCACCTGTTTACTTTACTCGCACTATTTACTTTACTCGCATACTTCTACTGTTTTCCACTCGATACGCTCATACCCTTTGTTTCAAGCAAACCGGTGAGATTGACAACCTCATCGTAAGTTGGGAACAAAGTACTTGGTTGTGTTGTGTGTAGGTTCCACGTTGCTGCTCGCAAAGCAAAGCTTGGACGAGGCGCCATATAAATTGTCCGGAGCTGTCGCGAAGCTTGCAAGCATCACCTTCAGTCGTATTGGCTTTTTCTTCTTCGATCGATAAACCTTGGTTTCTAACTGAGGGAAAAACTTGCTGCTGTGCTCATCATACCTTCCGCTTGGGGTTCCCAACTGACTGGTTATAATCATCATCATCAACTACACGCCAGCCATCAATCTGCTACAAGTATCACCATCGTTTTTCCTCAACTTCACCATACTATCAGTTTGGAGAACGCAATGAGGAAGGATGCACCATGGACAGGAGAGGTATGGAGAATCATACACTCTTTCGGACTTATATGACCGAGAGGGAGTATAGTGCAGTTAACACGGAGGACATGTTGTCAAGACAAATCAAGCTAATGGACAAGTTCAGGGAGACTATGGAGGTTGCTAGTCAAAGGATCATAACATCAGAGTCATGCTTGGAAGTATTGGGAAACAAGAGGGATGAGCTAATAAGGGAGAATAAGGATCTAAAGAAGAAGATAGCAGAATATGAAGCCAAAACCTTGGAACATGAAGACCCCGAGGAACTGACCTTGTACAACACCGATGGTGAAGAAATCACCGTAGATGAGTGGGAAGCAAGAGCAGTCAAGAGGGTGAAGGAAGCTAGAGCAGCAAGGTTGGAGTCGAAGCGTCGTAAGACACTTCCACTTGCATGTCTCACCAGGATCAAGAAGCGTTAGAAGACTCCCATCTAATGTAATAGCTTAAGTACTCATTGTATTGCTATACCCTTGATGGTATGGTAGTACCTATCCATCCTAGTCGTTATGTCGAACCTATAGCGTACATTATCAAAGATCACTTAATAAAGATTTTCATGGTTGTTTTATGATTGTTTGTTGTATGGTGTGATGTTTGTGCATGGGTAGGAAAGTTTTCTTCCTTAGTTCTGTCTGTCTAATTACTCACCCATGCTAAAACCCTTCAGATGCCTCCTCATCGTGATAACACCAATGGCAACAACAACAACACCAATGGCAACAACAATGATATCATCCAGCAGTTAGCCACAGCTTAGGCACAGCTCATGCAGATGATGACCCAGTTCATCCAGGCCAGCGCAGCCAACAACAACAACAACCCGCCACCACCACCACCTCCACCTCCACCACCCCCACCCTAGGTTGACAGATTGGCAAGGTTTCTGAGGCTCATGCCTAATAAGTTTTCATCTGCCACAGACCCAATAGTGGCTGATGACTGGATGCGTTCTGTTAGCAAGGACTTGATCACTTGCGAGTGTCCTGATGGTGAAAAGGTGAGATTCACTGCTCACCTGCTGGAAGGGCCCGCTGCCACATGGTGGGAAACATACCAGGTCACCCACCCTATGGAAGGCCTAGACTGGGACACCTTCAGGGAAGGTTTCCGTAATGCTCACATCTCTACGGGCATTATGAACCTGAAGAAGGAGGAGTTCCGCACACTAAGGCAGGGCGGAAGGACCTTGAAGGAGTACATGGATGACTTCTTCTCTCTGTCCAGGTATTCTCCAGATGATGTGGACACTGGTGCTAAGAGGAGGGACAAATTCCTCGCTGGACTCAAAGGTGAATTGAAGATACCATTGTCAGTGGCCTATGCTCCGAACTACCAGGTACTTCTTGATCAAGCTGTCACTCTGGACAACAACATCAAGAAGGAAGAGAACCGCAAGAGGAAATTCAGCAATGGCAGGAACCACACTGAGCCCTTTCACAAGAAGCATCACTCTTCTGAGGGCAGTGGGAATGGAAATTCACACAAGCATGTGGGACACTTCAAGGGCAATGGTGGCAACTTCAATGGCCACAACCACAATGGAGGATTCAGGGGAAACAACTCCAATGGTCACCATAATGGAAACAATGGTCACCACCATGGAGGGAATGGTCAGCGCCGCTTCAACCCAGATGCCAAGAAGGACCTTTCCCACATCACATGCTACAAGTGTCAGAAGACCGGACACTACTCCAACACCTGCCTGGAGAACAAGCCGGGTGATGCCGCCAAGTCCAATTCATTCCAGAAGGGACAGGTGAACCACCTCAATGTGGAGGAAGTGATGAATGAGCCTGATGCTGTGATGGGTATGTTTCCACTCAACTCCTTTACAACATTGGTTTTATTTGATACCGGAGCATCTCATTCATTCATATCAAGTGCATTTGCCACCAAGCATGAATTTTCTACCGAAACCATAGGAAAAGTCATTAAGGTTAGTTCACCGGGAGGAGAATTGATAGTCAAGGTCGGATGCCAGAATTTGATCTTAGAAATTGGAAAGTACAAATTCCCAACTCATCTTGTAGTTTTGGAATCCCAAGGGCTAGATGTTATATTGGGTATGGATTGGATGACCAACTATGCAGGGGTCATAGATTGTGTCAATCGGGCTATTACACTCACTACTCCAGAAGGGAGAAGGATTAGATACAGATCCAACATGGACTTTAACAGTATTAGGCTAAACCATCTTAAGGGGGTTAGCATAGAAGAAGTGGCAGTAGTTAGGGATTACCCAGATGTTTTCCCAGATGAGTTACCAGGAATGCCACCAGACAGGGATATTGAGTTCCTCATAGAACTAATGCCGAGCACTGGACCTATAGCAAAGAGACCTTATCCAATGTCCACAAACGAACTGAAAGAACTTAAGAAACAGTTAGCAGAATAGTTACGGAAGGGTTTCATCAGAGAAAGTTCATCCCCATGGGGAGCACCAGTCCTGTTTGTGGAGAAGAAAGATCTGAGTCAGCGTTTGGTTATGGATTACCGCTCATTGAACGAGGTGACGATCAAAAATAAATACCCGTTACCCCGAATCAATGACTTGTTTGATCAGTTGGAAGGAGCTAGTGTGTTCTCCAAGATCGATCTTAGATCTGGTTACTTTTAGCTCAAGATTAGGGAGTATGATATTCCCAAGACTGCTTTTGTTACTAGGTATGGTTCTTATGAGTATACAGTGATGCCGTTCGGTTTAACTAATGCACCATCATACTTCATGAATATGATGAACAAGGTATTCATGGAATTTCTAGATAAGTTTGTCATGGTCTTTATTGACGACATACTAATCTATTCCAAGAGCAATGAAGAACATGAGAAACATCTTCGTCTGATAATGGAAAAGCTTCGAGAGCACAAGCTTTATGCCAAGTTTAGTAAATGTGAATTTTGGCTAAAGGAGGTGGCTTTTCTTGGTCATATTGTGTCCAAGGAAGGAATAGATGTTGATCCATCTAAGGTCACAGCAGTTACAGAATGGGAACCGCCAAAGAATGTCAGAGAAATCCGTAGTTTCTTAGGCTTGGCTGGATACTATCGAAGGTTCATCGAGAATTTCTCTAAGATTGCTAAGCCCATGACAGAGTTACTCAAGAAGGAGAAGAAATTCCAGTGGACAGATGAGTGTGAAGTCTGTTTCCAAGAGTTAAAGAAGAGGTTAGTGTCAGCCCCAATCTTATGTCTGCCGGATCTAGAGAAAGAGTTCCAAGTATACTGTGATGCTTCACGTCTAGGATTGGGAAGTGTTCTGATGCAAGGAGGAAAAGTTGTAGCCTATGCTTCAAGACAACTCAAGAAACATGAGACCAACTACCCTACTCATGATCTAGAGTTGGCTTCAGTAGTGCATGCCTTGAAGACATGGAGACACTATCTGATGGGAAAGCGATGTGAAATTTTCACTGATCACAAGAGCTTGAAGTACATATTCACCCAGAAGGACTTAAACATGAGGCAAAGAAGATGGCTAGAACTTATCAAGGACTATGATCTGAGTCTGCAATACCACCCCGGTAAAGCAAATGTGGTTGCTGATGCCTTGAGCCGCAAGGCATATGTGAACTGTTTATCAATAGATGAACTGCCAGAAGACCTATGCAGAGGACTTAGAGATCTTAGCTTAGAAGTGGTGCCAGCAGGATATGTAACATCACTGATCATACAACCAACATTGATGGACATGATACGAGAAGCTCAGAAAGGAGACAAAGAGATCGAGGACATTAGAAGCGCCTTGAAAGAAGGTAAAGCAAAAGAGTTTAGTGAAGATGAGCAAGGAACCATTTGGTTTGAGAAACGAGTTTGTGTTGCCAATGATCCCGAGCTGAGGAAGGTAATTTTTCAAGAGGCTCATGAAACACCTTACTCCATTCATCCTGGAAACACCAAGATGTATATGGATCTGAAGGAAAGGTTCTGGTGGAACAACATGAAGAGAGACATCGCTGAGTACATAGCAAAGTGTGATGTGTGCAGCAGAGTGAAAGCAGAACATCAAAAACCCGCAGGACTCCTACAACCCTTAAAAGTGCCAGAGTGGAAGTGGGATCAGATTGGTATGGATTTCATCACAGGGTTACCTAGAACCAAATCTGGTTATGATTCCATTTGGGTAGTTGTTGATCGTTTGACTAAAGTGGCTCACTTTATACCCGTGAAGACAACTTACACCAGTGCAAAGTTGGCAGATATCTACATGAAGAGAATTGTGTGCTTACATGGTGTACCCAAGAGCATTGTGTCAGATAGAGGTACCAAATTCACTTCACATTTTTGGAAGCAACTTCATGAATCTCTAGGAACGAGACTAGAGTTTAGCACAACATTTCACCCACAGACTGATGGACAGACTGAAAGGGTAAATCAAATATTGGAAGACATGTTGAGGGCCTGTGCCCTGGATTATGGGACCAGTTGGGATGATAACTTGCCATACGCAGAGTTTTCATACAACAACAGCTATCAATCAAGCATTGAAATGGCACCATTTGAGGCCTTGTATGGGAAGAAGTGTACTACACCCTTGTTGTGGAGTGGTGTAGGTGAACGTAGTTTCTTTGGGCCAGACATTATAGAAGAAGCAGAAGAAAAGGTTAGATTGATCAAGGACATATTGAAGATAGCTCAGTCCAGACAGAAGAGCTATGCGGATAATAAGCATAGAGAAGTCACATATGAAGCAGGAGACAGAGCTTACCTCAGAGTTTCACCTCTTCGAGGAGTCAAGAGATTCGGTATCAAAGGGAAATTAGCACCTAGATTCATAGGCCCCTTCAAAGTCATATCCCGTAAAGGAGAAGTAGCCTATGAGTTGGAACTACCAGCTATTCTTTCAGCTGTGCACAATGTGTTCCATGTTAGCCAGCTGAAAAAGTGTCACGCCGAGATGGCAGAAACACCATTGAATGACACTATACCCCTTGAGGAAGTAAAACTAGAAAGTGACTTGACCTATGAAGAGAAGCCAATCAAGATACTGGTGACAGCAGAAAGGAATACACGTACCAAGACTATCAAGTTCTGCAAGGTACAGTGGGATCATCACACTAAGGAGGAAGTCACTTGGGAACGTGAAGAAACCCTTCGAGAAGATCATCCTCACCTATTTGCTAGCCATTTCGAAGCTTGAGGGCGAGCTTCATCTTAAGGGGGTTAGTCTGTAACATCCCTAGAATTTTGAAATTCAAAATCAGCATGCATACATAAGCATCATTGCATTTCATCATATATCTATGCCTGCTACTGTTTTCAAATAGATTTCCTAATTAAAAAGTCTCTTTAATATTTTAAATTTGCATCATTGCATGTGAAGTGCTATCATTTCATGTGAACATGTGATCCTCTATTTTCCAAAGCTTTACTTTTCAAACCTACTTCTTAGTTGTTTCTCTGGACCATCTCATCTCCTCTATCTCTATAGAAAGTTTGCAAACTTGAAAGTATTCAAAATTATGCCTTTTAGAGACTTTTATTCAGTTTTTGAATTCAAATACGAAAGAAAAAGAAAAAAAAAGAAAAAGGGCCAGGGGCACCAAATCGGCCCAGGCCAAGAAGCCAGCCCAGCCCGCGAACGCCCCGGCCAAAGCATACGCCGTCGCGCCGCTGTGACCCGCTGACAGGTGGGGGCCACTTGTCATCCCCCACCTTGAGACCTCCTCGGTCACGCCTCTCCCCGCCACCGTCGGATCAAACTGACGAGCCCTAACCCTAGCCCCTCGCCCAAGGCGAGGCCGCCTATAAAATCCCCCGCACCCCCTCTCTCTGCACCCCGTCACCACCTCGCGCACACGGCCACGCCGTCGGAATTGCACCGCGCACACCCGCAGCAGCCGCGCACACCAGCCACCCCTCTGCACGCCGCCGCCGCCGCAATCACCTCGCCACCACCACCCACGAGTTCGTCGTCGCCCGCTGAAGGCCATCGTCATCTCCGTTAGACCCCGGGAGCACTGCAGCGCCACCACCGTTCGAAGCCGAGCCGGATCTCGTCGGAACCCTAACGCCGCCGGTGAGCCTCCTCTCCCTCTGACCGCGACCGTCCGATCTGGATTCGATGGATTAGATTAGAATCCTTTAAACCGAAACGGTACACGATCTGGACCGCTCACATCTATTCAGATCTAACGGCCCAGGAGCCTGATCCGCTCGAATCGGTACGGGCGAATCAGAGCACGCCGCGTGTCGCTTCCAGAGCGACCGAATTTCAAATTTCGTTTTAAATTGATTTAAACCCCTGTAATCTTGCAAAAACCATAGAAAAAGTTTCGTTAATCCGTTTTTGATGAATAATATGTCGTTGGAATCCTTAGGACATGTAGAATTTAATTGTACTGTTAGTTTTCTAAGTTTTCAAATAAAATCTGAATCAAATTTCAGATTGAAATAAAACCTATTTCTATATTGTTTATTTAATATCTTTTGCTCTTTAAATTTAAATTCTTTATTCTTGTGATCTATGAGTCCCTTGTGACTTGTAGATTGTTTTAAAATCAAACTCTCATACTTTTATTCATGCATGCACTTGGTGCAATTTAATTGCTCTTTTGCTACTAATATTGCAATAACTAATTTTCTAAAAATGCAATTGGAGTAATTCTTCATGCATTGATTTTGATTTCATCAAAACTCATCATCTAAACCCTAATACAACACTTTCTACTCAACTTCAGTTGAGTGAAATTAATTTGGTCATATGCATGCGTGCATGCATACATGTCTATGCTTGATGTTATGAACTGTGTGTTTATTTTTGGACTTCATTGCTTGTGTAGATTGTGTGGAGGAGCTGAACTACCCTTGTGACTGTTGTGACTGTTCTGGTTGCTATCAAGGCAAGTGACACACATGCTTCCCTACCTATTTTTTATATATTGCACTAGTCTCTTTAGTAGTATGCATGATAGGTGGATCACTCAACTACTTTATAAATTGCTAGATCCTAGTAGTGTGTAGCCAACCTCAAACCCCACCTGGTAGGATGCTAAAGATATACGAATACTGATGCTATGCTATGATCATTTGATAAAGTTGTTTTGTGAATAAAATTAACAACTTCAACTAAAATGAACTACCTGGGTGGAGTGGTTTGATAAGAGGAGGTCGGTGTAGGTGGGTTCTGGGGCACATGCTTGTACAAATGTGTAGCTCAGGATACTGCTCGGGACTGCCACTCAGGATTCAAGAGATTAATATGGCTTCCATGCTTAGATGTACTTCCAGTGCAACCTTATGATATTATGGGCTCTGTCTTGATTGAGTATGATTAAGGGTTCAACCATGGGTACTGACAGAGGGTGGTAGTATAATATAGGGGGCACGGTCAGATCCGTTTGGTTGAATGCTTTTTCTGAAAGGTCTTGTATTATTTTGTCCTTTGGGATAAAATAATTCTTAAGGTGAAAGTGCACAACCCTTGCAAGGTGTCTAAAATCTAATTAATTAGCCAAGTCCTCGGAATGGACAATTGAGTCTCTAGTCATGGAATGATCGGAAGAATCTCATCATTGTTTCTTAATGCTTTAAAACTTGTCTAGAAACTCCTAGAGGAGCTCAGGCTCATGCCCCGAAAGGGTATGGTTGTCTGGTTGTTCCAAAGCTTTGTTGAGTTGCGCCCAGTGCTACATAACTTGCAACTATGTAGTATTTGGGGGTTATTTCGACCCTTATAAATAAAACTATGAGAAAAGGTATTTCCAAGAAATGTAGGATAAAATTGGCTTTATGCAAACTAGCCTTGAGATCCACTAGCCAAATGTCATGTAGTGTAGTCTTTTCACAACTGCCACCAAATATATGTCATTTGCCAGTACGTTGTTGTACTGACCCCTTTTGGGGCCACATATTCAAATGTGTAGGTTATTCAGATGAGGAGTGATTGAAGGAGTCTCGAGCCTACATTCCAACACGACTGCCTGTGGCATGGTGCTGAAGATGAAGGCTCATTGCTTTTATTTCCGTTGTGTTTTAAGTTGAACTCTGGTATTTGATAGTCCAAGTGACTATGAACTATTTTTGTAATAATTAAAGACCCGAGAGTCTGGATCTGAGATGTAATAAGGTACACTATATGCAATGAATGCTATATTTTGTTCTGTGATGCTATCAGTGATCCAGGGAATAGCAGTTTCACAATAGTTCTACCTTTGGTAAAAAGGTAGGACGCTACAATTATACTCATCATTGTAACCATCATAAACTAGAGGTTTAGTATCATCACAAGCTAGCAAACAGCTATTTCGCAAGGCATATTCATCAAACATATCATCATAAGAAGGAACGTGGATAGTACTAATGGTACAACAATTATTAACCTTAGAATTGGTACCAAAAAGATTTTCAATATCAAAAGTAGAGTGTTTTTCCCAATCATGATCACTAACATAGGTAACAGGCATGGGAACATCATCCCAATCAAAATTATCATAATCTATAATAGGATCAAAATGCTTAGGGGAAGATACCGTTTCCTCTCGCCTTTTATTCCTCTTCTTCTTCTTCTTCATACTCTTCTTACTCTCTCCTTTAGAAGGGAGAGGCTTGAAAGGCATTTTCTCCACATAATCTGATTTACTGACAGAAACAACAGAAGAAACTTTGGAGGATTCCTCCTCTCTATTAATAAGATAGAAACATCTATTGGTCCTGTCATAGCTTGGCAAAACATCATGTTTTATAAGATTTTATGTGTAAGTATTTGCAAGGCAATCTTTAACACAATAGAGACGACAACCACGAAGGGTGCTATTAATATCAACAACTCTCATATCAACCAAAGAAATCTTTCTAGATATCTCTTCACACCTCAAAAATAAAGTAAGCTCATCATGCTGATTGAGAGTAATCTTGTTATCACAATACAAATTTACGGTACTCATTCGATTAAAAGAGTCACGATATTGGCTTGGGCATTGAAAATTAAAATGACCCGTGTCATCGCAAAGTTCACAAAGAAAAGGATAAAGCTCGCAAACCTTTTCACCAAGCTCATCTAGAGCCTTGAGCCACATTCGGGTTTCTTTATTCCCGTGGGTGATGCAATAATCTTCCTTGTTGTGACTCTGTTCAGAAGGTCTATGTACTCCACAAAAATTAACATGCTTATAAGAAGTAGTACTTTCAGAAATTTGAGCATGTTTATTGCAATCATCAATAACAATATCACTTTCTATGCAAGTGTCTTTAAAAGGTTCATGATACACGTCCCCATTTCCCTTAGGAACATTAATATGAGAAGCAAAGGCTCTAAAGCAATTAACCATAATTAGGGGATCAAGACCATATTTAGCACTAAGCGCTTGAAAATCAGCAGTTTCAGCGAAAGACTTAATGCAATCATACTCATAATTTATACCTGATCCTTTACCTTTGTTGCTATCCCAATCCTCAATATTGTTTTGAATTGTTTCAAGCAGATTCCACTTGACGTCAACATCCTTGCTTGTGAAAGAGCCATCGAAGCATGCATCTAGATAGTCCTTGTAATATCCTGAAAGCTTTGCATAAAAATTATTAATAACAATATTACAGGGAAGATCATGAACGGGACATTTAAGCATTAGTGACTTCAATTTTCCCCACGCTTGGGCAATGCTTTCTCCCTTATGCGGATGAAAATTATAAATATAATTCCTATCTTTATAAACCTCACTAGAAGGATAGAATTTAGAATAAAAGAGAGGTACAATTTCCTCCCAGTCGACAGGTCGGCCATCCTTCAGTGCTTTATACCATTCCGCAGCTCCGCCCTTTAGTGATAAAGAAAATAGCTTCCTCTTAACTTGGTTCATCGAAATACCTGCACACTTGAACAACTCGCATAATCTCTACATAATAATAAAGGACGTAAGGTTTCCATGGTTGGTTCGTCCGTTGGTTCGTCCGTCGGTCATTCATCCGTTGGTCCCTCTCACACGCGTTCGCATGTAATTTTCGTCCGTCGTAGGTTATGTTTTGGCCCAGTTCCATTGCAGGCCCACGGTTTGAGCTAGCAATTCGTACCTGATCGGCCTGATCAGCTATCGCAATGTCTCTTGGCCGATATATATGCCCCTCACCTAGCCCCCCACCGCGCCGCCAGATCGATCTTGATTGCGCTTGCTGGTTTCCGCGGAACCTAGCTACGGCGGTCGGCGCCATTGACAGGGCCGTGCACAGGATGCTGACACCGATCGAACTAGATGGCCTTCGTGCTGCTCAGCCTCCGGGGGCGCGATGTCATGGACGTCACCCAGATGGGCTCGGGCAAGATCGCTGCATCGTGCGCTGGATGTTGTCCTACATCGTCTGCATGTCGCCGATAGTAAACGAGACGGATGCTGCTGCGGTTCCCTATGTCCATCCGCGTGTTCTGTTGCTAATCAGCGCCAAGTCCTGTTGTTGTTGATCTATAAACTAAGCCCTACCGCGATGGCGCGATTGTCATCGTGGTGAAACAAGGGCCGCTGGTCATCCGTCAATAGCCGGAGGTGATGATTGGTACAGGCATGATCCGAAGGGAGAAGAGGGGCTCCCGTTGGCCGTTGGGAGAGGAATCACTCCTCTTACACGAGCTGCACGCCTGCACCGCCCCTGGCGCCCGGGACAATGGGTCAATGGCCAAGAGACGCATGCATGATCTTGCATAGGAGGGATCCGCCGCCGCCGGGACATTACCATCGGAGCGCTGCCCCCTAGCACGGTGCCGTCGGTGGCCGCCGCCTGGCCTGTGCCGTGGGCTTCCGTGCTCTCCTCCTACGAGCTGCACCGCCCCTGGCGCCCTGGACAATGGCCAAGAGATGCCTGCATGATCTTGCATAGGAGAGATCCGCCGCCGTCGGGCCGTCACAATCGGAGCGCTGCCTCCTCGCACGGTGCCGTCGGTGGCCGCCGCCTGGCCTGCGCCGTGGGCTTCCGTGTGCGAGATCTTTTCCAGGAGTGAGGCGGGACTCGTCAAACTGGAAATTGCTGAACCTCCGCCAGACAACGGGGGACATCTTGTCCACATTGTGCGTGCAATCCATGGCGTGCCACAGCTATCTGATTGTTGCTTGGCGGCCACAGTTGGGGAACAGGCGGTGGGAGAACGTTGTTGAAGTTGGTCGTGTCTACTCTAGGCTTTGGAGCCTGTTGGACGGATGAATACTGAATACTGGATTGAATTTTTCTTGACACCACGTGATTGGTAGTGCTGATCTCATTGGTTGTTCGGAAGCCTAATGCTTACATGAATCTACTTTCCTGCGTACTTCACATCTTTAAGGACAAGTATATGGCAAGCATTGTTGTTCCCGCAGTGCTGCTCTTTTTCATCTGCCTGATGCCTGGTTGCAAGTAAGAGACAACTGGTTGTATCTGTGGGCATGATCGGGTGGCATATCTGAGCCTTATACTCTTCTAGGCCTAGCGGTTGGACGCCACGGTTAGGTATTTTTCCTTTTTTTTCCTTTTTGTGTGATTTATGTGTGGACCTTGATGCAACTGATCCGTCAGAGTAAACATGCCAAGTTTCTATACTGTTATGATTAGTTGGTGACTAAGGTAGAGTAATTGAAGTTATTTTTAAGATTCAAGGTGAATTGCTCCTTCAGGTCCACCATATCAGCATTTCATGTAGCTGCTTCTAAATCGCATCTGTTTTTGTGGTGTTTTTTCTTGTTAGCAACAGCTTACGTGATTCAGCGTTCTCAGTTTATGTTCTCCTATATACTCCGTATCGAATAAATCTTCATCTTCAATCGTGTTGCTATTACTTTCTATTACTATTGTTGGAAAGATCAACTCGGAGTGGCAAGTCAGTCAACAGTTTGGTGCAGATCGCAGTGTATAATAGTATCATGATTTAGTCAGCTGGTTGGAGTGAGATAAGTCCATCTATTTTATTGGAAATTAAGCATCGAAGCTGGTGCACTGATCTTCATATCGTTCAATACTTTTTCAGTTTGAACTACATTCAGAGGTGCATTGAACAGAGCAAACATGCTGAACTCAGCACTTCTAATCCTGGCAGGTTTGATGGCCCACATGTAGTATCCTTGAGTGAGCAATAGTTGCAATTGCTTTGCTTGCGGTGCATATTGGTCTAAATCCTGGCAAAACCAACAGCTCGTTACTTAACTCTACATATTTGAGCTACTTTTATATTGTTCTTGCTTGTGAAATTGGTTTTTTATAGTCTCTTGTGGACAACCAAAATTAGACTATTGCTACAAGTAATTCCTCATAGACAAATATACAATTAGATAATTGTTAGAGTTTGTAGCATATGAGGAAAAATGCAATATTATTTATTTTCAAGCACAGAAGCAGCCTAGCTTCTGATCAACTATTTCTGAAGCAACAGGTTTGCCCTCTTGCTCATGCATTTGTGCATGTTCTCTAATGAGTAAGATTCTGATTTTCTGTATATATCTTACTGCATTCAAAAATTAAATTTGAGCAAGGCGAGCAACAGAAAACTACACTCGGAGCCAATGACTTTGATGTGACTACATCTTCATTCATCATGCTAGCAGCTCCTTGCTGATTATGGGTGGATGGATATTGAGAAAGCTTCTAATGGTTCATGGTTTAGGATCACTACTAGGATTGCTAAGAGAAACGGATTCATACCATCACTTAGATATTCCTTCTGCCTGCATATGTCACACTATAAAGGCTATGCCATGGATTTGAATATGATCATAGACAAAAAATAGGGGGACTCATGCTAAAGTATTATGACATTGCAAGATGATTACTGAAGATAAAAATGGTTCAAGATACAGTAATCATGCATGGGTGATACTTAATTTTTTTGGCATAACTGAGGTGTGAGTTTTTGGCTGTGGAGCCGCACTTCTGTCCCGTTGCAACGCACGGGCATGTTTCCTAGTTCATGTATAAAGAGCAAATGATCACCAGGATGGACAGTTCCATCTCCTAAATAGCAGTTATTCATAGCACGATCAATAATTTTCATAGGTATTTTAAAAGGATGAGGAGCACAAGCATCATAAGAATTATCACATATGGGAGATAAAATATCATCAGAGCAAACTTTCTCCACTAAAGCTGGGGGACTAAAAATATCATGCTTAACAAAACCAGCTTCCCCAAGCTTAGACTTTTCTATAGCATTAGCAATAACGGTGTTCAAAGCATTCATACTAACAACACTATTAGCATGCAAATTAAGCTCCAAAGGTTTTTCAATTTTCTCTTCAAACACTTCATATCCTAACATAGGAAAAATACTAAAAAACTCTTTGTTTTCCATTAAGCCTAACTAGTGAAAATAAAAACAAGAAACAAAAAGATATAATTGCAGAATCTAAAGGAAATAACTTCGAGCACTCACCAGCAACTAAAAGACTTAGTAACCAAAGAATGTGAGTACCTTTTACCTTACCTCCCCGACAACGGCGCCAGAAAAGAGCTTGATGTCTACGCACGCGTCTGTTCTTGTAGACAGTGTTGGGCCTCCAAGTGCAAAGGTTTGTAGAGCAGCAGCAAGTTTCCCTTAAGTGGATCACCCAAGGTTTATCGAACTCAGGGAGGAAGAGGTCAAAGCTATCCCTCTCAAACAACCCTGCAATTATGATACAGAAAGTCTTTTGTGTCCCCAACACACCCAATACACTTGTCAGATGTATAGGTGCACTAGTTCGGCGAAGAGATAGTGAAATACAAGTAGTAGTGATGATTATAAGTAGTAAATGTAATCTAAAATAAATATTGCTGCAAGCAAACATGTAACAAAACTGAAAGGAAACAGTGTGCAATGCTTGGAAACAAGGCCTAGGGATCATACTTTCACTAGTGGACACACTCTCAACAAATATAACATAATTGAACCAATAGATACTATCATCAATATGCAACTCAAAACAATATTTGCTAGTAGTTCATTATAAAAAACTTTTTCAGGAATAACATCCCTGCTAATCCCCAACAAGTAGCTTCGTTTGTATTCTTGAGCTCTCCATTACACCACAAATAAGGACTACTTGTTATTGACTTGATATTAACTTAATTTTTGGTTGCCCAATTTCATATGCAATTTATGTAGTGTAATTGAAAATAAAGATGCAGATTCATGCACGGAATTCGTTTATAGAATCACGATGCAAAACCTAACACAACTTGATGCATGCAAAATACATGCATGAACTTTGTAGTTTATTGATGCATATTCCTATATATTATAATGTTATTAATTGTTATAATCATGAATTGCAATGATTTATGGGGATTTTCCATCGATCCCCCTTATTTTGGTTATAACTCTGCAGAACAGGAAAATCATGTTTTGTCTATTTTTATGTTTTAGGAACCATCCCAAACTCAAATTGACCTGGGATTTTTCGGGCATTAATATTTTACCACGAGAAGCACCTAGAGAAGAAGGAGTCAACAAGATGGGCCCCAGGGGCCAAACGAGACCAGGTGGCGAGGGCCCCTAGCCAGGTCGCGCCACCCATACTTGTTTGGGCCTCGGAGCTCCGATGTCGTCCATCTTTGTCTCCTGACGCTCAACTTGACCTAAAAACGCCTATATAAAGACCCCCTCAATGTTCCCGAGAGGAGACAACAGAGAAACACGAAACAGAGAAACAGTGGTTGTTCCAGCAAAGATTGGAGGGGGAAACGCTGCCAGAGTCACCCCTGGACACTTCACCACCCTCTCTGATGTCAATGATGTCTACGCACGCATCTGTTCTTGTAGACAGTGTTGGGCCTCCAAGTGCAAAGGTTTGTAGAGCAGCAGCAAGTTTCCCTTAAGTGGATCACCCAAGGTTTATTGAACTCAGGGAGGAAGAGGTCAAAGCTATCCCTCTCAAACAACCCTGCAATTACAATACAGAAAGTCTCTTGTGTCCCCAACACACCCAATACACTTGTCAGATGTATAGGTGCACTAGTTCGGCGAAGAGATAGTGAAATACAAGTAGTAGTGATGATTATAAGTAGTAAATGTAATCTAAAATAAATATCGCTGCAAGCAAACATGTAACAAAACTGAAAGGAAACGGTGTGCAATGCTTGGAAACAAGGCCTAGGGATCATACTTTTACTAGTGGACACACTCTCAACAAATATAGCATAATTGAACCAATAGATACTATCATCAATATGCAACTCAAAACAATTCTCTAATGGAAAACGAACACTAATCATGCGTAGGGCTACGAAGCACTCCTCAAAGTCCGTATGTACCAAAACTAGATTGTCCCACACTATCACCGTGAACGCACTAGATGGTTCCAACAAACACCAACAATTCATAGAGACATTAACCAAAAAGATACACATGATGCGCACACTAGTCACCTTCACACCATGATACAAGGTATCTGTGGAGATTACAAATAATAAGCACGGGAGTAGCATAATATTTGAATAATAACATCTACCAATTCAACTAGATACAAAGCTCACGATCACACAAAGATCACATCATGGGAGAGAGAGGTGAACCACATAGCTACCGGTAGAGTCCTCAGCCCCGGGGGAGAACTACTCCCTCCTCATCATAGGAGACAGCAAGGTTGATGGAGATGGCGGTGAGGTCGATGGAGATGGCAGAGACGGCGATGGAGACCGATGGAGATGGCTCCAGGGGCACTTCCCTGTCCCGGCAGGGTGCCGGAACAGAGACTTCTGTGCCCCGAAATTTGTCTTTGACGGCGGCGGCGCTGCGGAACTGTTCTGGGAAAAACGCCGATTTTTTTAGGGTTTTCCGTCGGGAGGCTTTTTATAGGCGAAGGGGCGTCGTCAGGAGGCGACCAGGGGGGTCTCACCACAAGGGGGCGCGGCCAGGGGCTGGGCCGCGCCCCCTCATGGTGAGGCTGGCCCCTGGCCCCCCTCTGGCTCTCGTTTGGTCTTCAATACTCTTCCGGGAAAAATAAGAGTTCTGGAACTTGTTTCGTCCAATTCCGAGAATATTTCCTGTGTAGCTTTTCTGAAACATAAAAACAGCAGAAAATAGGGAACTGGCACTGTGGCATCTTGTCAATAGGTTAGTTCCGGAAATCGCATAAAAACGCCATGAAGTGTAACGAAACACAAGGCAAATGGTGTAAAAACAAGCATGGAGCATAAAAAATTATAGATATGTTTGGGACGTATCAGTCAACATCATCATCACCGCCATGAAGAGGTTGTATTCCACCTCTGGACTATGGGTTTGTGGTAGTAGCTTGTTATATATTTCTCTTATGCTTCATTGTTTAGATGTCATATGAGCTGCCCAACATGATTATGGTGCATATTATGTAATTCCTATGTGGTGGATCTTTATTTTATTGGATGATCAATGATACGTGATATGTTATTATGTTCTTGATGTATGAGTTGATACATATTATTACCCCATTCTTGATTACTTGTTCTAATCCAACATGTATGCGAGAGCGCGAGAGGGGGATGATGTGTATTAGATGAACTAACTAGGTAGCAGTGATTGGATAGCGACAGTATTCATGATCTGCTATGGTGTTTTACCTTTCCACGGTTGCCTCACTAGGGATAAAGAGAATGCATGTGCTATAATTTCTTAGTAACAGTTGAGAATTTCAAGTGACATTCATAGAAATAGTTCTATTGTAATATGTCCAAGCGGTAGCATATTTGATATTCAACATCATGTCAATATACCTAAGGCTATACTATGTTAATTCTTAATACTACATTGCTTGAAATGTATTCCTATATAGTGCAGTATAAGTAAGATGTGTTACATCATCTTTAAATTAGGACATGATGCCTGTATGAATATTATCAAGTTAACATAATAAAAATCATGTCAATGTTTAGGTCATTTATCTTGCGCTTAATGCCACCACAACAACTTTATGAGAGAGTAGACAAGTGAACTCATGAACCCCGGTCCAATTTTAATCATAAGAAACACCTTTTCAACACTTTTATTTGTACTTTTATTTTCAGCATCAATTTATTCTGAAAATACAAAAACATATTTACTTCCGCATCCTATAAGTTGCATATTAGCTTAGTTTACCTTTCTGCATCATATTTACTTTATTGCATTGTTATTTATTTTATCACATATCATATTTATTTTACTTACATTCACACCTTGTGCTTGACAACATATCGGTGGAGTTGGGGACACAGGACAAGGAAATTGTTTTGTAGGTTGCTTGAAGGAAAATGACGAGAGCTTTTTTGACTATTCCCCCAGAGTTTGATATAAACCTCGAGTTTCCTCGTGGGAAAAATTTATTCTTGCAACAACACTCTGCACTTGGAGTCCCGACGAGTTGACACCTTGCTTAGTGTCATCACAGCTCAACTTATTCTCGGTCCACTGATGCATGCAAAATTCACGAACAAACTTTGTAGTTTATTGTTACATATTTCAACATATTTACATGTTATGAGATTTTATAATTATGATTTGCATTGATTTCAGGGATTTTCCAAACAATCCCCTCTCTTTTGGTTTTAACTCTCTTTGCCAGAAAACACTTTTTTTTAGCGTTTTTTACTTTCCAGAAGCTACGGGACTAAAAAAAAGGGCAAGGTCAGGGAGCACGTCTTGGAAATTTTGTATGAGATGAAGTGGGCTACAAGGAGGTCAACATGCCTCAAGTGAGACCAGGTGGCGTGGTCAGCAAGCCAGACCGCGCCACCATGTCTCGTTTGGGCTTCGAGCCTCCGATACTGTTTGTTTCACGTGGTTCTCTTCGTCTTGACATAAAAACAATTATATAAAGGGTACTCTGGGCGTTCGTGAAAGGAGGTGGGTGAGAAACATGAAAAACACAAAACAAGGTCTGCAACGAGTCACCGGAGGAAGATCGGAGCGGGAATCGCTATCGGAGTCGCCTCCGGACACCTCTCCTCCTTCACCAATACCTCCTCCTTGCTCTTCACCATGAGGGGGAGTAATTCACCCCCTGTACTATGGGTTTGTGGTGGTAACTTAGTCCAATCTCTCTATGTATTGTCATTGTTGAAGTCCATATGATGTGCCTTGCATGATTATGGAACTATCTATGTAATTCCTATGGTGGTTATTGTGTTATGAGATGATATTTGTTATGCATCTACTGTTGTGTTGAGACTTTATGGTTTGTCATACTTTGGGATTGCATCTATGATACATGCAATGAATTTATCTATGCATAATGCCTTGTCTATCATGTAATGAGGTGCTTGATACCACCCAGTGTTGATAGATGGGAGAGTTGTGAAAGCACATAAATTTATAAAATATTGCACTAGTATCATAGGATATGTATTTCCTATAGAGTATGAGGTATGTGGGAAAAGTGGTGTCCGAGGTGACAGCCGGCATAAGCATCGGGCGATAGCAACGGTGTAGAAAGCATCCTTTATCTGGGGGTAAAAAGGGAGAAGTATGGCATGGTGGAGTCATAGTCCACGCTCTGGGGTGACACCAGAACACATATAGGTACTTCTTTCAACTATTTGTTTTAGGATATATAGACACCATATAGTTATCATTAAAGCATAACACTTGTATTTACTTTTATCATCTAGCTAATACATGATCATCACCATAGAGAGAGAGGACTGAGTGAACCATGAACTCAGGTCCATTGTTTCCATTAGTGCAAACTCCTTGTCTTCTTCTCTTGCATTTAGAGGATTGGGACACTTTTATTACTATTTTGTCACCTTTTACTTTATCCCATTAAATCAATGATACGTCTCAAACGTATCTATAATTTTTGATGCTCCATGCTTGTTTTTACACCATTTGCCTTGTGTTTCGTTACACTTCGTAGCGTTTTTATGCGATTTCTGGAGCTAACCTATTGACAAGATGCCACAGTGCCATTTCCATGTTTTCTGCTGTTTTTGTGTTTCAGAAAAGCTACACAGGAAATATTCTCGGAATTGGACGAAACAAGTTCCAGAACTCTTATTTTTCCCGGAAGAGTATCGAAAACTGAACGAGAGCCGGAGGGGGCCCAGCCTCACCATGAGGGGGCGTGGCGCGGCCCCTGGCCGCGCCCACCTGTGGTGAGACCACCCTGGTCCACTCCTGACGATGCCCCTTCGCCTATAAGAAGCCTCCCGATGGAAAACCCTAAAACAATCGGTGAAATTTCCAGAAGAGTTCCGCAGCTCCACCACCGTCGAAGACAAATTTCGGGGGACAGAAGTCTCTGTTCCGGTACCCTGCCGGGATGGGGAAGTGCCCCCGGAGCCATCTCCATCGGTCTCCATCGCCATCTCCATCGACCTCACCGCCATCTCTACCAACCTTGTTGTCTCCTATGATGAGGAGGGAGTAGTTCTCCCCCGGGGCTGAGGGCTCTGCCGGTAGCTATGTGGTTCACCTCTCTCTCTCCCATGATGTGATCTTTATGTGATCGTGAGCTTTGTATCTAGTTGAATTGGTAGATGTTATTATTCAGATATTATGCTACTCCCGTGCTTTATATTTGTAAACTCCAGAGATACCTTGTATCATGGTGTGATGGTGATAGTGTGCGCATCATGTGTGTCTTTTTGGTTAATGTCTCTATGAATTTTTGGTGTTTGTTGGAACCATCTAGTGCGTTCACGGTGACAGTGTGGGACAATATAGTTTGGGGAAATACGGACTTTGAGGAGTGCTTCGTAGCCCTACGCATGATTAGTGTTCGTTTTCCATTGGAGAATTGTTTTGAGTTGCATATTGATGATAGTATCTATTGGATCAATTATGTTATATTTGTTGAGAGTGTGTCCACTAGTGAAAGTATGATCCCTAGGCCTTGTTTCCAAGCATTGCACACCGTTTCCTTTTAGTTTTGTTACATGTTTGCTCGTAGTGATATTTATTTCAGATTGCATTTACTACTTATAATCATCACTACTACTTGTATTTCACTATCTCTTCGCTGAACTAGTGCACCTATACATCTGACAAGTGTATTGGGTGTGTTGGGGACACAAGAGACTTTCTGTATCGTAATTGCAGGATTGTTTGAGAGGGATAGCTTTGACCTCCTCCTCCCTGAGTTTGATAAACCTTGGGTGATCCACTTAAGGGAAACTTGCTGCTGCTCTATAAAGCTTTGCACTTGGAGGCCCAACACTGTCTACAGGAATAGAAGCATGCGTAGACATCAAGCTCTTTTCTGGCGCCGTTGCCGGGGAGGTAAGGTAAAAGGTACTCGCATCCTCCTGTGTGAGTGCTCGAAGTTATTTCCTTTAGATTCTGCAATTATATCTTTTTGTTTCTTGTTTTTATTTTCACTAGTTAGGCTTAATGGAAAACAAAGAGTTCTTTAGTATTTTTCCTATATTAGGATATGAAGTGTTTGAAGAGAAAATTGAAAAATCTTTGGAGCTTAATTTGCATGCTAATAGTGTTGTTAGTATGAATGCTTTGAACACCATTGTTGATAATGCTATAGAAAAGTCTAAGCTTGGGGAAGCTGGTTTTGTTAAGCATGATATTTTTAGTTCCCCAGCTTTAGTGGAGACAGTTTGCTCTGATGATATTTTATCTCCCATATGTGATAATTCTTATGATGCTTGTGCTCCTCATCCTTTTAAAATACCTATGAAAATTGTTGATCGTGCTATGAATAACTGCTATTTAGGAGATGGAACTGTCCATCCTGGTGATCATTTGCTCTTTATACATGAATTATGCGAGTTGTTCAAGTGTGCAGGTATTTCGATGAACCAAGTTAAGAGGAAGCTATTTTCTTTATCACTGAAGGGCAGAGCTGCGGAATGGTATAAAACACTAAAGGATGGCCGACCTATTGATTGGGAGGAAATTGTACCTCTCTTTTATTCTAAATTCTATCCTTCTAGTGAGGTTTATAAAGATAGGAATTATATTTATAATTTTCATCCGCATGAGGGAGAAAGCATTGCCCAAGCGTGGGGAAGATTGAAGTCACTAATGCTCAAATGTCCTATTCATGA